>JANAVB010021600.1:5901806-6119306 GCA_029216955.1 Iris pallida
TTACAAGATGTAAGATCACCAAATATACAACAGTAAGGTATCCCAAACCATACAAATTCAGCTGATCATGAAGCTAGTCATTATAAAATGTGAGGACTAGCAAGAGTTTAGTCATAATGATCAATCCTAGGATCTGTCAATCATGTTACAGCCCGTAGGCACACAGTAATAAGATATACAATACGAGCTAACCGATGCTCGCCTGCTAAACGTCTCAAAATGATAATTTTACAATAGAGTGGAAGAGCCAAAAATAAACCCACTCGTTGCCCTACTTACGCTGGTAGTCTCCATCGGGTTGGAAAGTCGGTAGATCCTCTAGAGCTGCTCCGAAATCTGGCCATACAAAACTAGCTCGGTCAGATCCCAGAAAGATCAAGTGCCACAAAGGAGGCTTCACTTAAGAACTAAAACCAGCATATCAGACACAGATATTAAAAGTAATTATGAAAGAGTCTGGTAATAAAGAAATAATAACAGTCAATTAGAGTACGAGGGAACCATTCAAGTAGCCAGGTCACAACCCTTAAACCAAATAAGGACCGGGGTTGTAACCCTTAACCTGAATAGAACTCCGTCTCTAAATCTTGTTGGTAGAGTAAAACATGATGAGCATGAAATAGGGTGCAATAAGACAATAAATGAAGAGATGACACAGAGCTGCTCCGGGAGCCAGGTTACAACCCTTAAAGCAAACAAGGACCGGGGCTGTAATCCTTCGCCTGTACAGAACTTAGATCCGGATCTTTATTGTTAAAACTGACAATCATGCGATCATGCTTGCAATATTCGAGCACTGAATCAACACCATACAATCACTTATGGCCAATAAGTGACTACGGCTTTCTACATTAACTAACTAGGATTAACATAAGCCTTAGTTACTAGCAATATGCAGTGAGATGTTCCTCCAGCCACAAGCCCTGCAGCTAATCCAGGTTATCCAGGGACTTGGATTCATTTAAGTAATGTCTCGTTCTTTTCTATATATCAGTGAATCTAGACTTGTGTTCTACTCGTCGGCAGGCTGCAAGTCCAACAATGGTGGCCGGGATAACGTGATCGCCTGTAACTGAGGAAATCTCTCATGACTACTAAATTATTCTAGTTATTAGCCTTAGCCATTTACAGTAGGTACCCCTGACCGTGGTACTCAGGGATCCCTGTCGTATACATGGTGTAAAATATTATCGGTTCATATGTACACGCACAATCACCCACGGTGTCTAGGCCATTCAATCTTGTCATGACATGTTAGCCATCGCAACAACATTCGAGATATATATCATGTCATGTTCACTGTCAGAAGTGTGCCACGACGGGCCACTATCATGTCATATCATTTGTCAAAAGTGCACCACAACGAGTCACCATTGTGTTATGGAACATATTTAAAATTTATAGTACAAGCATAATGTAACATCAAATAACAAAAGAGGGTGTAGGGACAGCAGGGGGAGTCATACGGTACAGGGGACAGGGCGCATGCGTCTGAAAGAGTTCCTGCGGCAGGGGAGGCGGCAGGAGCTTATGCGGCTCGGGACGCAATAAGACTGATGTGGCTCTGGATAAAGGTGCATACGGCTGGGAATCAAGGGAAGTTCATGCGGCTGGAGGGGAACACGGGCTCATGCGGCTGCAGAAAAAATATTTCATACGGCCAGGAGAAAATGGAGCGCATACGGCTCAGGGTTATCGGTTCATGTGGCTGGAAAGCAAAGAGCGCATGCGGCTCGGGGTTAACAGTTCATGTGGTTGGGAAGTAAAGAGCGCATGCGGCTCGGGGGCATGCTCATGCAGAAAAATAAGAAAGAGCGTATGCGGCTCTTGTGACAACAAGCTCATGCAGCTGGGAAGGAGCGGTCCCGTGCGGCGGAGATGAAGGATCTCATACAGCTGGAATGGCAGGGGCTCATGCGGCTCAGGAATAGCATGCTCATGTGGATGGGTGCCATGCGGCCAGAAGGAAATAGGTCTCATGCGGCTTACGGGGAGCGGTCCCATACGGCTAAGTTCCATGCGACCATATGCGACAGAAAGGAGGAGGTCTATGCGGCTCGCAAAAACATGAGTTTTATGCGGCTCGGAAGTCTCATGCGGCAGAGTAATCTCATGCGGCTGGAATAAAAAAGTTCACGCGGCCAGAAAAACTTGTCGCATTAAATAGTCATGCGGTCAAGCACTATTCTTCTTCTTCAAATTTTCGAGAAGGAGAACCAGAAAGCCATTGCTCTAAGCTCCATATATCCTTCATTCCAAGCCCAAATATGGACTTCCATAGGTCAAAATAGGGTAGAACAAAATTCTCTACAATATGAAACCATCAAAACTTGGAAATAACAAGGTTAAATTGATCAAAACCCAAGAAATCTAAAATTCAATAAATATAGATCTACATGAATTTAGCTATGGATATTGAAAATGCCAAGTACTAAAGTGTCTTAGAATATTGGGTGGAAGAAAATAGAATAATAAAACTTGAGTTCCTCCATGAAGCAAGTTGCACTTGCCTAAACCTTCCTGATAGGTGGAGAGTTAATAGAGGAAGAAGAAGAAGTGAATGAGGAGAGAGAAAGAGAGTGGGGTTAATAAATGATGATGGTAGGGATAGGTAGGGATTTTCTTTTGATTCATGATGAACCCAAAGCAAACCAAGCCAAGCCGAACCAAACCAAGAATAGCCAAGTAATGAAATGCCAAAATAAATCAAGCAGGGAGTCATACAATACGAGTCAAAATACGTACACGTACACCAAAATAAGTAATACGAACCATGGTCATTACAACTCAATCCACCTTAAAAGAATTTTATCCTTGGAATTTAATCAAGAGGCCAGAGATGCAAGGACAAGCTATACTAATCACAAGTAAGTTATAACTAGGCAATCAATCAAGCAATCAATCATGTAGGCAAGAACCGATGGCATGAGGCATAAGGAAGACTTTATACCTCACGAGTCAAACAGGTCGGGATATCGCGATCGAATATCATCCTCATGCTCCCACGTTGACTCACCTAAAGAGTGATGGCTCCAAGCAACACGGACTAACTTGATAGTCTTGTTCTTGAGTATCTTCTCTCTTCGGTCCAATATGGATACGGGCCTCTCGTCATACGAAAGGTTGGTACCAACAACCAATTCCGAATGATCCAGGATATGACTCGGGTTCGGAATATACCGTCATAATTGGGATACATGGAAGACATCATGCACCTCACACAACAACAACAGGAGAGCGAGACGATATGACACATCTCCTACTCGCTCCAGAATATCGAACGGCCCTATATACCTAGGACTGAGCTTTCCCTATACGCCGAAACGAATGACGCCACGGTTAGGCAGAATCCTAAAGAATACATGGTCGCCGAAAAAAAATTCAAGGGGACACCGATGAGAATCGGCCCAATGGCGCTGAGGATCTTGTGTAACGCAAAGATAATCTTTGACTCTTCTGACCACCTCAACTGTCTGAGTGATCATCTCTGGACCAAGCATCTGTCTCTCTCCAACATCATCCCATGCTAGCAGGGATCTATACTTCCTACCATACAGTACTTCGAACGGTACCATCTGGATACTGGCATGGAAACAATTATTATACGAGAACTCCACCAGGTGCAGGTAATCTTCCCACGAACCGCCAAAGTCGAGCATACAAGATTTCAACATATCTTCAAGAGTCTGGATCGTGCGTTCCGACTGACCATCTGTCTGCGGGTGATAAGCTGAGCTGAACTGGAGGTGAGTTCCCAAACTCTCTTGCAGACTATGCCAAAAGTGCGACATAAATCTCGAATCTCTGTCTGAGGTGATACTGACTGGTATACCATGATGTCTGACGACCTGCTTGAGGTACATCTCTAACAGCTGAGACGTCGACTGACCAACTTTAAATAGGAGAAAGTGAGCCACCTTCGTGAGCCGATCAACTATAACCCATATAGCATCTCTATCGACCGGGGACCAGGTAATCCAGTAACAAAATCTATAGTTATATGCTTCCACTTCTATTCTGGAATTGGCAAGGGCTGAAGAATTCCAGCTGGCCTCTGATGTTCAGCCTTGACTTGTTGGCAAACCAAACACCGAGAGACAAACCGAGCTATCTCCCTCTTCATGCCATTCCAACAAAAGTGCTGACGGATATCACGGTACATCTTCGTGCCACCGGGATGAATCGAATACTGAGAACTGTGAGATTCTGCCATGATCTCCTGTCTGATATCTCCACTAGATACACAAAGACGCTAACCATGTCGAAGTGTACCGTCTTTATGGATGCATAACTCCGGTCTTCGTCCTTCTACATATTCTGTCCTAAGCCGCTAAAGCTTAGAATCTGATGTCTGAGATATCTTGATCCTCTCACCTATACTGGACTGAAATTGTATGCTGACCATCAATGCCACACTAGTAGGAAGGACAACTTCTATACCCATCTTCTGAAGATCTGCTAACAACTCTGGTTGCGATGTTAGAAAATAAACTCCGGCTATCCGGTTCAATGCATCTGCCACAACGTTGGCCTTCCCAGGATGATACTGCAGGTTGACGTCACAATCCACAAGCAGCTCTAGCCATCTCCTCTGACGCTTGTTAAGATCATTCTGAGTGAACACGTACTTCAGACTCTTGTGATCGATGAAAATCTCCACCATATCTCCATACAAGTAGTGCCTCCAAAGCTTGAGTGCAAACACTACTGCTGCCAGCTCCAAGTCATGGGTTGGGTAATTCCTCTCATGATCACGAAGTTGTCATGATGCATAAGCAATTACCTTTCCATGCTGTATCAAAACACATCCTAAACCTCTGCCTGATGCATCATAGTACACTAAAAATCCTTTGGTCCCATCTGGAAGTGTGAGAATAGGTACCGTTATCACGCCTCGCTTCAGCTTCCTAAAAGAACCCTGATATTCTGCTGTCCAAGCAAACTGCACATCCTTACGGGTCAACTGCGTCAACAGCGCTAAAATCTGAGCAAAGTCTGAAACAAATCATCGATAGTAGCCAGCCAATCAAAGAAAACTACAAACTTCTGTAACTGTACTGGACACTGGCCATGTTTTGATAGCAACGATCTTCTGGGGATCCACTTCTACTCCTCTTCTGGTGATGACATGACCCAAGTACAAAATGTGATCGAGCCAGAACTCGTATTTAATGAACTTGGCATACAACTGGTGCTCTCAGAGAATCTGGAGGACAACTCTGAGATGGTGCTCATGCTCCGCTTTACTCTTGCTGTAGACCAGGATATCGTTTATGAATATAATCATGAACTGATCCAAATAAGGCATGAAGATACGATTCATAAGGTCTATGAATACAGTCGGCGCATTGGTTGCTCCAAATGGCATAACAAGGAACTCCCAATGCCCATATCTAGATCTAAAATCTGTCTTCGGGATGTCCTTCTCTTTGACTCTGATCTGGTGGTATAATGACCGTAAATCAATCTTCGAAAATATTTCCGCTCCTCTAAGTTAATCAAACAAGTCATCTATCCTTGGGAGAGGATATATGTTCTTGATTATCACTGAGTTCAAGGTATGATAGTCAACACATAATCTGGATGTACCATCCTTCTTTTTCACAAGAAGCATCGGGGCTCCCCAAGGCGATCAACTTGCACGAATGAATCCCTTGGTCCTGAGTTCTTCAATCATCTTGTACAATATCTCCAACTCTGACGACGCCATCCTATAGACTCTCTCTGACACTGGTGCTGTCCCGGGGATCAAGTCTATGGTGAACTCGATCTCTCGCTCTGGCGGCATCCCTGGAAGCTCTTATGGAAAATATCTGGAAACTCCTCGACGATTCTGGGTAACTGTACTGCTGCTACAACCATCCGCAATACTGGAGGAGAAGGTTCAACTTTTGCCTCAAAAAAAGGAAAACCCTGGCTCGCCTGGGATGCTAAAAATAACTCTGCCGATATGGAAGTATATCCTAGCATACTCGTCCCTCAACCAATCCATCCCTAAGACCACGTCATAATCGGCCATCGGGAATTCTATCAACCTAGCGTGAAACTCTCTACCGCTAACTACGACCCGACATAAAAAAAACACTGTATCTACTCCTGCAAGACCGTTACCAGTAAGTATATTAAACCTTACTGATAATGACTCAGGCTCCAGTCCTATTCGTGTCGCGAATCGTGCAGATATAAATGAATGTGATGCACCAGAGTCAAATAATACTGAAGCCGGAAAGGTGTTGACGAAAATAGTACCTGCCACTACCTCACCGGGCGCTACTCCTTCTTCTCTCATAGTTAAAGCCAACACTTGTCCTTGTCCTCTGGATGCCGGCCCTCCATGCTGGAATCCTCTCTACCTATTCTGAATTTGTGCCTGGGCATACTGCTGAGGCCTTTGCTGCTAAAAAGCTTGGGTCTGCGTTGGCAATGGCCTCGGCACTACACCAAAAAAGTCATTTAAGAACACTTTTTATATGTTTCTAATATTTTTAGGAACATATCATAATTGTTCCTAAAAGTGGCATTGCAATAATTGGAACACATATAAAGCGTTCCTATATTTAGTCTGTAACGGTTATTAGATGTTCCAAAAGTAGATTTTGGAACATATATAATGCATTCCTAAATTATTTTTGGAACGGTCGTTAACTGTTTCTAAATGTCATTTTGAAACACTTTATACCCGTTCTAAAATGTAATTTGACACACTTTTAAATTGTTCATGTGGCTAGTTTTGAAACGCTTTATTAGCATTCCCATGTAAAATTTTTTAAATTTTAAATTTGCATTTCAATTCATAGTTTGCATCGCAAATATGATGATTTCTACATTGATCATTGAAACACATAATAAGTGTTGCAAGATTTTATTCCATGAGTCAAAACATGAAAGAATTTTATTAAATTAACCAAAGCTGTCAACTTAATATAAAATTTATACCATATCCTAGAAGTTAATTTTTATAAAATGTCGCCAAAAGCATATAAAGTACAAAATATAAATAATATATAAAATCTAGCTAGAAAGAACACAAAAATTATATTGTTTGGCAGTGTGCCTACATCAACAACAAAATGTATGAGAACACTAATATCCAAACATGGCTCTTCCTCAAATGGTCCTCTATATAGATTTTACTGCTCCGTTGTAAATTTTGGTTGTCGATCTCCAGCAAGTATTATTTCTGACAACAAATAATCTCCTTCAGTTGAAGTCATTAGGGTCCACATACACTAGCATCAATCAAGACCAACTTTGCAACCTATTGAAAGAAAAATAGAGGAAATTAAAACCATACATCTTGAATATTGACCTTTTGTTGCATCTTTACATAATACAAATTAAACTTTGAATGTAGGGACAACAAAGAAACTAGTCCTTTCTATTTGCATATACTCACATGATTCCTTACAGAATGTAAGAAACTTCCCACTATTTATATTAAGAAATTCTATTAGTAAGAAACTTCCACTTAAGCCAAAGAGTCAATAGTTGGCCATGTTGGTCAATAGTAAGAAACTTCCGCATGATCTATGTAACATTTCCTTCATTGCAAAACAACCCAGCAATTCCCTAATAGTGAGAAACTTCCACATAATCTTTTTTCCCTCATTTGTCTACGCCAGAATACATGATTCTAAAGGTGTCAAGTATGTTCTCAAAAGAAAAAATTATAGTTACTGATAAATGTCAGAGAGAAGAAGCAAGTTTATTTGTTAAGGTTGTTCATTATAAGGTTTGCTAACAATCTCCTAGTTAACAAGTAATCATACATGATTTAAAATTTTATGCATAGACTCAGTAGCTGAACTATCTATCTATTGGCTTGTTTACTTGATGAATGTGGAAGTACCTGCACTTCATTTCTCTGAGAGGCAGAAAATTGCTAGGGAAATTTTATTTTAGAAGAATTTTGTGACTTCTCTTAGCATGTGAATATGTGATAACTCATTGAACTCAGAAAGTTCACTATACTTGGGAATTTTTGCTAGTTTGGACTTACTAAGACTTTCTTTATTGTTATCAAACATCAAACTTGTCAATACAACAACAACAACAGAGCTTGTCCAAAAATTTTATGGCTATAAAATTGATGATTCCACTCCCTTTTATTCCAATTGCTCTATTAACGGCCCGACATTAGTAATCTCATCAGACTCTTGTTAATATCGGTGTAAAAATGTATTAGATGTTTGGTACTGTTCAAAATGGTATGGAACAAATAGCTAGCTTAATCTATGTGTACTTTATGAAGCTTCAGTAAGGTGACAAATGGTGGTCAGAGGGTTATTGCTTGGAGGATAGCAAAGGGGAGGACCAGAATTACTGTATGACACTATAATCCAGCTTAGGTGAAAAGATTTCAGGTAGAATCAGGAGATCAACTGTTATGCAAAAAAAATCATGAAGTTGAGTATTTATAGGAAGTACTAGGAAGTTGGTTATAACGTCCAGATCAAGGTTGTGTTTGGAGCTACTCGTCTACTACATGAAAGTGGCTCTAAGGTTCGAGGTTCCTTTTTGGAATTATGATGTAGCCTCTTATTCATACAATTCAAACTCTTTTCACTATGCATTACCCCCATATTTTCTTTTGAAATGCAACCCATGGAACATTGGAAAAACGATTATGTGGAAGTTTCTTACTATTAGGGAATTACTGTTATTCTTTCAGTACCGAAATCGCGCTCCCCTTACAAAGACCTTAGTAAGCCACCATGTCCATCAGAGATTGAGGAGTTATCAAATACATTCCCCCGATACGTCTCATCTCTGCCCAATCTGGAGAGAGAGAGAGATTACAATAATATTCATCCAATAACCAAAAAATATGATCAATGGACACAGAAACTGCAAGTTTGACTAACAAAATATAGACACAAAGACGTGTTAACATGTGCATGTCTTAAATATCCAAAATAACTCGGAAACTAAGCATCATGTGCACGTCTTAAATATCCAAAATAAGTAGGAAACTATTCATCCTCTTAAATATACATATATCCAACATGTCTACCCATGTATTCGAGTGTTTCAATATTAGCGAACTTGATAAATAAAAAGAAGGAAAAGTATACTGACACACAGTTTGCAGTATCAAACCATTTCTATGAGTATCAACATGGGCGCTTATCCAGGCTTCATGAAAAAAAATATCTACCACTATTAGAAACTCACCATCCTGTCATAAACTTCTTGGAAGCCCAACTGCGGACAACTTTATAAAACGCCTACACTTGTAAGATTATAATCAGTTAACAAGTTTTTATTGTAACTGCCACGAGAATCTGAAAGAAATTGCTCAAGAACAAAATTAAAATACAGAGTGAATAAAAATATTATCTATGTAAAAAAGAGAGAAATCAAGCTTTAGCACATAAATTAAGCTGATCTGGCAGGTGGATGCATTAAATCTTCGTGTTAGAAGCCATGAGAATCATAAGAGAAAAAAGAGTTCGCTCACATGAGTATCTTTAATCATATTCCACAGAGTACAGACAACAAAGAATAAGCCATAAGCTAGCATTACTGAGATCTTTACAGCTATGCCTACTTATGAGAACTTATAGTTGAAAGTTAAATCGATACATGCTCTGCTCGATATTACTAGTCCTATATATAGAAACCAAACAAAAAAACTACAGTAAAAGTTAGCTTTTCCAAGGTATAATAGTATTTTTTTAATATCCATAACAAATACATTTGTCATATGAAATGTCAACAAGCACCTTTTCAGAGAAGTTAAAATATTCTATGGTTTATGCTTTTAACTGAAGATGGTTCTTCTCTCTTAACTATGAAGAATGAGAAATTCAAATATGAGAGAGAAAGCTATCGTTCTCAAATATTCAATCATATCTTCACTAGAGGTGAACTCTAAATCGACACATGAGTAACCCAGACACCAACCCAACTTGAGAGACCCAAAATCTTTGTACCAAACTAAAGACATATCTCGTGAGATCAAATAGATATGATATCCACTTTAATAAAATCTGGATTAAAACAAAAGCAAGTTGAACTAGATCCAAATGACTCTACATAGAGATGTGAAAATAGTATGTATCCAACTTTTAACCAAAGTGATTGAAGAGGATGTCAAATTATCAATACAAAGTCAGGTTTAAACATGATCCAAGATACTCCCTAAGATGATCATTCTCATGCACCAAAATTAACTTCAACATGCTCAACGTAGGCAAAACATTTGAAGAAAAGTTTAAGAAAATTGCCAAAGGCAAATAATTTCAAGAAAAAAAATAGCTTAAAATGACCACAGAAAAGTTCAAAAAGAGAACAATAGGCAGTTTAAATATTCTATCTGTTTATTTACGTGAATTTGAAGAGGGTTTTCATCTAATAAACCCAGAATTAATATTGCGATACATCACGCTATTGTGGTAAAGGAAACAGTAAACAAGAAGACAAAGAGATTGAAGAAAAATAAGAATATATATCTTCTGAAGGACCTACCTCTCTGTGTTCTCTCCATAAAGTGTGTGGTGCATAAAATAACTTAGGATGTCCTTTATAGGCCTTGTTACAACAAAAAATATCTTAAGAATTAGTCCTTATGAGTAAGACAGACAGGTATCCTGAAACAGTGCATATTCTAGAAAGATGTACCATTAAAGTAAGGACTTTTGAATTTTAGAAAACTAGTATGGTAGGAAAAAGAGTCGTCTTTCTCACCTGGCAACGGCGGAGGCAACATGAACACCAAAGGTGATAGTGGATCACAAAGTTAACCATGTCCTGGCTGTAAAGGGCTCTTAATGATAAAGGATCTGGCAACGATGGAGGCAACATAACAGACTAATGGTGGCTCTAGATGGCATTGGCTCCATGTAATAGAAAAGCAGAATGATGGAAATAGTGAAGTGAAGGTAGCTCCAATTGGTGCGTCAGCTCCAAATGGCAAACAGGGGTGACTATGGCTACAGACCGATATGATGGGGCATTTGGTTATTGAAAGGCACGTGGTAAAGTCTATGTTTTCCTTGGTTACTATGTTTTCTTGGAAACAAAACAAGCATCGATACCCAGGCTCGTTCAACAAAGGTGGTCTTAAAGTTAAAACCTAATATATAAAATTTAAAACTTAAAACACTAACTATTTTAGTCTAGTCAATCATCCATTTGAGCCCCATAATTAGCAAGAAAACATTTTATCCTTGTTTTTTTGTTTTTGTTGATGGTTAAGGAACTGTTATATTGCATCCTTCACCCTTTTCGACTTTAGCACCTAAGTTGAGGCCAGTTACCAGGCGGTTGACAATATTTACCAAAACTTGATTAACGTGACACTCTAGGAATGAACGAGAAAAAACAACCATATCCTCTATCGAACTTAATAGTTGATGTAGGGACTACGACACCATGTTGTTCACAAGTCTTTTCCGTATTTATCTTCTACGGATCCAATATTAGGTCCATAGTGCCCCTGTTATGTCCTAAATTCACCGCTAATATCAACTAGGTTGAACAGACACATGCACTAAAATGGATACGGGTAAGATACGGAAACAAAATATGGCATCTCTTACAAAAGAAATGGAATACAAGTAAGCCATGGATATGGTAATATATTCATAATAGATCATTTTAATATCTGTAATGATGCATGTTTTTTATAATAACTTGGTTCTAAATATTACTAGAATGGACATGCTTAAAAAAAGTTATTTTCTAATATCTCAATTATATTTCATCCCAATGAAAGCTACACATGTGAGGGAGATATTCGACAAGAATGTCAAAGAACTATAGTATCCATATGTATCGGACGCAGATATGGTCCTCCAGAGGAGGATACATCCGACTTATAATATAAGATATATTTTCATTATCAGATAGCCAATCAAATAAAACATAATAGCTAAAGATGCAGGAAGAAGAAACTGCATGAGAGTACAGACGCATCTATGCTTGGACTCTAGACTCGATTCTAACTCCAGAATTATATTTCATAGGACAAAACCACTCAAACTCCCTAATAGCCAGAATTCATAGAGTTGAAATTAAAATAGCATTCACAGAAGCCGCTAGAGTTCATGTAAAGATTCATACTTCTCATAAAGTCAATATCCAATTCTAATTTAGTCAACATTTACACAGTCTTATTTATTTTCGTCTCTTGTTCATAGTTTCCCACATAAAAATTTAGCTGTATATACTCCATAGCCTAAAGTAACAAAACAAAAACATAGTTCATTGTCAATAAAAACCTTTATTTATATGAAAAAATTCTCTCATTGGGAAGTGTGATCTATTGTATTTTGCTCAGGACTGTAGTAACTGGACAAAGAACCCTAGCAAAAATACAAACCTTCTTCCTAGACCAACTCAAATCAGAGTACAATCAAGCACTGAATCCCTAACAAAAATATGAAATTTCCTTCTAAATTAGAGAGGTATGATGAAATTGAAAAATCAAACGAAAAAATAGAGGAAAGAGAAAATAACAAACCCTTCCTCGATAGATGATGGCAAGTCCTTCAAACCCATTTCAATCTTGAGTTGCAAATCTTGAGATTGATGGTAAGAGAACTAGAAAGGATGATGGCAAGGATGCGGGTTTGAAGATCTGTGTTTGATGTGATCTTACCCTTCCTCGATGGGCAATCGTATGCGAGTTTGATGGAAGAACAAGGAGGGAGATTGAAAGTTTATGGAGGGAGCTCTGGAGGGAGATTGAAAGATTCTCGAGGGAGATTAAAAACTTCGTGAAATATGAGAGGGGGGAAATGCTTGGAAAGATTTGGAACGTTTAGGGTTTGGCTGTTGTCACGCCCCAGAACCAGAATACTGGAGAGCGGGGGCAGACATAGCCAGCTACGTATATTGAAATAGAATACATCTCAACTATACGGTCACGGCTGTATAGATATGAGGGTTTACTACAAGCCAGCAGTCTCTTAAGGTCAAGCCTATTGTCTCAATCTCAAGCAATTAACAGAGTTACAAGATATTAGAGCATCAAATATATATATATAAGGCATCCCAAATATTACATATTGGATGATCATGAAGCTAGTCGTACAAAATGATAGGACTAGCAAGAGTTCAGTCATACATGATCAACCCTAGGATTTGTTAATCATGTTTACAGCCCGTAGGCAGACAGTAAGTAAATGTGCATCGAGCTAACAGGTGCTCGTCGGCTAAACGCCTCAAAAGAATAAATTTACATATAAGTGGGTGAAACAAAAAGGAAACCCCACTCTTGGCCCGGGTTCCGTCTAGTTGTCACCATTGGACTGGAAGCTTGGTAGATCCTCGGGAGCTGCTCCGAAATCTGGCTACACAAAACCAGCTGGGTCAAACCCCAGAAAGAGCAAGTGCCACAAGGAGGCCACAAATAAGAACAAAAGCCAGCATATCAGAACATATAGAATAAAAGAAAGTACAAGTAGTAAAGTACACAGGGTGATAAACGACTAGGGACGTGGAACCATTCCGGGAGCCAGGTTACAATCCTTAAACCAAACAAGGACCGGGGTTGTAACCCTTCGCCTGAATAGCTCACTGTCTCTACTCATTTATCGTTAAGGTAAGTAAAATAAACATGCTCAGGAGATAGCAGGTACTGGAGCTAGACAAGACTTAGACAAGGCTGCACACCATCCATTCGCAATCGGCCAAACAAATACTACGGCTTACTACTTTAACTAACTAGGGTTATCACAAGCCTAATTACTAACAAGATGCAAGTGAGAAATTCCAGTCCCAAGTCCTACAGACTATCCAGTTATCCTTCCGCGGGTTGAGAGTTATAGTTGGGTACATTGCCCGGGAGACAAATGTACCCTTAGGTGACTTAGAGGGTGCAACACATGACAGTGTGCTGGAAATGTGCTCTACTCGTCGGCAAGCTACAAGTCCATTAAAGCGCCCAGATAACGAGATTGCCTGTGACTGGGAATTCTCCATGTTCTAGTTTGATCTAATCATTAGCCTAATCCAATTCAGCGCGAGTCCCTGGCCGTGGTACCCAGGAAGTCACGTCCTAGACATGATACAAGACAAGACAAGTGGATTGTACAAGCAAGCAAGCAGGAACACCCACGGTGTCAAGTTGATTATACGAGTCAAGTTACAAGTTACAAGTCAAGTCAAGTCAGGAGTGCGCCGCCACGGGCCACTATCAAGTTATCAATATAAATCATGTCAGGGTACTTGTTAGGAGTGCGCCACGACGGGCCACTATCATGTCAGGTTGGTCATGTCAGGAGTGCACCACTACGGGTCACTGTCGTGTTATGCTAGTTCCTTGCCATACCAAGCCATGTACAATAGTCATTCCAAACATATTAAGTAAAATCAAGTTCATGACAAAAGGCGTAAGGATATAAAATGGACGTAAAATATCTAATAAAATACTAATATATATAGGGCTATAGAAGAGCCAAGCTTAAAGAAATAAAAAATCCATCATAGACAAGTAGGTTGTGCAAGGGGGTCAGGGGTTGGTCTGCGCAGGGTGTGTACTGCGCATGGAAGAGCTGTGCAAGAGTTGCCTTGCGCAAGGGTTACCTTGCGCAAGGGTAGACTGCGCAGGGGTCACCTTGCGCAAGGGTGGATTGAGCAAGGGTGGATTGCGCAGAGGTGGATTGCGCGAGGGTGGATTGCGCAGAGGTGGATTGTGCGAGGGTGGATTACGCAGAGGTAGATTACGCATGGCTGGCTTGCGCCAGCGCAATCCAGCGCAGCGCAAAGCACTGGCTGAGGTCATGCGCAATCGGCCCTGCGCTAAAGAGCACAGGCCGGGGGTGCGCAACCGGCCATGCGCTAAAGAGCGCAAGGCAGAGGGATGTTCTTCCTGGCCGAGAGCAGGTCCAAGAACACCAAGAACTTCAATTCTTCATAACTTTGTCAAATCAAAAGCAAATCTAGATTTTCAAAGTTCTAACTTGAGTAAAATTGAATTTTTTTCCACATGGAAGCATCAAAACATGCAAAAATCGAAGTTTAATAGATCAAAACCAAGGATTTTCGAAAATGGTTAAAATCTAGATCTAGAAGAAGGAAAGCTCCAAATCACAAAATGTCAAGTTCTAAAGTTGTTCTCCATGGCCTAATCTAGTTAATGAACAAATAAAAAGTGGTGCTTATTTGATGGCAAGGTGCACTTGCCTATGGGTTGGGGAGTTGTGTGGAAGAAGGAAGAAGATGGAGAAGTTAATGGAGAGTAAAGAGGAGAGAGAAAGGTTGGTGGAGATATAATGAGGGTGGGTGTGTTGTGATGGAATGGAGGTGGAGAATAGGCTAAGGTGTTCCACTCATGATGAACCAAACCAAACCAAACCAACTCCACAAAATAAAACCAAGCCATGGTCCAAACCCATTTACAAGAAACCAAAATCCACAAGTCGAGAAAATAAAATACGTGCCAAAATCAAATCACGAGTACAAATACGAAATATAGGAAATGGGGGTGATAGCTGTACGTGATGGAGAAAAATGTTTTATTTGCTTGGACGCTTTATTTAGTAATTATTGTGAGACGGACATGGGCACAGTCTCACTTTGTAATGTATTTGGCACACTACAAAAGTGTATCTGAATAAACATTTTTTGTAAAAAATTAAATTAAATTATATTAGGAACGTTTTTTGATTTGAAACATAGTTAATACGTTCCAGAACCTAGGAACATAAAATAACCGTTCCAAATTGAAAAATATATAGCGTTCCTAATTTGCCATTTTGGTGTAGTGCGGGGATGGAAACTACTGCTGGATTGGTATTGGGGCTGGTCCCCTAACTGATGAACTGGTCATGGCTGGTGATGAGTCAGTCCTGAATGGACAGGACCCTACCTTGTGGTCCGGCGCTCCACAAAGCAAATACAATCATAACACCTTACGACATTCTGAAACAACAAGTCCAGGCTCCCCACAATAAGAGCAGCCCATGGATGAAGACTGCTTCTGCTTCTGCTGCTGAGGATACGTCATGGTTGAATATTGAACCGACGTAACCGAGGCTGTCCTTCTCAGAGCTCCAATGGTCAAAGCCCTAGATGCCGAGGCTGGTACTGACGACTAATTCATCCGGCCGTGAGATCGCTTTCGACCTCAGGTCCTGTCCACAATCCTCTGGGAGGTATACTCATGCCTCCTAGCTGCCCTCAATACCGCATCGAAGGTCTGATGCTCAAACTCCTCCACTGCCAGCAAAATCTCGAGGTGGAGTCCCTGTTGAAACTGCTGGACTCTATCGAACTCGTCGCCACCAAGGTAGAAGCAAACCGACTAAGCCTGGAAAACTCGACCGTATACCCATCGACCGTCCTGCCCATCTGCTTTAAATTGGTGAACCTCGTCTGTAGATCGTACCGAGCTACAACATCGAAGTACTTGGTCCAAAATCTCTCGCGGAATACTGTCCAGGTAATAGGCGCCACTAATCCAACGGCCTGCACCGTCCACCAACTACGGGCCAAATCCAATAACTGTAAGCGCACTACGGCCACCTTCTCATCTTCTGGGGTCTTTGCTGCATCCAATATTACCTCTGTGTCCTGAAGCCATGCATCAGCAGCGATAGCATCTTTACTGCCATCGAAGAATGGAGGGTTCAGGCGCTCGAAACTGTTTGTTGCACTGTTCCTCTGATGTCCACCTCTGCCCAGAGTATTCGCCACTGCCTAATGCAAGGCATCTCCTCGATGGTCCTGCGATACAAGCAACTCCCTGATAAGTCCAACCAAGGCTCCATCATCCTGTCTTGCAGGCTGGGCTGGCTGTACCGAGGGTTCTAGATCTCCAGGAGGCATGACCCGGAAGGTTGCTCCTGAGTGCTGGGCCTGATCCTCTTATTGCTGCTGGTCAACAGGAGGTGCTCCGTCTTGCCGATCGGTAGGACCAAGAACAATGTCGCTGAAGAAGACGACATAGGAAACAATAAGGAAGGACCAAGACAGATCAACGATACAAACATGAGACCAGGTCGAGAATCTCAGGGATTAGAAGATACGGGCAGAGATTAAGGGCGAGTGCTGATTGAGACATCTATTCGGTAAACCCTCATATATCTTTATTTACAAGACCTGTATGGGCCACCACTTAAACCATGTAACTCCCAGAACCAGAATACTGGAGAGCGGGGCAAACATGGCCAGCTACGTATATCGAAGTGCAACTACCTCGCTATACGGTCACGGCTGTCTAGATACATGAGGGTTTAACTACAATCCATTAGTCTTCTATGGTCAATAACAAGCCTAAATGTCTCAATCGCAAGCAAGCAAGTAAAGTTACAAGATGTAAGATCACCAAATATACAATAGTAAGGCGTCCCAAATATTACATATTCAGCTGATCATGAAGGTAGTCTTTACAAAATGTGAGGACTAGCAAGCGTTTAGTCATACATGATCAACCCTAGGATCTGTCAATCATGTTATAGCCCGTAGGCAGACAGTAATAAGGTATGCAATACGAGCTAACAGGTGCTCGTCGGCTAAACGCCTCAAAATGATAATTTTATAATAGAATGGAAGAGCCAAAAATAAACCCACTCGTTGCCCTGGTTACACATGGTAGTCACCATTGGCCTGGAAAGTCGGTAGATCCTCTGGAGCTGCTCTAAAATCTAGCCATACAAAACCAGCTGGGTCAGATCCCAGAAAGAGCAAGTGCCACAAAGGAGGCTTCACTTAAGAACTAAAACCAACATACCAGACACAAATATTAAAAGTAATTATGAAAGAGTCTGATAATAAGGAAATAAGAACAGTTATATTAGAGTACGAAAGAACCATTCAAGTAGTCAGGTCACAACCCTTAAATCAAACAGGGACCAGGATTGTAACCCTTCAACTGAATAGAACTCTATATCTAAATCTTGTTGGTAGAGTAAAACATGATGAGCATGATATAGGGTACAATAAGACAATAATCGAAGAGAGGACACAGAACTGCTCCGGAAGCCAGGTTACAACCCTTAAACCAAACAAGGACTGGGGTTGTAACCCTTTGCCTGAACAGAACTTAGCCCCTGATCTTTATTGTTAAAAGTGACAATCATGCGATCATGCTTGCAATATTCGAGCACTAAATCTACCCCATACAATCACTCACGGCCAATAAGTGACTACGGCTTTCTACATTAACTAACTAGGATTAACACAAGCCTTAGTTACTAGCAATATATAGTGAGATGTTCCTCCAGCCACAAGCCCTGCAGCTAATCCAGGTTATCCAGGCGACTTAGATTCATTTAAACAATGTCTCATTATTTTTCATATATCAGTGAATCTAAACTTATGCCCTATTCGTCGGCAGGCTGCAAGTCCAACAATGGTGGCCGGGATAACGGGATCGCCTGTAACTGGAAAAATCTCTCATGACTACTGAATTATTCTAGTTATTACCCTTAGCCATTTACAGTAGGTACCCCTGACCGTGGTACTCAGGGATCCCTGTCCTAGACATGATACAAAATATTACCGGTTCATATGTACAAACGCAATCACCCACAGTGTCCAGGCCATTCAATCGTGTCATGACATGCTAGCCGTCGCAACAGCATTCAAGATATATATCATGTCATGTTCACTGTCAGAAGTGCGCCACGACGGGCCACTATTATGTCTTGTCATTTGTCAAAAGTACACCGCAACGGGTCACCATCGTATCATGGAACATATTTAAAATTTATAGTGCAAGCATAATGTAACACCAAATAACAAAAGAGGGTGCAGGGACAGTAGGGGGAGTCATGTGGCACAGGGGGCAAGGCGCATGCGGATGAAAGAGTTCCTGCAGTATGGGAGGCGGTAGGAGCTTATGCAGCTCGGGATGGAATAAGACTCATGCAGCTCTGGATAAGGGTACATGCGGCCGGGAATCAAGGGAAGTTCATGCGGCTGGAGAGGATCACGGGCTCATGCGGCTGCAGAGAAAACAGCTCATGCAGCCAGGGGAAAATGGCGCGCATGCGGCTCAGGGTTATCGGTTCATGCGGCTGGGAAGCAAAAAGCGCATGCTGCTCGGGGTTATCGGTTCATGCGTCCGGGAAGCATAGAGCGCATGCGACTCGGGGGCATGCTCGTGAGACAAAATAAGAAAGAGCGCATGCGGCTCTTGGGACAACAAGCTCATGCGGCTAGGAAGGAGCGGTCCCATGCGGCTAATATGAAGCATCTCATACGGCTGGAATGGCAGGGGCTCATGCGGCTCAGGAATAGCATGCTTATGCGACTCAGGAATAGCATGCTCATGCGGCTGGGTGCCAAATTAATGTTGATATGTATAATTATTCAATAATAGGGACCACATATGTAAAGTTGATTGTGTTGGACTGTCTGAATAATTAAGCCAAATTAAAGTGGTCTATTTAAAAAATTGGATTAAGGATATAATTGTCATGGAAATAATGTGTAGATACCAGAGACAAAACTAATTCTATGAGGGGCCAAATTAGAAATATTAAAACAAACAAACACACACATACACTTATATATATATATATATATATATATATATATATATATATATATATATATATATATATTAGGGCTATGGTCCCCAACTCATACGACCACAAAAAAGAGGGCTTCTCTAGCATCCCCATAAACAGGGAGAAGAGCAAAGATTTCATCCTTGTTATTAAGGATCATAGCGAGTTGGAAGATCGAACCCCATAAAGAGACGTCTGTTTCAAGATCTATTAAGCCAGTCAATTGATTCAGGTATGCTTTCGCAGTTTATTTTTGTTCTTCTCATGAATCAACAAGCTACAAAATTTCTAACACACACACACACACACACACATATATATATATATAGAGAGAGAGAATAAGAGAGGTTGGGTGCCACCTCACGGGGGGGTGTCTACTTGTCACCCCCCATGCTATCATCATGCACGTGGGTGGATGATAATAGCATGGGAACGAGACATATAGCCACCCTCCATAGCGTGACATCTCACATCCCTCATCCTCTCTCTCTCTCTCTCTATATATATATATATATTATTTTATATATATTATTATATATATATATTATTTTATATATATATATATATTATTATATATATATATAAAATATATATATATATATATATATATATATAAATATATATATATATATATAAAAAAAAATATATATATATATATATATATATATATATATATATATATATGGTAATCAGTTTTTGGAATCGCTTCCACTGGTAATTAGTATCCAAATCTTTAACTTGTATATATACAAATACAGATTTTTTTAATTTTTTTTTTAATCTAGCACGTTCGGGCTCAGTTAACGAATACAGATATTCAATCTTATAGATAATTGTTGCATAAGTAAATACTTAAAATTTATAACCTGGAGTAAGAATGAGTAACATGAGGAGGATGGATGCACCCTTCTCCATTCTGTATTTGGAAAGTGGAGGTTAGGCGTACTACGTGAATAGAATCTTATATTATTCTGCATGCATAATAACATATTTGGAAGAGAATCTTATATTATATTATTTGAAATCTGGTGACTAGAATCTTATGTTCTGCATGCATAATAACATATTTGGAAGAGAGCTACTAAGTTGCTGTCCAAGGGCGTGATTATGCTGACCCGCGGCCACTTGATATCCAGCCATTGGCTTCCTGGCATGCAGTGGACCCAAGCTAGCCGGAGAGGAACCAATGGCTGGCTGCTATATCGCTGCGGGCCAGAACAGTCATCCACCAAGGGTGGGCTAAATACTTCTGGTGACTAGATTCTTATATTCTACAGGAATGGACGAATCCGGCAGAGCAAAAATGGATTTTTGTGGCCAATAGTTGGATTTTTGTAGTGGTATTTTTTACTCAGTTTGAAATTAATACGTACCAACTGGTGAATTATAGTAATAAAATTTTTAGAGCCTTCGTGAGGACTGAGACTTAAGAGCAAATGTCATTCAACAGTAATGTATGATTGGAAGTAGGAATATAAGATGTTTGTATTGATCAAATCCTTGATTTTCGTTCAATATTGAAAATTACTCGAAAGAATCTGGAATCTAGACATATAACAAAATTTTAGCAAATATATTTTCTGGTTTAGTTTATGTGAACAACCATTTTATATATATCGATTACTAGAATATAGAATACGAGTCCTAGAAAAATAAGAATGGCAATGAAAAAGTTGTTCTTAATAATGAAGTATTGTTTAAGGTATCTACTATATAGGTTAACTATTAGGCCACAGAGAGTTGAACGGGATTCTAAATATTAAGTGAATGATCTCTTCTTTTGAATGTTTTGGCAGTTGCTTCGAAGATCTTTCGAAATAGTAAAAGAAAAGCCCCGATCATCTACACAAGTGACATATCAAACATACAAAATCATGTTGGAATAATTATATATTAATCCTATATCTCATATGTTCCAATGCCGAACGCGAGTGATCCATGTGGTTACAGGAAAGAGGCATAAGATCTTGATTAGGTTACGGAAGATCAGTGAATCGAGATACGGGAACGTATTATTATTCCTTCCATTTATAAATATGATAAAATTTGGGTGTACTGGACCCGAAAGTCATGCAACATAGTGTGCACAAAATTCCTTGCGTAATGTCGGGTATCTTAAAAAAAAAGCCTCCAAATTCGGGTTGATACTATGTACTGATCTGGTGATGTATAGTCCTGATGATACATGCATGGATCTTGATGCTAATGACCTTACATGACAATACATGTCAAATGGGGCACAACTTTTTACTACAGATCAAGAAAATTAAGTTATCATTTTGCGTTATATCGGAAGATTAATTATTTAAGTATTTGGAGGTAGAGTTCTTCCCCCTATATCCCTTATGTTTTTTTTGCTTCTGTACCAAGTTCTCTTTCTATATCAGAAACATGCATATCCATTTTATGTGTGGAGATCCAACTTGTTATTTTGATAAATCATAACTACTCTAGGGACTTGATGTGATCATGGAATTTTGAATTTTCATTTCTGAGACTTTGGATGCAACAAGAAAACAAATTATGGGATTTTGAGAACTATTAACTCCAAACACAGAAGTTTTAATGGAAAATGTGTCCGATTTGAATACCATGTTCTTTTAACCCTAACAAGTTCAACTTTTAGAGGGGTTGGTTCCTGATATAGAACTATGATAGAGTTGAATCCTCTCCTCTACAACATTGTCAACCGTCCATCATGTTAAAAATCCAAAAAATGACTTCGAGAAAACCCTTCCTAAATTATGATCAAATCCCAACCCTAACACTACAAAAATTAACCTATAAGACAATTTTTTTAGCAATGCAATTTTTTTCGTTGCTAATAAACTTTGACGCAACACATATTTTTGTCGTTGCTAAACGAAAATTTTGGCAACGAAATATTTTGTCTCAATCATAACTCCGTTGTCAATGATCGAAAAGTGTATAGAAAATGATGACGTCGTTGCTAAATTATATTTTAATTAACTACAATTTATATGGTTGCTAATATGTTTTCACCTATAGCAACGAGGTACGTCGATGCTAAATATTCTATTTTGTTAAGCTACAACACATTTAGTTTTTCAGCTCCCTCTCCTTACCAAAATTCTACCCCACTTTTGAAACTTCCTCTCCTCACCAAAAGTCTCCCCCTCAAAAAATTCTGCTCCTATCCTCTGCCCCTCTTTGTAGTAAGTTTCTTATACATCTCCATAAACCCAACTTTGTGGTACAATGAAACCTCTGGAAATCTTTCCTAACACTTCACTCATAATCTTGGTCATATACCTGTCTACACTTGCATTCTTTTATATGTAGCTAGAGTTCTCTTTGAGGTTTTTTTTTCCAGAAAATAATTTCATTGAAAATCAACCATTATTAATATTGGCCATATCTTGAAAGCTACCAGAGTACGTAAAGGAGGTTCTTCTAAGAACCTTTATGACAGAAAGATCGTTGATAAAACAATTAGTGGCCATAGAGTGAGCCACCGAATTTGCTACACGAGAAGAATAAGTGAAGGAGATATCATTGTACTGAAGTAGAGTTGCTCGAGCTTCTTCAGCAACATGTCTAACCCTTCATGGGATATCCAATTCTTTATGAAGAATGGTATCGATAAGGACTTTGCAGTCACTTTCTATAATGATATTGTGAATCACCTTTATTTTATAGAGCATGAGCGCTAGTTGAATAGCTAGTCCTTTTGATTCCAATGCAGAGCCTCCTATTTTGCATAGAGTCATCGCCCCGTCGAATACTCCATTTATGTCTAGAAGTATAGCTGCACCCGCCATCATGCCATCATAAAATGCGCAAGCAGTGAATGTGGAAAACTTTGGACAGTGGACTGATGGTGTAGAAAGCCTGCTTACTCGACCCATTTGTCTCCAAGCTCGACCTGCATAAGCACAATGTAGGAGTAGGTGATCAAAAGATTCATTATGTAACTAGCATATGGAACACATTGGGTTGAATCCAAGAATTCTTATATGGATATTCATTACAGTTGGGATAGAATTAGTGATAGCCCGCCAGATAAATTAGAGAACTCTTGGACACATCTGATGTAGCTTCCAAAGTTTCTTCCATTTGTCAAATCTAGTGATAGATTGGAGCATGAGATTTCGATGAAATTTGTCATCGATGAAGTGATACACTGATTTGGAATTAAGAATTCCACTACTAGTCCAAATCCATATCATTTTATCTTCTTGGCAGCAAAGATTCAATGGAATTTTAGTGATAGCTTCAACTTCACACTATGGGAATAATCTGAAAATAAGATCATGTTTCCTGGAGTAGATAGTATTATCAATAAAATCACTGACCCAAGAAATTGACAATGCAGCTTCTAGATAACCCTGAACCCTATAGTGTGGTCTAGAAGGCACCCATGGATCCGTCCATATATTAATACAAGAGCCATTACCCACAAACCAGTAAAAACTATTATGAAGATACTTTCTGCAATTCAGAATACCTAACCAAATGTAAGATAAAGAGGCTGTTCTTGAGACATTCCAGAAATTATGTTGGCGAAGGTATTTAGCTTTCAACAACTTAACCCATTCTACATAGGGATTGTTCAAAAATCTGCAAGCCAGTTTAGTCACCAATGCTAAATTTGTAATTCCTGGATCATGAATACCTAGTCCTCTTTGATATTTAGCTGTTGGGAATGTCGACCAAGCAGTGAAATTAAGCTTCTTATAACTGCCAGTCTCTCCCTACCAGAAGCGGCATTTGTATTGAGTAATTTTTTTGAGGATAACTTTTGGGAGGAGATAGGATGAAAGGTAGTACGTGGGGATCAAAGATAGGGTGGATTTGATTAGAGTAATACGTCCAACATGGCTAAGACATTTACCTTCCACGTTGCAAGTTTAGATTTAATAGTATTGATGATTTTGGAATAAGTAGAGCTGTATTTTTTGGGTAGGAGGAGTTAATGCCCATGATATTTGTCAATGGAAAGCATGAGTTTAACATTAAGGATATCCAAGAAAATTTGATGCATATTGTGATCCAACTTATGGAAGAAGAATATAGAGGATTTAGTAAAATTCACTTGTTCACATGACTAGGATTCATAGGATTTGAGAATTGATTGAATATATTAATAGTGTTGCTGATAGAACATTTACCGAAGAGTATTATTGTAACGACATAGTCCCAAAATACGTAGTACTATGATACATATACATACCAGCTACGCATCGAGAGGACTCCAGCCTAGCTCGAATACATATAAGCTGTCTCATTGTTCTAGAATCAACTACATCTTAATCTACTAAATATCGGTAGCAATAATGAATCAAGTGCAATAAGGCTGATCAGACCATAATATACTGATTCCGAATAGATAAATATGTTAGAGTGGATCCCCAATAACACATTTATCATGAACAAGCTAGAAGAGAATTTAAGCTTGTAAAAGACTAGGCTATAACGAGAATCAAATATATGACAAAACCTAAATACGGAAGAGAAAGATAAAACAAACATCAACTAAATATCAAACTTGATGTAGCAACCATCCTCCAACAACGTATCATACCGTCATTTAAAACTTGGAGAAATCACTAGGTCCTCAGGGGACTAAGCAAGATACACAATATACAAGCCAGCTTTGACAATTTAAACATGCAATAAAAACATAAAATAACTACTAGAAACATGATAAGATTGTAGGAATGAAATCGTAAAGCAGAATACTCTAGGGGGATGAATAGAGTAGGCAGCAGAATATTGCTAATTAAAAACTCGTTGGCAGTTAGATTACAGATATAATAATAATCACAAAATAAATAACAGTAATGAAAAGAGTGATCAGAATCAAACACAGAGATTTATACTGGTTTTCCTCTTGTGAGGACTAGTCCAGTCGGAAGAACTCTAGCTTCCAGTTGAATCCACTGTTGAAAAATTCCGTAATTTTTCATACAAAGTCCTTGCAACTTCTACTGACGCGAGCTTTGATACGAGAAACTTAATCAACTTCAATTGTGAAGAGTCAATCTTCAATCAAGCCTCTGATTACAATCGCTCTGAAACTTCTAAACCGTACCGCACTACCAAATCGACTAGAGAATTGTAATTTGTAACTCCCTAAACCTAGTTTCATATATTTTGAATTATTGAAAATATTCTAGAAAAAATTTAAAATAATAATTGTTTTAATAATCTTTTCTTCTTTAAGTCAACTTGTTATATTGGATTTGGTTAGTATAAAAAATTGATTTCAATCTTAGATTAATCTTATTTTCTAAAATTAAGATTTTTCTTTACTAATGCTTAGTAATGCTAATGTTTCCATAATAACTTGTATTTGTATATTTTGAATTACTCTAAAGGTATTTGTTACTAATATGTTTTCAAGGTGTATACAAATATATTGTATTTTATTAAATCATATATTTTGTTATCATTAAAGGTTATTAGAGATTGATTAGTCAGGACACAAATCACAAGTCTGTCACAATTCCCTGTCAAAGTTGATTTATAATTTACTAACTAATGTTGTAATTATTTTACTTATTATTATCTACAGTTAATCCAAGTAGCTATAAAAATTATGTTATTTAATTAGTTGTTTTGTTCCTGTTCCTTAATTGTTTAAATATTTAAATTTGAATATCTGTTTTGAAACTTTGATTTTTGAAAAACTGTTTGAATTTGAAAAAAAATCTGTTACAAGTCATTTTTATTAACCCCAGATCTACCACTATTTACCACACTGCCATCTAATATTTTATTATAAAAATTATTACACTGACACACTCAACAGTCAGTACACGAATTTTAATACAATTTCTGACAGCACTCTCTCGCTACTCTCTCTCTCTCCTCTGCTCTGGCCGAGCTTGGCAGTGCGCTACCGCACTCTCGCCGGAGGACCACCACGCTACAGCTGACTGAAACTAAATGCCACTGCGAGGTAGACTGCCGTGCTGCTCCTCGAGCAATGTTTTATCCTTGGAGACTACGCTGGCCTCACAATCGAGACACCCTTTCGGATCTCGAGGGGCCGTCTTGGCTGTTCCGCCTCCTAGTGAGACGTGTTGTCTCCTCGAGTGTGCCGCCACCACCTTCGAAGCTTGAGCCACCTCGTTGTACTGTCAGCCCCGTTTCTTTGAAGCCACCATGCCGGGGACCACCGGGTCTCGCCGTTGTCAAACCATCCTTCACCATCTTCAAGCTTAGATCGGTCTTCTCCAATCCTTCCGACAGCTTGGAGACCACGCACTTCGTCGAGCAGCTCCAGAGCTTCGCCGACCACCGACCAGTCACCTTCGAGGAGCCTGCAACTCACCGCGTTCAACGTCAGCCGCCACCGGAGCTCTCGTCGTCGTGGATCGACATCCCCATCGCATCGAAAGTGAGTATTTTGCCTCGATCCCCTCGATCTCCTACTGTATGGCTTCTTCTCCTTGTTTTTCTTCATCTAGGGTTTTTTTAGGATGGGATTTTTTGGGGAAGACATGGGTGGGCTTGTGTTTGTGCGACTGAGTGTGTGGGAAGGGAGAGATGGTTATGTTGAGAAGGCTGCGGCCATGGCAGGATTTATTAAGGCTTAGGGTTTCGGGGTCGGGATGATGAAGAATTGGGGATCTAGGGTTCGAGAGGAACTATCGGAGAAGATGACCTAATTAATTTAGGGTTAGGGTTGCGAACCCAGAGAAGAGGGAGGAGAGGAATATTAGAGTTCAGGTAAAGGGAGAAGTCGGCCAGAGGAAAATGAAGTTGGAGGAAGAAGAGAGGCTATGACGATGATGATGGGATTTTTTTTGATCGTTGGCGGAGGAATGAGAGACTAAGAGAAGAAAAAGAAAAGTTAGTTTTTATTAAGAGGTTAGGTGGATTGTGCTGGGTCTGGGGAGCTTATATTTGGGCTTGGAGTAGGTTTTAGTTGCAAATTATTAATAATTTGATTTGTGTAGTTAGGATTGTATTTTGGGCCGAAGCAGTGTGTGGGATGATAGCATACGAAGGCTAATTAGGTTTGTGAAAAATGGGCTGTGCAGGAAAGGAAGATGGGGATGTGTTAGGTGATAGTTGATGGGCTGGACTGTTAGGAGAATTAAGAGAGGAGTAAATATTTTACAGTTTGATTATGGTTGGGTCAGATTGTATAGTTGGGTTTAATTTTATTACAATATTATTTAGCAGTGAATTAATGTTAGGTAAGACTATTAGTTTTGATGAGGATGTTTGGTCTGTTAGTATTATGGCTAGTTTGGTATTTACTAAAATACTATTTAACCTGGTATTATACATTTTTCTAATTTAATAAAGTATATTGGTACCAAACTACTTTAATATAACTTTCCTCTTGTCAATTATGGTACATGCATGGTTAGCCTAAATATATATATATATATATATATATATATATATATATATATATATATATATATATATATATATATATATATATATATATATATATATATATATATATATAAACATATTAATGATTCTAATTTTATTAGGATATTATCCATAATTATTCCTTCCACAATTTATTTTGCTAAAAACTAATTGCTAGTAAGTAAATATAATTGGTTGGTATTATTTAATAAAATCATTAGACCTATATTTTGGTAGTAAAATCCTAGTATATCAAAATATTTCTACTTCTAAAATGTTTATTTTGCTAGTAAAAATGTTTCTAAAAAGTTTATAGAATTACGATTATTATTTTGCTAGCAAAATGTTCTAGTATTTCCAAAAATGATTTTCTTATTAAATATAGCTTAAAGTATTATTTTGATTAGGCTATATTAAATATTTTCAAAAGCAGCGATAGCTATTTTTGCTTATAAGTATTAGAAATAGTTAGTTAGCTGTCATTAATTCAAACCCTAACAACTTGTATAAATACCAGGTGATTATTCAGATTCATGCAGTATTACTCCAGTGCTTCCAAGGCGAGGCAAGTACACCGACTCGACTTGTACTTTGGATTTCTGTCATACATTCATGTGCCATGTTCTCATATCGGACATGACATACACACGATCTTCTTGTACTTTGTTCATTGCATCGAGTCATTGTTTATTGCGGGGATTGGGGGAAATATTAGCTTTTCTGTGATCACACCCAAACATAGGTATTGTGAATAGCCTAATTGTACACTTCACGTACGATGAAGCCAGATCTTGTAGAATTGATTGACTCATTGATTGAGTGTGTTCCTTAGCCGGTCACACATTAGTTTAATATTTAAAATTATCAGACTTGCATATTGATTGTCGTGTACACTATCTTGTTCATTGATAGCCATGTTCATCGTCTTGCATATTGATTGTCGTGTCCATTGCCTGCAGTTTTATATTTTATTTCTCGTACCGTAGTTTCATTTCCATTTCTGGTATTCTGGTTTTACCTTGTATTCTGTATTACAGATTACATTGTATATTGTTCTCGTCGGGGTTGTAGTTTGCTCTTTTCCAGACATGATACGTTGTATGTGAGCTTGAGGCCACATGGAGCATGTGATTGCATTGGATATCGCAGGATTTATTTATTATTTTTTTGGAGATTGTATTTTTATGATTTTGTCATTGTATATTTTATTTGACCGAATTTGTCTCCGGATGACTTTGTACTAAAATGACTTGATGGATATTGGTGATCTTCTGGGAACGTTATAAGAGCTGTGGATGTTAACATTACATTATAACTTAGAGTTTTATTTAGTATTGTACAGCTTACTTCGTCGTGTCCATCGACGAATGCTGGGCGTGTCCGACTCGTGTCCGATTATTCGGGAGCGGGTCGTGACATGTTTTTAGTGGTGGCCCATGCAGGTCTCTATCTTAATGACACTTAGCCGATAAAGTGTTATTGGAGGACCAACAAAGCTAAAAAAAACTCATTACAGCATAGGAATCGCTGGAAAATAGTTTATGGTTTATGGTTATTGATATTTAAATTTAAAAATTGATTTTCCTTATGATTTTTCTAGGATTAGTTTATGATTTTTCTAGGACATAGCAATCAATGGTTTATTTTTCTGTTACAAGATGGTCGCCACGACGAACGCTGGGACTAGCGAGCAGCATGCATCCGATGTGCAGGAGCAGCTTCCACCGCCTCTGCCTCAGCCGCTTCCTCCGAAGATGACGTTCGACGACACGCAGATGATGGCCATGTACAAGCAGTTTATGGAGGCACAGAACCACCAGGCCACGCGGTTCTGAGCGACAATCATGGACGTGCTCCGAGTCAAGGAGCCAACTGCACTAGCACCGCCGGCACCACCAGCACCAGCAGCACCGAGGCCAGGGACCACCAAAGACTATCAGAACCTCTGTCCGATGGATTTTTGGGGCCATGAGGAGATAGTCTACGCAGATGAGTGGCTAGAAAATGTTGAGCGAACATTGAGGATGGCAAGGATAATCCCAGATGATCTGAAGGTCGAGGTTGCGAGCATGCAACTTTTTGGCATTGCTAGAGCTTGGTATAGGGAGGAGCCTCAGTTGGCTGAACCCCATGTTATCTAGAAGGATTTCAAACAGCTGTTGCAGGTGAAGTTCTTCCATGATGTGGAGCGGAACGAGATTCGGATGCAGTTTAAGGTATTGCAGCAGGGGAGTATGACTGTGGCCCACTATACATCAGAGTTCACCCGACTCAGCAGGTTCGCAGAGAACCTAGTCAGTACACCGCAGAAGAGGGCTTGGAAGTTCAAAAAGGGCCTCACCAGGGAGTTGTGACATGCATTAGCTATCAGCCAAGCCACTACCTATGCGAGCATCCTTAAAGTTGCTCAGGGAATGGAGATGGAGATGGATCCGAAGCTTAAGCGGGACCGAGACATTGGTGCCAGCATTTTTCAGGGTCCACCGAAGCGGACCGACACTCAGCAGCGGCCAGCATATCAGCATCGTCCTCATGTTCGAGCTTCGACATCGCTGTAGAAGCATGAAAAATATTGCTTTTAGTCATACATCGGAAAGGAGAAAAAAGAAAAGGCTCACTCCATTCTATAAATAGAGCCCCCTTACCTCCTTTGAGAAGGGCACCAACTTCTCTTCCCTCCTTCCAACTTGGACTCTTCGTACTACGCACCTTCGGGTGCTAAGTCGAAGAAGTCTAGGGCAGCGTAGGCTCGTCGAGCTCATTCAGCTGTCCCAACCTCTGACCATCAGAGCGTCCCGTTAAGCGGGCCTCTAATGGAAAGTTGTACAGAACTACCCGTATCCAGCCTCCGGCAGCAAACGGACATGGTGGTTCTCAAAAGTCTTCCTGCAACGATCCAGAGCAGTATTTTGCTAGCCCCACATCAGGGAGCAAACATGGTGCCAACACACTCGTGTGCTCGGGATACCCGGGCACACAAAACGAGTGCATAGGTTGACCGAGATGTCCTTGACTTGCGAGATATGATCCTTCACAAGCGCAAGGAAAGAAGGGGATTCAACATGTGGCCCGAAAATCAACATGAAGCTTCATGCGGCTCAAAACCCAGGAATGTTCATGTGGCTCAAAACCCAGAAATGTTCATGCGGCTCAAAAAACCCAGTCAGCTTCATACGGTTCAGAAACTTCATGCGGCTCAGAAACGTCATGCGGCCCAGAAACTTCATGCGGCCCAGAAGCTTCAGACGGTACAGAAGCTTCATGCGATTCAGAAACCGCATGCGGCTCAGGAACTTCATGTGGCTCGAAACTCCCCAACAGCTCCATATGGCTCAGGCAAAGACACGTGGCCATACGCTGTCCGCTTCTACAACTGACCATAAAGCAGTCACCCAATTAATTGCTCTGATGACAGCTCTGACACAATGAATGACAGCGCTGACATAAAAGATGAAATGATGATGGCATGCTCCTTGGAAAAAGAAGAAAATATTTCTGGCAGGATCCGTCAAGTCCCAAACACCCCTATGCGGCTGCTCACTCCATGCGGCTACCATCCCTATGCGGCTGTCAATTCTCATGCGACTGCCATCCCCATGTGGCTGCCCGGTTCATGCGGCTGCCCGCTTTATACGTCTGCCAACTTCATGCGGCTGTCCACTTCATATGACTGCCTCCTTCATGCGGTCGTCTCCTTCACGAAGCTGCTGTCCTTATGCGGCGGTTACCTTCATGCGGCTAGGACTTGGGGGTCACCCGTATGCGGTACACTTAGACCGCACTCATACGGATCTGTCAGACGCCCCGCTCATGATTGTTGAGACACGTGGCGATCCTTATGATAAGTTGAGACACATGGCTGTCTTATCCCCTCGTAGCTATGGCTGCTCGCAAATCCTGACAACCAGATTTAGTACAATCACCATTATTACTCAACTCAAATCAGATTTGTTATAATTAAAGCAAATTGAACACGTGGCAGGAGATCCAAGCTTCCAAAGATTTATTACAATCAGTAATAATTGACCATACAGATTTGGCACAATCAAGAGTCAATGGCCCAGATGTAATGCAATCACAATTAATAGCCCGTATGATTGGCCGCCGACTTTTTAAGGGACAATCATTGCAAACCCTAATGATCACACCCCAATACTATAAATAGCAAGGTGCCATTCCCTTGCAAAAGATCTTCGATCCCCGATCCAAAACCAGAAAAAAAATATAGCAAGGTGCCATTCCCTTGCGAAAGAGATCCTCTCCACCCGGCTGGACACACAAAGAGACAAAGGCACACACAGAAGAGTCTTCCCATCTTGAGAGCAGTTTCTTCAATGGAGCCAAAGCTACGTCTGATCGTCCAAGGAGTAAGGCAGAGCGGCCGTCGCTTTCCCGAGCCTCTATCGTCATCTCCCAAAATAAAAAATAAACAATCGTACTTAGACTGCTGTACCTAGGTTTTTGTCCCCAGGCTTTCTTTATACGAGTGATTTTATATTGTGAGTTTAAGTTCAGTCCTCCGATATAATTGTTCTGTACTTTTATAATCAATAGCAAACACGATGGCGACTCTGTTGGGGACTAACTTCTCTACGGCTGAGGAGTTGGTGACGCAATCAGACGCAGCCAAACATGGCTCCACTCAACAAATGTTGGTCACCCGGTTCGACCAATAGACGTTTGAAGAAATTCTCTTCGACGAGAGCGCTGGCCCGGTCCAGCGGCGAGCCCGTACGAAGAAGGTCCGCAGGGAGTGGAGACCCAAAAATTTTGTTCCTCCCCAAACTCTCGAATAAGTACTCTCTGTTGCCCGAGACAACGGAGAAGTTTCGCTTGCGGCCCCACTTCAGACCACAGAGGACTCTGCTGTCCCCAAGTCCGGCAGAAGAAAACACTATGATGTTAAATTTGTAGGGGCAAAGAAGACCTTTGTGCAATCCGAGCCGCATAAGGGCACCAGCTGCATGGGGAAAGCTCATGCGGTCGTAACTGTCAACCGCATGAAGAAAACTCATACGTCCACAAGAGTCAGCCGCATACAGACAGCCTGCACGGACATGACATCTAGCCGCATATAGAAAGTTCATGCAGCCACAAAGGATAGCCGCATGCCGACAGCCTGTACGGCCATGACTCCTAGCCGCATACAGAAAGGTCATGCGACCACGTATACCAGCCACATGCAGACAGCCTGCACGGCCATCGATCCTAGCAGCATACAGAAAGCTCATGTGGCCATAAATGATTGCCGCATGCAGACAGCCTGCACGGCCACGCATACCCGCCGCATGCAGACAGCCTGCACGACAACCGATCCTAGCCGCATACCATCTACTCCACACGGCTCGCGGTCAGTCATTGACCGCCTCTCATACGGTTTTGACCATGAAGGCTCTCTGGAGCATATGCCAGACTCTGTTGTGACCAGCTTGGACTCTTCCTACTACGCACACTAAGGTGCTAGAAGAAAGAAGTCTTGGGCAGCGCGGGCTCGACGAGCTCAATCGGCTGTCCCAACTTCTGACTACCAGGGCATCCCTATGACTATTACTCGCACCCCTGATGGAAAGTTGTACAGAACTACTCGTGTCCAGCCCCCGGCGGCCAACAAAAGGAATAGTTATCAAGAATCTCCTAACAAAGATCATGGACGAGTACTCACGCCACCCCCACATCAAGGAGCAGGCAGAAGGTCAATGCACTTATCAGCCCACAAAGTAGGTGATTCACGCAAGGTGATTTTTCACAAGAACAAGAAAAGAGATGAAGATTTGACGTACAAAGAGTCATGTCAAAGACATCAATGCACCCAAGTCATAGTCAACTGCTGCAGCAAAAAGGCAGCAGCACAAAAAGACCGACGGTCCGTCTTCCAAAGATTGCAACGCCCAAGCTCAGAAGATGAGGCACTTCTTGTTGCCTTTTGCAATTCTGCTCTGAAGATTCTTGGCAGCGGAAGAGGAAAGAAAACAAATGTCTCCAGCCCGAAAATTTCAACCGGCATAACCAAGAAAATTTCTTCTAAACGATTGTCTACCACCGTTGCAGGAGGAGTTTACCAAGGTACCCGTTCAAAAACAAAATCTGCCACACTGGGAGATTCGTCCACATCTATGGGAGACACTGAAGCCGGGGGTAGCATTCCGCCAAATATCTACAACAACCGATGCTCCAAGAAGATAGTCCGGAGGAAATGGTTCACCCAACAGATAAAGCAGATCCCGACGTCCTCGAGGACGTCCACAATTCCCAAGACAAAGCAAACTCTAAAGTCGGGGGTACCACTCTTTCTGAGTTAGAACCAGAGGAAAACATTCCCACATATCTGGACGACTTCTCTGTACAAGGGTATGACTCAGAGGGCACGTCCTCTACCGTTCCGTCCATCTCTCCTTATGTGAGGACGGTGTTCATGACAGACAGCAACCAAGAAGGTTCCAGTAATCGCCAACGCATCGACACTCTGGAGGCTATACTACATGCTTTGGTCAAATCTGTGGATGAGATCATAGCAGCCCTTCCGATTCTGCAAGAAAGAACGCCTGGCCAAACAAGCTTGGGTCACGCAATCAATACGGACTCGAACTCAACTGCACCAAACCCGGGCGATAGTCCTCCTGAAATATCGGCTCCTACCATTGCAGACGAGGCCAGGGAGGCATAAAGAGAGGTCCAGGAGCTCTGGGCCATGTTCCATGCCCGAAAAAACTGCCAAGACCTCAGGATACGACAACCGTATCCCACTGCGTGGAGAGATGTTCCCTTTCCACCAAAATATAAACCATTCCATATCAATCCATATGATAGTAAGACATCTGCAAGCAGGTACATCACCTACTTCGAAGTTACAACCGACCATCTGCCTCATGGCGACGCCATCCTTACGCAGTTGTTTATCGGAGCCTTAGAAAGGGTCGCCTTCGACTGGTACCGTAACTTGCCGGACAATTGCATCCACTCCTTCACCGGCTTCAAATGCATATTCCTAGAGAGGTTCTTTGAAGTAGGACAAGACGTGACAATGTCCACTCTCATGGACGTTATTCAGGGAGAAAAGGAGCTAACAAAAAATTATATCGAGCAGTTTTGCCAAACCGCGATGAAGCTGCCCTCTGGCAACCCTGATTCCTCCTTGATTGAAATTTGCCGAAAGAGACTGCTTTCCACAATCAGCCTCTGGATGGGCAAAAGTTAATTCAAGGATTGGAAGACGTTCATCATCAGTGCCACTAGCGTAGAAGACAAGGTGAAGAAAGCTCGCCAACTGGGATTGCACATCTCAAAAGGGGAAGACGGGGGCAAACGCCCTAACGTCAACAACAACAACGTTGGTAATTCCTCCAGCAGCTGAGACAACAAGGGCAAGCAGGCTATAGTGATCGACACAGCCCCAAAGCCCGAATCAACACCGGTAGAAAAGTAGTGGCCTCAGATGCCCTACTCCTTCGAGGATGGCCATGTTAAACCCATCTTAGATATGCTCATCCAAGGAGGACGAATTTAGCTCCCTCCTCCCAGGCGAGAGCCTCGCCCTGCACATATGGAGAGCCCCAAGTACTGCCATTACCATCGCTATGTTCACCATGCTACATAAGACTGCTATCAGCTGAAGCGATTCATCCAACATCTCATCGATTCTAAGGCCCTGGCCATTGATTTCGAAGAGGTGACCGTAGCAGCCAACATGGTGTCAGTATAATTCGACAACTTCCCTCCAACAAGGACTCAAGACGGAGTAGTACCTGTCCCCCGAGCAATGATGGAGGTCGGTAACCTTCCACCTCCCCGAGACCAAGCTACTGGTCTAGTACCCCTTACCACATCACGAGGGAAGATCATGTGGGTCCATCCGGACTTGGTACCTAAGGTGACTCAGTCCACGTCTTCCTTCACCAGCAAGAACAAGAATGGAAAAGTCAAATCATGTCGCACGATCTCGACAGAGGCCGAAGAAGCTACTACTGTTGTTACCCTCTCCGACGCACAAACCCAACCGCCACCAGGAATACACCATTATCTCTAGTATACAGAAGTGAGGCAATTCTCCCAAAGGAGATTCAAATCCCCTCACAACGTGTTGCTCTCACATGCAGATTGACGACGGATGATAATCACCATCGTAGACTACAAGAATTGGAGGCTCTAGATGAGAAGCGCCTACTAGCTCAACAACGAATCAAGCTATACTAGACATGTATCTCCGGAGCCTTCAACAAAAAGGTTAAAACCAAAACATTCCAAGTGGGCGACCTCGTTCTGGCAGTTCGAAGGCCGATGGTCATGACTCACAAAACCGCCAGCAAATTCCAGCCAAAGTAGGAAGGCCTATTCATTATTGATGTTGTATTCTCCAATAGAGCTTACCGCCTCGCAAAACAAAACGAAGACTTGCTCATGTTGCCCATCAACGGCAAGTTCCTAAAGAAGTATTACGTCTGAAATGACATCCTCTAGGGTGACAAGTCACATACCCGCTGGTACCGTTGAACTCACATCCCGCCTACAAGTTGCCAAGATGATGAGTCACGTACCCGCTGGTACCGCTGAACTCACATCCCGTCTACAAATTGCCAAGATGACGAGTCATTTACTCTCATATACCGCTGAACTCACATTCCTACCACAAATCTTCCAGAATGACGAGTCATGTACTCTCTCATACCGCTGAACTCACATCCCTACTACAAATCTTCCAGAATGACGAGTTATGTACTCTTTCGTACCACTGAACTCACATTCCGACTCTAACTCTCCCAGATTATCTAGTTATGTACCCGCAGGTACCGCTGAACTTATGCTCTGGTCACTACAGATAAATCTATATCGCCTCTTCTAGGTAGTAAGTCATGTATGATCGTACCTCTGAACTTTCCTCCTAAAAAGAGCTTCCTCCTTATAATCTAATACCCGCACTTTCAGTGCACAAAAAAGGTAACAGATCCACAATCTTCCGAAACAACCACGTCGATGTTACCTCTGAGTTATTTTCCTTCCATAAAAAACAAACCACCCCTCACATAGAACCTCCATGTCCTTATTACCTCTGAGTTGTTCTATATTCCCTTCATGGAGCCCACTCCTGCCATGTCCTCATTACCTCTGAGCGGGAAGGCTCCATTGAAGAAACCCTCATATTTGCCATGTCCTTATTACCTCTGAGTAAGTATATTGGTTCTCTCTCGACCTATTATTCGTACCAAAAAAAAAACTAGGGTACACCAAGGATAATAGGCCCACAAATGTCCTCTGTTGACCACAAATGTCCTCTGTTGACCGTAAATGTCCTATGTTAACCACAAATGTCTACAGTCGACCACAAAATATTGTACTACGTTTTCTAGTACATGCCACTCTTTCCTTATCATGTCTTGGGAGCCCAGCTGCTCCCTGGCATTCTTTTAATACATAGAACTTCCACGTTGATAGCACCTCTGAGTTGTTCTGTGTATCCTTATTAGGCCCACTCCTACCACGTCCTCGTTACATCTGAGTAGGAAGGCTCTACTTTAGACCCATATTTACCACGTCCTCATTACCTCTGAGTAAATATGTTGGTTTTCCCGCCAATCATATGCTTCTGGAGCCCAGTTGCCCTGTGGCATTCATTACCCATTACGTAGAACATCCACGTCCATATTACGTATGAGTTGTTCTATGTATCCTCGTTTGGGTCCACTCCCCCCATGTCCATATTACCATTAACCCCATATTTACCATGTTCTCACCACCTCTGAGTAAATATGATGGTTCCCTCTCTCAACTTATTATCCGTACCTAAAACCAAGGTACGCCAAGGATGATAAGTCCACATAAAATCCCCATTAAAAATACTCAAACCTATCACGTCAATGCTACCTCTGATAGGATTGCCACACCTAAGCAACTCTACTTTCCATGCTTCTTATTCAAAGTATTCCAAATTTGCAATTTGGAAACTTTGAAGGGGGTCTTGTAGAAGCATGGAAAATATTGCTTTTAGTCCTACATCGGAAAGAAAAAAAGAAAAGGCTCACTCCATTCTATAAATAGAGCCCCCTTGCCTCCTTTGTGAAGGGCACCAACTTCTCTTCCCTCCTTCCAACTTGGACTCTTCGTACTACGCACCTTCGGGTGCTAAGTCGAAGAAGTCCAGGGCAGCGCTGGCTCGTCGAGCTCAGTCAGCTGTCCCAACCTCTGACCATCAGAGCGTCCCGCTAAGCGGGCCTCTAATGAAAAGTTGTACAGAACTACCCGTGTCCAGCCCCCGGCAGCAAACGGACAGGGTGGTTCTCAAAAGTCTCCCTGCAACGATCCAGAGCAGTATTTTGCTAGCCCCATATCAGGGAGAAAATATGGTGCCAACACACTCGTATGCTCAGAATACCCGGGCCCACAAAACGAGTACAAAGGTTGACCGAGATGTCCTTGACTTGCGAGATATGATTCTTCACAAGCTCAAGGAAAGAAGGAGATTCTCCATGTGGCCCGAAAATCAATATGAAGCTTCATGCGGCACAAAACCCAGGAATGTTTATGCGGCTCAAAACCCAGGAATGTTCATGCGGCTCACAAAACCCAGGAAGCTTCATGCGGTTCAGAAACTTCATGCAGCTCAGAAACGTCAAGCGGCCCAGAAACTTCATGAAGTCTAGAAGCTTTAGACGGTGTAGAAGCTTCATACGGTTCAGAAACCGCATGCGGCTCAGGAACTTTATACGGCTCGGAACTCTCCAACAGCTCCATGCGGCTCAGGCAAAGACACGTGGCCATACGCTGTCCGCTTCTACAACTGGCCATAAAATAGTCCTCCAATTAATTGCTCTGATGACAGCTCTGACATAATGAATGACAGCTCTGATATAAAAGCTGAACTGATGATGGCATGCTCCTTGGAAAAAGAAAAAAAATCTTTCGGCAGGATCCGTCAAGTCCCAAACACCCCTATGCGGCTGCTCGCTCCATGCGGCTGCCATCCCTATACGGCTGTCAATTCTCATGCGGCTGCCATCCCCATACGGCTGCCCGCTTCATGCGGCTGCCCACTTCATACGGCTGTCCCCTTCATGCGGCTGCCTCCTTCATGCGGTCGCCTCCTTCACGAAGCTGCTGTCCCTATGCGGCGGTTACCTTCATACGGCTAGGACTTGGGGGTCACCCATATGCGGTTCACTTAGATTGCACTCATACGGCTCTCTCAGATGCCCCGCTCATGATGGTTGAGACACGTGGCAATCCTTATGACAAGTTGAGACACGTGGCTGTCTTATCCCCTCGTAGCTATGGCTGCTCGTAAATCCTGACAACCAGATTTAGTGCAATCACCATTATTACTCAAATCAAATCAGATTTGTTGTAATTAAAGCAAATTGAACATGTGGCAGGAGATCCGAGCTTTCAAAGATTCATAACAATCAGCATTAATTGACCATACAGATTTGGCGTAATCAAGAGTCAATGGCCCAGATGTAATGCAATCACAATTAATGGTCCGGATGATTGGCCGCCGACTTTTCAAGGGACAATCATTGCAAACCCAATGATCACACCCCAATCCTATAAATATCAAGGTGCCATTCCCTTGTAAAAGATCTTCGATCCCCGATCCAAAACCAGAAAAAAATATAGCAAGGTGCCATTTCCTTGTAAAAAAGATCCTCTCCACCCGGCTGGACACACAAAGAGACAAAGGCGCGCACAGAAGAGTCTTTCCATCTTGAAAGCAGTTCTTCACCGGAGCGAAAGCTATGTCTGATCGTCCAAGGAGTAAGGCAGAGCGGCCGTCGCTTTTCCGAGCCTCTATTGTCACCCCCGAGAATCAAAAATAAACAATCGTACTTAGACTGCTGTAACTAGGATTTCGTCCATAGACTTTCTTTGTACATTCGAGTTTGTATTATGAGTTTAAGTTCAGTCCTCCTATATAATTGTTTTATACTTTTATAATCAATGACAAACAATCGCCGAGACAGCAGAGATAGATCTAGACTCTGATATACTTTTCTTGCGCATATTGTAAGAGGTCGGGACACCATGTCGAGGAATGCCACAAGAAGTTAGGGCAGTACTTGGTTTGTGGATCTGCCACTCACCAAGTGAGAGATTGCCCTGCAGCTTTCACTCGACAGGGACCAGAACCAGAGCAGCAGCAGGAGGACCCAGTCTTTGAGGAACAGTAGTAGCCGCAGGAGCATAGTCGGATGGACCGTTATCTTCCTTACTTGCTCGTAGTAGCTATATTTCTTTTTTATTGCCTATTTTTAGGCCCGTCTCTGAGTTTTTCTTGCATTTACTATTTTTATATTGTTTAGTGACTACTTGTTAGTCCTTGTTATTTTTCTCCATAAATAAATCATCTAGTTTTCTTGTTGCCTTTAATAAATTTTGCTTGATATTGTGCATCCTTGAAATTTTGAGGACAAAATTTTTGAAGGGGGGTAGATTTGTAACTCCCTAAACCTAGTTTCATATATTTTGAATTATTGAAAATTTTCTAGAAAAAAATTAAAAATAATAATTGTTTAATATTCTTTTTTTCTTTAAGTCAACTTGTATTGGATTTGGTTAGTATAAAAACTTGATTTCAATCTTAGATTAATTTTATTTTCTAAAATTAAGTTTTTCTTTACTAATGCTTAGTAATGCTAATGTTTTCAAAATAACTTGTATTTGTATATTTTGAATTACTCTAATGGTATTTGTTAATAATATGTTTTCAAAGTGTATATAAATATATTGAATTTTATTAAATAATTTATTTTGTTATCATTAAAGTTTATTAGAGATTGATTAGTGAGGACACAAATCAAAAGTCTGTCACAATTTTCTGTTAAAGATTGATTTATAATGTACAAACTAATCTTGTAATTATTTTACTTATTATTATCTACAGTTAATCCAAGTAGCTAACAAAATTTTGTTATTTAATTAGTTGTTTTGTTCCTTTTCTATAATTGTTTAAATATTTAAATTTGAAAATCTGTTTTGAAATTTTGATTTTTGAAAATCTGTTCGAATTTGAAAAAAAATCTGTTACATGTCAATTTTATTAACCACAAATCTACAACTATTTACCACAATGCCATATAATATTTTATTATAAAAATTATTATACTGACACACTCAACAGTCAGTACACGAATTTTAATACAATTTCTGACAGCACTCTCTCTCATCACTCTCTCTCCTCTGCTCTGACCGAGATTGGTCGTGCGCTACCGCACTCTCGTTGGAGAACCACCATGCCATAGCTGACTGAATCTAACCGCCACCGCGAAGGAGACTGCCGCACTGCGCCTCGAGCAGTGAGTCATCCTCGAAGACTATGCTGGCCTCACAATCGAGATACCCTTTCGGATCTCGAGGGGCCGTCTTGGCTATTGCGCCTCCTAGTGAGACATGTTGTCTCCTCGAGTATGCCGCCACCGCCATCGAAGCTTGAGCCACCTCGTTGTACTATCAGCCACCATCTCTTTGGAGCCACCACGCCGGGGACCTCCGGGTCTCGCTGTTGCCCAACCATCCTCGACCATCTTCGAGCTTAGATCGATCTCCTCCAATCCTCCGAGGATCCTGCAGCTCACCGAGTTCAACGTCAGCCACCATCGGAGCTCTCATCGTCGTGGATCGACGTCCCCTTCGCACCGAAAGTGAGTATTTTGTCTCGATCCCCTCGATCTCCTTCTGTATTTCTTCTTCTCCTTTTTTTCTTCATCTAGGGTTTTCTCAGGATGGGATTTTTTGGGGAAGACATGGGTGGGCTTGAGTTTGTGCGACTGAGTGTGTGGAAAGGAGAGATGGTTATGTTGAGAAGGCTGCAGCCATGGCAGGATTTATTAGGGCTTAGGGTTTTGGGGTCGGAATGATGAAGAATTGGGGATCTAGGGTTCGAGAGGAACCATCGGGGAAGATGACCTAATTAATTTAGGGTTAGGGTTGCGAACCCAGAGAAGAGGGAGGAGAGGAAAATTAGGGTTCAAGTGAGGGGATAAGTCGGCCGGAGGAAAATGAAGCTGGAGGAAGAAGAGAGGCTATGACGATGATGATGATGATGATGATGGGATTTTTTTGATTGTCGGCGGAGGAATGAGAGACTGAGAGATGAAAGAGAAAAGTTAGGTTTTAATAAGAGGTTAGGTGGATTGGGCCGGGTCTGGAGAGCTTATGTTTGGGCTTGGAGTAGGTTTTAGTTACAAATTATTAATAATTTGATTTGTGTAGTTAGGGTTGTATTTTGGGCCGAAGCAGTGTGCTGGATGATAGCATACGAAGGCTAATTAGGTTTGTAAAAAATGGGCTGTGCAGGAATGAAAAATGGGGATATGTTAGGTGATAGTTGATGGGCTGGACTGTTAGGAGGATTAAGGGAGGACTAAATATTTTACAGTTGGATTATGGTTGGGTCAGATTGTATAGTTGGGTTTAATTTTATTACAATATTGTTTAGCAGTAAATTAATGTTAGGTAAGACTATTAGTTTTATGAGGATGTTTGGTTTGTTAGTATTATGTCTAGTTTGGTATTTACTAAAATACTATTTAACCTAGTATTATACATTTTTCCAATTTAATAGACTATGTTAGTACCAAACTACTATAATATTACTTTCCTCTTGTCAATTATGGTACATGGTTAGCTTAAAAAATATATATATAAATATATTAATGATTCTAATTTTATTAAGATATTATCCATAATTATTCCTTTCACAATTTATTTTGCTAAAAACTAATTGCTAGTAAGTAAATATAATTGGTTGGTATTAATTAGTAAAATTATTAGACTTATATTTTGCTAGTAAAATCCTAGTATATCAAAATATTTCTACTACTAAAATGTTTATTTTGCTAGTAAAAATGTTTCTAAAAAGTTTATATAATTACGATTATTATTTTGCTAGCAAAATGTTCTAGTATTTCCTAAAATGATTTCCTTATTAAATATGGCTTAAAGTATTATTTTGATTAGGCTACATTAAATATTTTCAAAAGTAGAGTTACCTATTTTTGCCTATAAGTATTAGAAATAGCTAGTTAACTGTCATTAATTCAAACCCTAACAACTTGTATAAATACCAGATGATTATTCAGATTCATGCAGTATTGCTTCCGTGCTTCCAAGGCGAGGCTGTAGGAACGAAATCGTAAAGCAAAATACTCTAGAGGGTGGGTGGATAGAGTTGACAGCGGAATATTGCTAATTAAAAATCGTTTTAGCAGTTAGATTACAGATATAAAAATAATCACAAAGTAAATAACAGAAATAAAAAGTGATCAGAAGGCAAACGCAAACACCGAGATTTATACTGGTTTCTCTCTTGTGGGGACTAGTCCATTCGGAAGAACTCTAGCTTCCAGTTGAATCCACTATTGGAAAATACCGCAAGCTTTCATACGAAGTCCTTGCAATTTCTACAGATGCGAGCTTTCATACGAAGAACCCGACCAACTTCAATTATGAAAATTTATATCTTCTATCAAGCCTCTGATTACAATCTCTCTTGAAACTTGTAGACCACGCCGTACTGGCAAATCGACTAGAGCATTGTAACTTGCTTAGAATTTGAAAATGTAAGCTTTGAAAACTCTTCGAAGAAAATGTAAGCTTTAGAAGAGAAGCGATTGAAAGTGAATTATTGATTTGAAATGATCGAAATACTTCTCTATTTATAGTTTTTCTAAAGACAGAACTCTGACAGAATTCGGGCAGAATTCGGACAGAACTCTTTGTATCAAACCGTAACTGAAGGGTGACCAAGTTCAAAATCAAACGTTCACTAACGTTCATATTGGCCGAACTCTGCTCGAATTCTGTTAGTGTTCTGCCAGTTCATTTTGAGAAAAAATCAATTTGGCTTTTTGAAAAGTCCTTCATAAGCTTTTTGTAAAAAAAGATATTTTTCAAAAACATAGGTCATTTTTAAAGAGATAGGCCAGTTTTGAAAAATAATTCCACACAGTCTATTTGCCAGTACGACTTGGTGTACAATGTATTCCTAGACTCAATAAAATGACAAATTACATTGCTTTGACGAAAATACAGTTGGAATGACAAAAGGCTTCAGTCTTGAACGTCGTAGATATCCATTGTTGAGCACTGTCCAAGACGTCGTAGGTAAACTTCTGAATTGACTTGTATTTATATCGAGACAGAGTTTGATCAATTATTAAAATCAGGTTTGACCATGACCAATGGGCCAACAATCTTCCCTATTTTGATAATTGACAAACCTTTCCGATATAACATCTAAGTTTGAATCAATTCAAAAAATATGTAATACCAGAGAAAAAAATTGTACTTAACCTGCATTCATGAAGATGTTGGATCCTATTTCTCCCCTGTTGTCACTTAGGAAAATAATTGCAAAAGAGAAAGCTCCCCCGCAATAAATGCATAAGTAACAAACAGTAAAGCAATACAAGAAATATAAATAAAATATTCATCACATGCATGGTATTGATAGTTAAAAAGATATTATATAAACAACACAGGCATGGTATTTGTCACAGTTTATATTGAAGCATAAAAAAATGAGATAATGCTATAATAAAACTGAAACAAATAAAATGCTGAATAATAAACTAAGTGAAAAATATGTCAAACTGAGACATAATAAAACCATGTCTATGAAGAGTAGCAGATAATAATAACTAAAATAAGATACTGATAAAATCTTAGAATATCGAAGCATTTTCTTGTAAACATAAGACAAAAATCAGTCTCAATAAGAATAACATCTCAAAAGTCATCATCCTCGTCATTATCGTCATCGGCTGCAGCGCCAGCATGTCCAAAAGTACTAGCTTCAGAAGTACCAGCTCTAGAAGTATAAAGAGTGGCACCAGAAGTATGATACCAATCCTAAGCGTTCCCTGGCTAGAACAGAGAGTGGATCGCCTCATCATCAATGCGGTATCCAGAAACAGAAGGGTCTCGAGGTAGAGAGCTAGCATAATGACCCGTCTGCGCAAATCTCAGATCGGCGAAGGAGTTGGCAATTGCCTGGAACCAAGTCACGTCACGGAACTCACGTTCCCTGGAAGTGTCAACATAGAATGACTGCAGATCTGAAAGGTGGTGATGAATACCCTCAAATGTCATAGGGTAGGACTAAGGAGGACCAGGTGCTGTGGGAGTAGGTGTAGGAGGAGCAGGTGCAGTAGGTGGAGGAACAGAGGTAATGCTACGACGAGAGAGTTTGAGGAACTTGGGCTCAGGGTCAACAGCACAAGTAGATAGGTCAACGCCAAATCTCTGAAAGATGCGAGGGATAATCATCGCATAAAAAAGGTTGCGATCTCTTCCGCGACGTCTACCCATCATCTGAATGATAGTCTTAGGGCAGAAAAAGGAATCCCTTAAGAATGTGATATAGAGCAGAAAGCTCAAGTGCAGTGACATCATCTTTGGAAGTAGATTTTGGAAGTAAAGTAGAATAGATGATGCGATATAATTCGTAGTTAAATAAGTTCAAGTTATTAGCCTTGAACTTTCCAGGACTAGCACGTACGGGCGCACAAAGCTCATTCTTGAAACTAACGAGAGTCGTACCATCGGGGAAATCAAAATCAGTAATATCATCGAGCGGGGAACCTTCGTTTGGAATACTAAAGATTTTTGCTAACATTTCATCAGTGAATTCGATATCGATCCGTCCGACACGTGTTCTCACGGTGAAAGTGTCTAACACGAAATTACAATAGAATAATCTAATAGCATTAGTAGCTATAGGGAATTATAAAGAAACAAAGTGTTATAACCCTAATGCCTCAAAGTAAGGACGATGGTCAGGAAAGACAGTCCATTTAATCGGTGATCCGGTACTGATAGTACGTATAATGAAATCGGCATACCATAATAAAGCACGGTCGAAAGTTGTGAAGTAAAACTCATCTGATGCACCGTCATCCGATTGGACCGGAGAAAAGAGAGAATCCGTATACGGATCTGAGACGGTGCCTCTTCACTGGCATTGGTCTTCTTTTTCTTGAAGGGATTGAACTTAAGCATTTTTTTCCAAATTCTAGAAACCCTAATAATTTGAAAGTAGAGGAAAGAAGGAATTATACCTTTTCAGGAATTAGATATGTTATTGTGGACGAAATTCTTCGCACAAATCCAAAGTTTGGCCGAAGATCTCTACGCGAATTGGAAGAACAAAAGTGGAGAAGAGCTAGGGTTTGGAGGCACGGCTGCTACTGTTTGAGGATGTTTGGATGAATGAAGAAGATGGGGGCCTCGGGTTCTGACTGGTATATATATATATATACTGAGCCGAACTCTGGCCGAATTCGCCAAGGGTTGCCTGGTTATATATATATATATATATATATATATATATATATATATATGAATAATAATGATGGGGCCATATCTTTTTCATTAATTCGTTTCAAATATTTAATTCAGAGTTTAGTAATTTTAAATCTCAAAATAATATGATTAATATTATTTTATAAATTAATATCCTTTACTCAGCATCTATTTCAGATTAGCTGTAGGAGTACTATCCCAGCTAACGGAGGTTTACCGGGGAACTCTTAAGTACCGCTTCGCTTCGACCGTAGTCGTGGTGACAGACAGACTCTTTTTAGGCTTATCTCGAAAAATAGTTTTTGAATATCGAATAAATTAATTAATAAAACAAAATTAATTAATATTATTGATATCTAAAATTCCTAATTTTTGACGTAAATAATTGAAACGATCTTCCGCTAGAGGTTTTGTGAGTATGTCAGCTAATTGATTCTGAGTGTCTATGTATACAAGGTCTTCATCTCCATTTTTTTGATCATCTCTAAGAAAGTGATATCGAATCTTGATATGTTTAGTACGAGAGTGACATACTGGATTCTTAGTCAAATTAATAGAACTAGTATTATCACAGAAAATTGGTATGTGTGTAAAATGCAATCCGTAGTCTTCTAGAGTTTGTTTCATCCATAAAATTTGTGCACAACAATGTCCTGCGACGATATACTCAGCCGCTGTTGTTGATAATGCAACAGAATTTTGCTTTTTACTAAACCAAGAGACTAGAGCTTTTCCTAGGAAATGACATGTGCCACTGGTACTTTTTTTATCTACTTTGCATCCGACAAAATTAGCATCAGAATAATCGGTCAGGTCAAATGACGTGGTTTTGGGATACCGTAAGCCGACAGAAGAAGTGCCTTTAAGGTATCGAAAGATAAGCTTAACTGCGCACGTATGTGATTCCTTAGGATTAGCTTGAAAGCGACACATAAGCAAATACTAAACATAATGTCTGGTCGGCTAGCAGTTAAATATAGTAAGCTACCTATCATACCTCGATACTTACATATGTCGACAGGTTTGCCTTGTTCATCAATATCAAGCTTGGTTGAAGTTGCCATTGGAGTGCTAAGTGGCTTTGCTGCTTCCAGGTCGAACTTCTTTAACAGATCCTTTGTGTACTTTGCTTGATTTATGAACGTCCCATAGTTGGTTTGTTTGATTTATAGTCCGAGACAGAATTTTATCTCTCCCATCATGCTCATCTCAAACTCATTCTGCATATACTTTAAAAATTATTGACAAATTGATTCATTAGTAGATCCAAAAATAATATCATCTACAAAGACTTGAATCAAAAGAATATTGTTATTCAAAGATTTTATAAACAAAGTAGTATAAACCTTTCCCTTTAAAAAACCGTTATGAAGTAGAAAAGAGCTTAGACGATCATACCAAGCATGAGGGGCTTGTTTCAAACCGTAAAAGGCTTTCTTTAACTTAAAAACATATTCAGGAAATTTAAAATTAGTAAAACCGGATGGTTGAGCTATATAAATCTCTTCTTTTGTAAAACTATTTAAAAATGTGCTTTTGGCATCCATTTGAAATAACTTAAAATTATGGAAACATGCAAATGCACATAACATACGAATGGATTCTAATCTCGCAACTGGGGCATAAGTCTCATCGTAGTCGATACCTTCTTCTTGATTGTATCCTTGAGCTACGAGTCGAGCCTTATTACGAGTCACTAAACCATTCTCGTTCAGTTTGTTTTGGAAAACCCATCGGGTGCCATTGACCGGATGATCAATGGGCTTGGGAACAAGTTTCCAAACTTGATTCCGTTCGAATTTGTTTAATTCCTCTTGCATAGCATCTAACCAAAAAATTTTACTACATGCTTCATCAATATTTTTGGGTTCAAACTGCGAGACAAAAGCAGCACAAGAAGCTATATCTTTATTCGAGGAACGAGTATTTACACCCTTGGTAATCTCACCAATTACCAAATTTATTGGATGATTAGCCAAGAATCTCATCTCTTTTGGTGTAGTCTCAAGATTGCTAGTTCCTGCTTCTTTGCTTGGAGGTTCATCTGATGCCTGATGTGATGGTGAAGGTTTTACAGTAGCTGTACTTGGTGTGCTTATGTCACTACAACAAAAATACCCTTTAATGACGGCTAAAAACCGTCATTAATCACGAACCATGATGCTTTTTTTTCTTAATCCAAGCGTTATGAAATCGGGTGTTATAAATGTTTTTTAAAACGTTATAGATAAATCGTCCGAAAACGTCATTAATAGATTGAATTTCTACTACGTTCTATTTTCAAAGCGTTATGGATAGTTATGTAAAAAGGTTATGAATATTTAATATGGTTGGAAGTCAGAACATTTTGAAAGCGTTATGATTGGTCATTTGTATAACATTTATAAAGCTCTATACTGCATGTTATACATTCCAAACCCTGCTCAATTCAATTCGAAAACAACCACTTAATTTGAACCATATTAACAACAAAACATTGAAATGTAACATTAATCTCCATTTCATTGTCTCAAAATAGGGTACATTCTATTGTCTCAAAATAGAGTACACTTTAGCTGTCATTCCACATTTCTCAGGCCAGATATATATACATCTTCACAAAAATCTATAGATCAATATTCAATATAGCTAGTACACTTTACATCAAAACTATCCACATATCCCACACCACAACATACAACTTAGTCACATGAAGACCTGTGTCCACAGTACATGTACCCTGCAAAAGATAATACAAAAATGTTTTATATAAGAAATTCCCAAAAGATGCCTAAACCACTTGATCATACAAGAGATGCATAAACAGCACATGAAACATTTCCAGTTCCTTTATATAAGAAATTCCCAAAAGATGCCTAAACCACTTGATCATACAAGAAATGTATAAACAGCACATGAAAATTTTATCTTTTGTAATTAACTTAAATATGAATTGAAGTATTATTCTTATCCATAGCAGCAAAGTAGAAGAAATATGGAAAAAGCTTATGCTATTTGATTGAAAATCAAAGCTGGGATTGATGTTTCAAACTTAGCGTCATTTGTCAACAGGTGTAGTCACAACAGAACTTACCTTACGAGCTTCTGTATCCTTCCAAATGTTACCAGCAAAACCTAAAACAACAACAACTACAATTTGAAACAAAAATATTGCTCCAGTCAACTTGTCAATCATTGCATTCATAGCAGTAAGTTTAGGCTCTGGTATGCCCCTGATCATTCCCATCTTTGTTTCATTGCCTGAGAGTATGTTAAACATCGTTAGCCATCACTCAAAAACACATTCAACAGTTAAATAATTACTATATTATATATTTTTAGCAAAAGACTCATGATTTATTGGCCTTCCCCGCAACAGTTAATTTTCCTGACATGTGCAGTTTAGCATACTGCAACTACTCCATTCTACGATCAAAGATTACAAAACAGAAGAGACAAACATATATATATATATATATATATATATATATATATATATATATATATATATAATTCAAGATGAAGAACAGCCCTGTATGTGCGTTTCTTAAGTTGATTGTTCTATTTAGCATGTAGCCTTAGGCAAACAAACAAAAAATAGTAGTTTAACAATAAAGGTACTTGAAATCAAAAATCAATCTATTGTTAAATAAAGTACAATGATCAAGGAAATAGCAAGAAGATATAAAAAAACAAGTGAGAGATTCGGAGACAGAGCAAGTAAACTGACATCAATAGAATGCAGCTAGCAAATCTCAATCTTCTGCATTAGCCCTATGTAATATGTCCCTACCACTTGAACAGAAGTACTCAAGAGGCACCTCTCACAAAAAACTTGCCTCAAAGTTGAACTTTCTAATCCTTCACTTGTTTGAGAAAATATGCCGTGTATACTTTGAATCATGCTTCGTTAATTTATTTTTCATACTTCAAACCTTTCCTCCTTAGCGGTATCAAGTCCAGTGCACAATTGTTCTGGGGCTCACCTTTACTTAAGCAATAAATTTTCATATAGCAGCTATTCAGGGCAGGAATTTAAACTCCCAATTAAAATAGCTTTTGCTTTTGGGTCAACTAAAATGTGAAGGTATCTCTTGTATTCATTGTAAGAAACCAATGACATGCATGTACACTTTCACAAGTAATGGTCTATTTGAGTCAAGAAATTTGTTTAATCAGCTTTTACAGGCTTTTCATATCAATTTCAATAAGTTAATTTGGAATTTGGGAACTTCCCCTATTTTTCTTGTTAATGGCTGGTTTCTGTGTAGAAGTGATGATGAGTGGTCTCTACTTTCCTTATTTAAATAATAGGTTTCTATGTAAATCTCATTATGAGTTGTTCCCTTTGAAGTAGGGTTATTTTTAACTTTATGTAATCCTTGGACATGTAACATGCTTGATGATGCAACCCTAAACAAATCAGTTTAATGATGTTAATAACTATTACAGTTCAACAAGAATAGGTAGACAGACACAGACAGGTAATTCCAATTCCTTTTAACAATGTTTTGGTAAAGCATACCATAAAGTGAAGAATCAGTATGGATGTAGCAAGGAGATGTGTCATGGTAATAAACAAGTTAAGTCAACCTGAAAGACTACATTTCACAAAGAACCATACACATAATACTAACTCTACAACACTCATTTGTGTTTCTTTCAAAATAATAAATTTTTATCTCATGCGAGTGAAAATAAAATAATATAAACATACCTGTATAAACTGCAACACCGCATGCCCACTCTGTATTCCTCAAATAGCATGATTGCAAAAGAGTGTTATTGATGGTCAGAGGATATACATCATTATCAAGAAATGGAGGAAACAACCGATTTTTGCATCAAATCTCCTGAAGTCCTTATCAGGGTTAGGGCATTCAATGACACCTTGCAATGATAAAAAAATTGTAAGAAATAATGTGGAAATCCAATTGTAACAAATAAATTGGGACAAACCTTCTTCCACTTAACCAAAAAAATAATTTGTAGAAGGTTCAGCCAATAATCCAGAAAAAAAAACTCCTGAACTACCAAATATACGCACGCACACACAAACACATAGTTCAGTGTCAAAGACTCAAAAGAGAATTGAATATGATCGTCCACGTGAAATACTCAAGTGTTTCAAACTTTTAATACATAATGTTCAAATATTCTTCCATAAATTTTCCAAATGGAAATTAAAAGAAAGAGGAGAGTATCATATCCTGGTAATTAAAGAAAAAAGGTTTCTGCCCATATATATTTTATTTGGGTGGTGTAGTAATCTTGTGGCAAATAATAGACGAGGTTGTGTAATTTACCCAGTTAAGAATGGCCAATGTGAAGTAGACAATCACTTTTTATGATCCAATAGCAAGTAAAGAACCGAACATGATCTAAAGATCATTTCCGCTTCACAAACAAAGACAATCATAGGATCATCAAGCCAAACAACATCATCGACAAACAAAATAAACCTAAAAACTGAAATCAATCAAGTGTTTAGAATTTATACTCCAGAATTTGGTGTATAAATTCAACAACATCATCGACAAACAAAATAAACCCCTTTTTATGTAGGGATCGAGAACCAACAACATCATCGACAAACAAAATAAACCCAAAAACTGAAATAAATCAAGAGTTTAGAATTTATACCCCAGAATTTGGTGTCGAAATCCGAAAGGAGCCTTCGGACTCGGCTCACAGGCACGCACAGCACCTCGCCGAGTCGCGGCTGCAACTGTGGAGAGGCTACATCATCGACAAACAAAGTAAACAAAATAAATCACTTTTTATGTAGGGATCGAGATCCGACAACATCATCGACAAACAAAATAAACCCAAAAACTGAAATCGATCAATAGTTTAGAATTTATACCCCAAAATTTGGTGTCAGAATCCGAAGGGAGCCTTCGGACTCGGCTCGCAGGCACGTACAACTCCACGCCGGGTCGCGGCTGCAACTGTGGAGAGGCTTCAGACTTGGCTCCCCAAATGTAATTACACTCCCTTGAACAAGAACAAACAGAAAAAAAAAATCAAAGAACCCTTTTAGGGAAAAAAATCCAAATAAAAAATTAAGAACCCTAATTTTTATGGAAAAAATTACACTCCCAACAAAATTTTTTTTTAGGGAAAAAAATCCAAGTCAAAATCACTCACATAATCAAGAGAAGTCAACGATGATGCAGCCCTTTTCGGATCATCGCCGACGTGGACGGAGACGTCGGGAAACCCTAAAATTAAGAACCCTAATTTTGGAGAGATTGATGCATGTATGGTTGTCAAAAATTAGGATATTTTTGAATTTAGGGCATAAAATAAGCAATGATCGAGATTTTAGGACAAACCGGTGGTGAAGGCTGCGCCGGTGACAACCTTCCCTCTGCGGTGGAGTCTGTAACCGAGGGAAGCGAGAAATGGGCTGAGGGAAGTTGGGGAGCGAGCTGAGGGGAGTTGATCGGGAGCGGGGAGCGGGCTGAGAGGAGTTCGGGAGCGCCGGAGCAGGCTGAAGGAAGTTGGGGAGTGGGAGGAGAGAGAGAAGGAGAAAGAGAGTAAGTGCGGGAGAAGGGAATTTTCGACTTAAGTGCGGGAGAGTCGAGATTTCGATTTAAAATTTGTATTTTTTTCATAACGCTCGTACCACTGAGAGACAATCAATAACGCTTCTATAGATAACCGTCATAGATTATAGTCTTGCTGAACTTTGATGACGCTTCTTTATCAGCCGTCATTAAATCCCCTTATCAAGCGTCATTAAAGGGTATTTTTGTCGTAGTGTGTCTTCGTTGTCATCATCGTCTAAGTGTTGATTCAGCTCATCAAACTTAACATTGATAGATTCTTCAATAATTATGGTTCTTCTGTTGAAGACTCTGTATCCTTTGTTCTTTTCTGCATAACCTAAAAATATACCTTCATTAGCCTTTTCATTAAATTTACTCAAACTATCTTTAGTATTAAGAATAAAACATTTACAACCAAAGATTTTGAAATAAGAAACATTTGGAGTTCTATCAAACTATAGTTCATATCGAGTCTTCTTCGATATAGGTCGAATTAGAACCCTATTAAGAACATAGTATGTTGTATTTGCAGCTTCAGCCCATAAGTATCTAGGTAGATTAAACTGGTATAACATTATTCTAGCCATTTCAGATAGAGTTCTGTTCTTACGTTCCACAACTCCATTTTGTTGCGGAGTCCTAGGGCAAGAGAATTCATGCAGATAACCGTGTGTGTCACAAAATTGCTTGAATTATGCATTCTCAAATTTGCCGCCATGATCACTACGAATGCGAGTAATCATGAACCCTTTTTTCATTCTGTACTTTCTTGCAAAAGGTGACGATTTCTATTAATGCATCGTTCTTGCGTGCAAGAAAATAAACCCTTGTCTATCTAGAAAAATCATCTATAATAACAAATGCATTTAACTTACCACCTACACTAGCAATTCTATTTGGTCCAAATAAGTCCACATACAACAGTTGTAAAGGTCTAGTGGTACTTACAGCGTTCTTGGATTTGAATGCGGATTTGGCAGCTTTGTTCTTTTTACACATACCGTATCCTTCTTGAACGAAATATCCGGTAAACCGCGTACAAACTCCTTTGTAGATAGTCTTGAAATTGTATCCATGTTTGCATGACCGAGTCTCATATGCCATAGTTGACTCTCATAGCTTTTGGCCATCAAACATCTACCTGCTTTATTAGTATTGTTAGCATCTTCCAACAAGTAGAAAACATATATATTGTCTTCCCTAATACCTTCAAATATAATACTACTAGTTGAACTATCAATTATAGTACATTTATCTTTTACGAAGTTAATACCATAACCGTGATCAGCTAAATGGCTTATGCTGAGCAGATTATGTTTTAACTCGGTAACTAGACAAACATCTTTAATCACTGGATAGGGAGCCTTACCACTGTCACCGATACCAATTATGTACCATCTTAAATTATTATCGAAGGAGACGTATCCTTCTTTATTCCTCTTCGACAGTGCTGCGAATAATGAAGCATCACCGGTCATGTGCCGTGAGCGATCGCTGTCGAGGATCCATTTGCTCCGAGCATGTAAAGGGCGTCCTACCTACAAAACAATTTACAGATGAAACTTATGGTACCCATTTCTTATAGGGTCCTGACTGGTTAGTTTTCGGTATCCATGCATAAACATTTAAATCTACAAACTTTTTTATTTTACATGCAGAAGATATATGACCAATGAGGCCACAATAATGACATTTAGCATGTTGAGTGTTGAAAGTAGTGTGAGGTGCATGATTGGTAGGTTTTGGTTTTCTAGTATAGAGGAATGCATGCCTATTAGTCTTCTTGGGCATAGTTTTGGTATGGTTTGGTCTGACAATGTTGGGCGTGTTCCGATGATTTGGTAATTGACACGTGTTAGAATAGGAAGCAGCAACTTCAGGCAGTTTTCCTAAACTAATTTTCAACTTTTTGGAAGTGTCATATAATCTAGTATAGTCAGATGTGAGTGATTCTAATCTGACCTGTGCATACTGGAGACTCTTTCTCTCCTTAGATAGGTCTTCCTTTAACTGGATAATAGTTTGGTCTTTTTCTTCGGATAGCTTAACAGTCTCATGTAACAACAGTTTAATAGAAGAAAGCTCACCAGACTCATTTGAAGAGTCATTATCTCTAACATGATCTAATAGGTCGGTAAGTCTTCCTATTTCACCTTTGTAATCTTTGAGTACCTTCTTAGAGGTTTCATATTTATTATGCAGTTTTCTGTAATCATATAATAGTTCACTGAAAGCCTCTCCTAGTTGCTCAAAGGTAAAATCATCATAAGGGTCAAATAGAGGATTAGTGATTACCTGATCGCAAGCTATCAAGCATACATTTGTAGCGTCATCTGATTGTTCATCTTCTGAGTCGCTGGCTTCACTTTCATGCCATATGCTTGTGTTGGCGTACTTCCTTGATGTAGATTTCTTCAGGTAGCCTTTGTCATATTTGTTGCTTTTCTTTGATAATATTGCTGTTGGACAATCTTTCTTCATGTGTCCTTTCTTCTTGCATCTGTAGCAAATAGGGACTTCCTCGTTGTTGTTATTGTTGTTGTTGTTGCTGTCTTCTGTTCTCCTGTTAAATCTCATGAACATCTTGAATTTTCTTACCAGAAGAGCTTGATCTTTAGAGTCGCAGTCGCTGTCATCGATAGTTCTTCTATGTTAAGCCTTGAGAGCGATCGTCTTCTCTGACTTCTTCTTTGGCGTAGGATCTTCAAAGTCTTGAAGTTCTAACTCGTGAGTGAGTAGCTTACCTATGAGTGTTTTTAGAGACATTGTTGAGAGGTCGTTCCCTTCAATGATTGCAGTAGCCTTTGGAATCTAGTTCTTTGTAAGGCTCGTAAAAGTTTGCGAATCTTCTCATGGTTACTGTAATCCTTGCCTAGTGAAGACAAATGATTTACAATATCCAAGAACTTTGTAAACATCTGAGTGACTGATTCACTTGGCTTCATTTTGAACGCCTCGTACTCTTGAGCAAGTCCGTTGATCTTTGACACCTTGACTTGCATTGTTCCTTCGTGGGTTACTTCGAGAAGTTTCTACACTTTATTTGATGTTGTGCAAGTAGACACCCTATTGAATTCAGTTCTGCCTAAAGCACAAAATAGAGCATTAATAGCACGTGCGTCATGACTGGCCTTTTTCTTTTTCTCCTATGTATATTTGTCATGGGGTTTTTCAACTAAAACTCCTTCAACATTTATACGAGAGGGCTTTTTATAGCCATCAAAAATTGCATACCATAAGTCAAAATCAAGAGATTTCAGAAAGAAACTCATATGTGTTTTCCAATATGTGTAATTTGTATCGTCAAACAGTGGAGGTCTGTTTGTGGCTTGGCCTACAATTGTGCATTTTACAGTGCTATGTGTAATGATGTGATCTATATAAAACAATTGAATATAACTATAATTTTACCTTGCTTTACCTGTATAACCCGCTTTGATACCAATTGTAGGAACGAAATCGTAAAGCAGAATACTCTAGAGGGGGTGAATAGAGTAGGCAGCGGAATATTGGTAATTAAAAATCTTGTTAGCAGTTAGATCACGGATATAAAAATAGATCACGGATATAAAAATAATCACAAAGTAAATGACAGAAATAAAAAGTGATCAGAAGGCAAATGCAAACACCGAGATTTATACTGGTTTCCCTCTTATAAAGACTAGTCCAGTCGGAAGAACTCTAGCTTCCAGTTGAATCCACTATTAGAAAATACCGCAAGTTTTTATACGAAGTCTTTACAACTTCTACAGACGCGAGCTTTAATACAAAAAACTCGACCAACTTCAATTGTGAAGAGTTGTATCTTCTATCAAGCCTCTTATTACAATCTCTCTTGAAACTTCTAGACCACACCGTACTGGCAAATCGACTAGAGGATTGTAACTGGCTTGGGATTTAAAAATATCAGCTTTGAAAACTCTTTGGAGAAAATATAAGATTTAGAAGGGAAGAGATTGAAAGTGAATTGGTGATTTGAAATGATCGAAATACTTCTCTATTTATAGTTTTTTCAAAGACAGAACTCTGACAGAATTCGGGTAGAATTCAGACAAAACTTTTTTTAACAAACCGCAACTGAAGGATGACCAAGTTCAAAATCAAACGTTCACTAACGTTCATATTTGTCGAACTTTGGCCAAACTCTAGTCGAACTCTGGCCGAGTTCTGCTAGGATTCTGCCGGTTCATTTTGAAAAAAAATCAATTTGGCTTTTTGAAAAGTCCTTCAGAAGCTTTTTGTAAAAATGATGTTTTTCAAAAACATAGGTCAGTTTTGAAAAAAAAATTCGGACAGCCTATTTGCCAGTAAGACTTGGTGCACAATGTATTCCTAGACTCAATAAAATGACAAATTATATTCCTTTGACGAAAATACATTTGGAATGGCAAACGGCTTCAGTCTTGAACGTCGTATATATCCATTGTTGAGCAGTGTCCAGGACGTCGTAGGTAAACATCTGAATTGACTTGTATTTATATCGAGACAAAGTTTGATCAATTATTAAAATCAGGTTTGACCATGATCATTGGGCCAACAGAGGCAAGTAGACCGACTCGACTTGTACTTTGGATTTTTGTCTTACATTCATGTGCCATGTTCTCATACCGAATACGACATACGCACGATTTTCTTGTACCTTGTTCATTACATCGAGTCATTGTTTATTGCAGGGATTGAGGAAAATATTAGCTTTTGTGTGACTATACCCAAATATAGGTATTGTGGATAGCCTAATCGTACACTTCACGTACGATAAAATCGGATCTTGTAGAATTGATTGACTCATTAATTTATTGTGTTCCTTAGCCGGTCACACATTAGTTTAATATTTTAAATTATCACACTTGCATATTGATTGTCGTGAACATTGTCTTGTTCATTGATAGCCGTGTTCATCATTTTGCGTATTGATTGTCGTATCCAATGCCTACAATTTTACATTTTATTTCTGGTACCATAGTTTTATTTCCATTTCTGGTATTCTGGTTTCATCTTGTATTCTGTATTACAGATTACATTGTATATTGTTCTCGTCGGAGTAGTACTTTGCGCTTTTTCTGACAGGATACGTTGCAGGTGAGCTTGAGGCCACATGGAGCATGTGATTGCATTGGATATAACAGGTTTTATTTATTGTTTTTCTGGAGATTGTATTTTTATGATTTAATCATTGTATATTTTGTATGACCGAATTTGTCTCTGGATGACTTTGCACTAAAATAACTTGATGAATATTAGTGATCTTCTGGGAACGTTATAAAAGCTGTGGATGTTTACATTACATTATGACTTAGAGTTTTTTAGTATTGTACAACTTGCTTCGTCGTGTCAATCGACGAAGGCTGGGCATGTCCGACTCGTGTCCGATTACTCGTGAACGGATCGTGACATAACTGGCTTGGGATTTGAAAATAGAAGCTTTTTAGAACTCTTTGGAAGAAATATAAGCTTTAGAAGAGATGTGATGAAAGTGAATTGGTGTGTTGAAATGATCGAAATCCTTCTCTATTTATAGTTTTTCCAAAGACAGAACTCTGACAGAATTCTAGCAGAATTCGGACATAACTCTTTGTAACCATCCGCAACTGCAGGAAGACCAAGTTCAAAATCAAACGTTCACATAACCTTCAATTTGGCTGAACTCTGGCCGAACTCTTGCCGAACTTTTGTCGAGTTCTGTCAGGGTTTGTTCAATTGATTTTGTAAAAAATAATTTTTAGCTTTTTGAAAAATCCTTCAGAAGCTTTTTGTAAAGTAGATGTTTTTCAAAAACATAGGTCATTTTAAAAAGATAGGTCAGTTTTGAAAAATGATTTCGGATAGCCTATTTGCCAGTATGACTTGGTGTGTAAAGTATTCCTAGACTCAATAAAAATGAAAATTACATTGCTTTTAAGAAAATACATTCTTGAGTGGCAAATAACTTTGGTCTTGAACTGAGTAGATATCCATCTTTGATCAGTATCCAAAACGTCGTTAGTAAACATCTGAATTGATTAGTATATCGAGACAAAGTTTGATCAATTATTAAAATCAGGTTTGACCATGACCAATGGGCCAATAATCTCCCCCATTTTGATAATTGACAAACCTTGACCGATATAACATCTTTGGTCTTGATCAGTTCAAAAGTGTACTAAATGTATCGAGTATAAAATGTGAAAATTGTTCATAACCTGTATCCATGAAGATGTTAGATCTTATTTCTCCCCCGTTGTCACTTACCAAAATAATTGCAAAAGAGAAAGCTCCCCCGTAATAAATATATAAGTAACAAGTAGTGAAGAAACACAAAAAAATGAAGAAATAACTATATTCAACACATGCATGGTATAAACATAAACAAAAAAAATAAGATAAACAGATAATACAGGCATGATATTTGTCACAGGCAGTTTATATGGAAGCATAAAGAATGATAATGCTATAATGAAGCTGAAATAAATAAAATGCTAAGCTGAATAATAAACTAAATAGAGTCATATGCCAAACTGAGGCATAAAAATATATGTCTATCAAAATCACAAATCATATCCAAAATAAAAGAGTAATGATAATATCTTGCAATGTCGGAGCATTTGCAAGTAAACATAAGACAAAGTCATTAGTCTCAAATAGTAACATATCAAAAGCCATCCTCATCCTTATCATCATCGGCTGCAGTGCCAGCATGTCCAGATGGACCAGCTCCAGAAGTACCAGCTCCAAAAGTATGTAGAGTAGCACCAGAAGTACGATACCAATCGTATAATTCCCTGGCTAGAACAGAGAGTGGACCGCCTCATCATCAATGCGGTAGCCAGATACAAAAAGGTCTCGAGGAAGAGAGCTAGCAGAGTGACCCATCTGTGCAAATCTCAGATCGACAAAGGAGTTGGCAATAGCCAGGAACTGAGTCACGTTACGGAACTCATGTTCCCTGGAAGTGTCAACGAAGAATGACTACAGATCTGATAGATGTTGTTGAATACCCTCAAACGTCATAGGCTAAGACTGAGGAGGACCAGGTATAGTAGGAGCAGGTACAGTAGGTGAAGGTGTAGTAGATGGAGGAGCAATGGCAATGCTACGACAAAAAAGCTTAAGGAACTTGGGCTCAGGGTCCAGGAAAGAAGTGGATAAGTTAATATCAAATCTCTGAAAGATGCGTGGGATGATCATCGCATAAGAGAGGTTGCGGTCTCTTCCGCGACATCTACCCATCATCTGAGTGATAGTCTAAGGGGCAGAAAAAGGAATCCCCTTAAGAATGTGATATAAGGAAGAAAGTTCGAGTGCAGTGACATTATCTTTTGAAGTAGATTTTGGAAGTAGATTGGAATAGATGATGCGATGTAATTCATAGTTAAACAAGTTCAAGTTATTGGCCTTGAACTTTCCAGAATGAGTACGTGTGGGCACACAAAGCTCATTCTTGAAACTAACAAGAGTCGTACCCTCGAGGAAGTCGAAGTCAGTGATGTCATCGAATGGGACACCTTCGTTTGGAATACCAAGGATTTCTGCTAGCAATTCATCATTGAACTCAATATCTATACCGTCGATACGAGTTCTTACGGTAAAAGTGTCTAACACGAAATTACAATAAAATAGTCTAATGACATTAGTAGCTATAGGGAATTGTAAAGTAGCAAAGTTATATAACCCTAATGCCTCAAAGTAAGGACGATGGTCAGGAAATACAGTCCATTTGATCAGAGATCCGGTACATATAGTACGCATAATAATGTCAGCATACCAAAGTAATGCTTGGTCGGGAGTTTTGAAAGAAAACACATCTGATGCACCGTCATCCGAATGGACAGGAGAAAAGAGAAAATTTGTACGTGGATCAGAAGATGATGCCTCTTTACTGGCATGGGTCTTCTTCTTCTTGAAAGGATTGAATCCCTTAGGCATTCTATTCCAAAGACTAGAAACCCTAATAATTTAAAAGTGGAGGAGAGAAGGAATTATACCTTATGAGAATCAAGTATGCTGTAAAGGATGCGATTTTCTGCACGAATCCAAATTTTGGACGAAGATCTCTACGTAGATTGGAAGAAGGAAGGTGGAGAAGAACTAGGGTTTTCGGGTGCTGCTGCTGCTGTTGATGTGGTTTTGGAAGAGTTGAAGAAGATGGGGGCCTCGGGTTTTGACCAATATATATATATATACCCAGCCGAACTCTGGCCGAATTCAGACCGAACGTGGGCCGAATTCGCCAAGCATCCTCATGGCTATATAAAAAATTTTGAGGGCCACATCTTTTTCATCAATACATTTCAAATATTTAATTCAAAGTTTAGTAATTTTAAATTTCAAATAATACAATTGATATTATTTTATAAATTAATATTCTTTACTTAGCATCTGTTTTAGATTAGCTGTAGGAGTACGGTCCCAGCTAATGGAGGTTCACCGGGGAACTATTAAATACCATTTTGCTTCGACCGTAGTTATAGTGACAGACAGTCTCTTTTTAGGCTTGTCTCGAAAACAGTTATTGAGTATTGAATAAATTAATTTAATACAAGAAAATTAATTAATATTATTGCCATCTAAAATTCTTAATTCTTGACGTAAATAATTGAAATAATTTTTTGCTAGAGTTTGTCAGCCAATTGATTCTGTATGTCTATATATACAAGGTCTATATCTCCATTTTGTTGATGATCTCTAAGAAAGTGATGTCGAATCTCGATATGCTTAGAACAAGAGTGACATACTGGATTCTTAGTCAAATTAATAGAACTAGTGTTATCACAGAAAATAGGTATATGTGAAAAATGTAATCTATATTCTTCTAAAGTTTGCTTCATCCAGAAAATTTGTGCACAACGTCCTGCGGCGATATACTCAGCCTCGGTTGTTAATAATGCGACAAAATTTTGCTTTTTGCTAAAGCAAAAGACTAGAGCTTTTCCTAGGAAATGACATGTGCCGCTGGTACTCTTTCTATCTACTTTACATTCGGCAAAATCTGCATCAGAATAATCGATTAGGTCAAATGATGTGGATTTGGATACCATATGCTGACAGAAGAAGTGCCTTTAAGGATCGTAAGATATGCTTAACTGTGCACAGATGTGATTTTTTAGGATTAGCTTGAAAATGTGCACATAAGCAAACACTAAACATAATGTCTAGTCGGCTAGCAATTAAATATAGTAAGCTACCGGTCATACCTCCATACTTACGTATGTCGACAGGTTTGCCTTGTTCATCAATATCAAGCTTGGTTGAAGTTGCCATTGGAGTGCTAAGTGGCTTGAATGCTTCCAGGTTGAACTTTTTAATAGATCTTTTGTGTACTTTGCTTGATTTATGAACGTTCCATTGTTGGTTTGTTTAATTTGTAGTCCGAGAAAGAATTTCAACTCTCCCATCATGCTCATCTCAAACTCATTATGAATACACTTTAAAAATTCTTGACAAAGTGATTCATCAGTAGATCCAAAAATAATATATCTACATAGACTTCAATCAAAAGTATGTTGTTATTCAAAGATTTTATAAATAATGTAGTGTCAACCTTTCCCTTTGAAAAATTATTGTCATGTAGAAAAGAGCTTAGACAATCGTACCAATCACGAGGGGCTTGTTTCAAACCGTATAAGGCTTTCTTCAACTTGAAAACATAATCAGAATATTCGAAATCAGTAAATCCAGGAGATTGAGCTACATAAACTTCTTCTTTTATAAAACCATTCAAAAATGCACTTTTGACATCTATTTGAAATAACTTAAAATTATAAAAACATGCAAATGTACATAACATGCAAATGGATTTCGATCTCGCAACTAGGGCATAAGTCTCATCATAGTCGATACCTTCTTCTTGATTGTATCCTTGAGCTACGAGTCGAGCCTTATTACGAGTCACTAAACCATTCTCGTTCAGTTTGTTTCGAAATACCCAACGGGTGCCAATGACCGGATGATCAATGGGCTTGGGAACAAGTTACCAAACTTGATTCCGTTTGAATTGGTTTAATTCCTCTTGCATAGCATCTAACCAAAAATTATCGCTACATGCTTATTCAATATTTTTGGGTTCAAACTATGAAATAAAATCAACACAAGAAGCTATATCTTTATTAGAGGAACGAGTACTTATACCCTTGGTAATCTCACCAATTACCATGTCCTTTGGATGATTTGCCAAGAATTTTATCACTTTTGGCGTATCCTCGGGATTGCTAGTTTCGACTTCTTTGCTTGAAGACTCAGCTGGTGCTAGGTGTGAAGGTTCTGCATCTTTGTGTGATGTCTTTGCAGTAGCTGTACTTGGTGTGATTACATTTTCATTGTCGTCATCGTCTAAGTGTTGATTTAGCTCATCAAACTTGACATTAATTGATTCTTCGATGATCAGGATTCTTTTGTTGAAGACTCTGTACCCTTTGCTCTTTGATGCATAACCTAAAAATATACCTTCATCGGCCTTTTCATCAAATTTACTCAAATTATCTTTAGTATTAAGAATAAAGCATTTACAACCAAAAATCTTGAAATACGAAATAGTGGGTGTTCTATCAAACCATAGTTCATAGGGAGTCTTCTTTGATATAGGTCGAATTAGAACCCTATTGAGAATATAGCACGCTGTATTAACAGCTTCAGCCCAAAAGTATCTGGGTAGACTAAACTGGTTTAACATTACTCTAGCCTTTTCAGACAGAGTCCTGTTCTTACGTTCCACAACTCCATTTTGTTGTGGAGACCTAGGACAAGAGAGTTCATGCAAATAACCGTGTGTGTCACAAAATTGCTTGAATTCTTCATTCTCAAATTTGCCGCCATGATCACTATGAATGCGAGTAATCATGAACCCTTTTTCATTATGTACTTTCTTGTAAAAGGTGACGAATTCTGATAATGCATCATTCTTGCGTGCAAGAAAATATACCCATGTATATCTAGAAAAATCATCTACAATGACAAATACATATAACTTACCACCTAGGCTAGTAATTCTACTCGGTCCAAATAAGTCCATATGCAGCAGTTGTAGTGGTCTAGTGGTATTTATAGCGTTCTTGGATTTAAATACGGATCAGATAGCTTTGTTCTTTACACATTCACTATATACCGTATCCTTCTTGAAAGATATGTCCGGTAAGCCGCATACGAACTTCTTTGTAGATAGTCTTGAAATTGTATCCATGTTTGTATGACCGAGTCTCATATGCCATAGTTGACTCTCAATGCTTTTACCATCAAACATCTACCTGCTCTGTTAGCATCTTCTAACAAATAGAAAACGTATATGTTGTCTTCTCTGATACCTTAAAAGATAGTGCTACCAGTTGAACTATCAACTATAGTACATTTGTCTTTGGCAAAGTTAATACCATAACCGTGATCAGCTAAATGGCTTATGCCGAGCAGATTATGTTTTAACTCGGTAACTAGATAGACATCTTTAATCACATGATAGGAAGCCTTACCAATGTCACCGATACCAATTATGTACCCTCTTAAATTATTACCGAAGGAGACGTATCCTTCTTTATTCTTCTTCGACAGTGTTGCGAATAATAAAGCATCACCGGTCATGTGCCATGAGCAACCGCTGTCGAGGATCCATTTGCTCCTAGCATGTGAAAGGCGTTCCACGTACAAAATAATTTACAGATAAAACTCTTGGTACCCATTTCTTGTAGGGTCCTGACTGGTTAGTTTTTGGTACCCATGCATAAATATTTAAATCTACTGACTTTTTGATTCTACATGCAGAGGATATATGACCAATGAGGCCACAGTAATGACATTTTGTATGTTGAGTGTTGAAAGTTGTGTGAGGTGCATGATTGGTAGGTTTTGGTTTTCTATAATAGAAGAATGCATACCTATTAGTCTTTTTAGGCATAGGTTTGGTATGATTTGGTCTAACAGTGTTTGGTTTGGGCGTGTTCTGATGATTCGGTAATTGACACGTGTTAGACTAGGAAGCAACGACTTCAGGCCATTTTCCTAACCTAATTTCCAACTTTTTGGAGGTGTCATATAATCTTGTATAGTCAGATGTAAGTGTTTCTATTCTGACTTGTGCACACTGGAGACTCTTTCTCTCCTTAGATAGATCATCCTTTAGCTGGATGATGGTTTGGTCTTTTTCTTCGGATAACTTAATAGTCTCGTGTAATAACAACTTAATAGATGAAAGCTCACCAGACTCAATTGAAGAGACATTATTTCTAACATCATTTAGTTGGTCAGTAAGTCTTCCTATCTCACCTTTGTACTCTTTGAGTACCTTCTTAGAGATTTCATATTTACTACGCAGTTTCCTGTAATCATTTAACAGGTCACTGAAAGCCTCTTCTAGTTGCTCAAAGGTGAAATCATCGTAAGGATCAAATAGAGGATTAGTGATTACCTGATCGCAAGCCATCAAGCATATATTTGCAGCGTCCTCTGATTGTTCATCTTCTGAATCGCTGGCTTCGCTTTCATGCCACATGCTTGTATTGGCGTACTTCCTTGATGTAGATCTCTTCAGGTAGCCTTTGTCATATTTGCTGATTTTTCTTGTTGATGATGATATTGTTGGACAATCTTTCTTCATGCGTTCTTTTTTCTTGCATCCATAGCAAATAGGGTCTTCTTCGTTGTTGTTGTTGTTGCTATCTTTTGTTTTCCTGTTAAATCTCATGAACTTCTTTAATTTTCTTACCAAAAGAGCTTGATCTTCAGAGTCAGAGTCGCTGTCGCTAGAATCATCTTCAATAGTTCTTCTATATTGAGCCTTGAGAGCAATTAACTTTTCTGACTTCTCCTTTGGTGTAGCATCTTCAAAGTCTTGAAGTTCTAACTCGTGAGTGAGTAGCTTACCCATGAGTGTTTCTAGAGACATTGTTGAGAGGTCATTTCATTCAATGATTGTTGTAGCCTTTGGAATCCAGTTCTTTGTGAGAGCTCGTAGAAGTTTGCAAATTTTTTCATGGTTACTGTATTTCTTGTCTAATGAAGACAAAGGATTTACAATATCCAAGAATCTCATAAACATCTGAGTAACTGATTCACTTGGCTTCATTTTGAACGCCTCGTACTACTGAGTAAGTCTGCTGACCTTTGACTCCTTGACTTGTGTTGTTCCTTCGTGTGTTACTTCAAGAAATTTTTACACTTTATTTCATGTTGTGCAGGTAGACATCCTGTTGAATTCAGTTCTGTCTAAAGCACAAAATAAAGCGTTAATAGCACGTGCGTCAAGACTGGCCTTTTTTTTTCATCCTCTGTATATTTGTCATGAGGTTTTTCAACTAAAACTCCATCAACATTAATACGAAGAGGCTTTTGTAGCCATCAATAACTACAGACCATAAGTCAAAATCAAGAGATTTTAGGAAAAAACTCAAACATGTTTTCCAATAAGTGTAGTTTGTTCCGTCAAACAGTGGAGGTCTGTTTGTGGCTTGGCCTTCACTTATGAATTTACAGTTGCCATGTGTAATACTGTGATCAATATAACAATTGAAAAATAACTGAATATAGCTACAATTTTACCTTGCTTTATCTGTATAACCTCGTTCGGATACCAATTGTAGGAACAAAATCGTGAAGAAGAATACTCTAGATAGAGGTGAATAGAGTAGGCAGCATAATATTGCTAATTAAAAACTCGTTAGCAGTTAGATCACAGATATAATAATAATCACAAAATAAATAACAGTAATGAAAAGAGTGATCAGAAGGCAAACACAAAAACATAGATTTATAATAGTTTCCCACTTGTGAGGACAAGTCCAGTCGGAAGAACTCTAGCTTCCAGTTGAATCTACTATTGGAAGATCCCGCAAGTTTTCATACGAAGTCCTTGCAACTTCTACAAACGTGAGCTTTGATACGAAGAACTCGACCAACTTTAATTATGAAGAGTCAATCTTCAATCAAGCCTCTGATTACAATCGCTTTGAAACTTCTAGACCGTACCGTACTGGCAAATCGACTAGAGGATTGTAACTGGCTTGGGATTTGAAAATAGAAGCTTTTTAGAACTCTTTGGAAGAAATGTAAGCTTTAGAAAAGAAGAGATAAAAGTGAATTACTGTCACCACCGTTTTCCATTACACGTATTTCCAGAATACATGTATGAAATCCAGATCCGTTGTTAGACTTGTCTTGCTTTGCTTGATCCTGGTTTAATCTTGCTATGGTTTATTTTCGGTTCATCCTGGTTTGGTTTGGCTTGGCTTAGTATATTTGGTTGGGCTCGGTTTGTTAGGACTTGGCCCAAAAGGCTAACCCCCCTTATAAGCCACCAACCCCTTTCTTTCTCCTCATTCACTTCTTCATTTACTTCTTCTTCATCCTCCATTAACTCTCTCCACCTACCAAGAGCATAGGCAAGTGCAACTTGCTTCATTAAGGAACACAATTTTTGTTATTCCATTATCTTTCTCACAAGATTTTAAGACACTTTAGTACTTAGTATTTTTAATTTCCATGGTTCATTTCATGTAGATCTAAGCTTGTTGCATTTTTCGAATTTCTTGGGTTTTGATCTATCGACCCTTATTACTTTCAAGTTTTGATGGTTCCATATTGTAGAGAATTTCGTTCTACCCCATTTTGAGCTATGGAAGTCCAGACTTGGGCTTGGATTGAAGTTAGGGAAGTCTGGGAACCCCCAACTTCCAGCTTCTTCTCGAAAAAGTTGAAGAAGAAGAACAGTGCCTCCTGCATTGCCTTTTGATGCGAAAAGGTCCCCTGCGGCTCCTCTTTGGCCGCATAGGCACTCCAGTCTTCATGAGGCCCCTTTCTTGCCGCATTATCCCTTTGGTCGCATATAGCATGGTAGAATGTCGCATAGGCCTTTGCCGCATGGCTGCTTGCCGTATGGCCCCTGTTTTCCCCTTGCCGCATGGCTTTGGTTGACTTTAGCCGCATGGCTTTGGTTGACTTTAGCCGCATGACTTTGGTTGACCTTAGCTGCATGGCTGCCTTTAGCGTTGCCGCATAAGCCTTATGGCTTCCCTTGGACCACCCTCTTGCCGCATGGCTCTTGGCAGCCTTGTCTCATGGCCTTTGTTTCCCTCTTGCAGCCTGGCTCTTGGCAGCCTTGCCATATGGCCCATGTTTCCCTCTTGCCACATAGCTCTTGGCAGCCTTACCGCATGGCCCCTGTTTTTCCTGGACCGCATGGCTCTTGGCAGCCTTGTCGCATGGCCCCTGTTCACCGTAGCCACATAGCGCCTATCACCCTAGCCTTATGCTGTGTGGCCGTTTGGCCCTTGCCGTATGGCGATCCTTGGCCGCATAGGCCGTGGCCCTTGGCTCCCGGGCCGCATAGCTCTTCCCACAGCCTTCGTACCCTTTTTACTATTTTGGTTGTTATATTTATCCTTATGTCTCATGACCCTCTGTGTAACATGGGTCCTTGATGGAAATGCTTATATCATATCATTTCTGAATATGTTCTATAAACACGATAGGTTAATGTGACTGACATGACAATGGCCCATCGTAGCGCACTCACGACAAGAATGATTGATTTTTAACTACACGATAGTGGCCTGTTAAGGCGTGCTATTAGCAAGTAAAGAGTAACATGGCAGATAGTGGCCCGTCGTGACGCATTCTTGATAAGTAAACCTAATATGATATACCTCGATATGTTGTTGCGACAGCTAGCACGACATGACAAAAATGAATGGCCTGGACACCGTAGGCGATTGTGTTTATACAAATGAACCAATATTATCTTACATCATGTCTAGGAAAGGGACCCCTGACTACCACGGTCAGGGTACCTACTGAAACTGACTAAGGCTAATAACTACAATAATCCAGTAGTCATAAAGAGACTTTCCAGCTACAGGTAATCCCGTTATCTGGGCGCCCCATCATAGGATTTATAGCCTGCCGTCGAGTAGGGTATATTTCCAGCACACTGTCATGTGTTACACCCTTCAAGCTACTTAAGGGTACATGCGTTTCTTGGACGATGTACCTACATGAACTCAACCCCTAATTCCGTCCGGATAACCTGGATGGTCTGCAGGGCTTGTGGCTGTTGGAACATCTCATTGCATTTTGCTAGTAACTAGGCATGTGATGACCCTAGTTAGTTAAAGTATCAAGCCGTACTTATTGCTTGGCCGTGAATGTTGGTTGTTGTCTAACTAGTCTAAGTCTTGTCTGGTTCCAGTATCTGGTTACTTCGGTAACATGATTGCTCATGCTTACCTTATCAATAACAGATCGGAATAATTTATCATGTTCTTGATATTTATTGTCCTATTTAGATTTCATGTCTTATTTATCTTCATATTTTATGTTCTGATATACTGGTTTTAGTTCTTAAGTGAAGCCTCTTTTGTGGCACTTGCTCTTTCTGGGATCTGACCCAGCTGGTTTTGTATGGCCAGATATCGGAGCAGCTCTAGAGGATCTCCGTATCTTCCAGTCAGATGGTGACCACCAGGCGTAACCCTGACAACGAGTAGGTTTTATTTTTGCTCTTCCACTCTATTGTAAAAGTATTCCTTTGAGGCGTTTAGCCGACGAGCATGTGTTAGCTCGATCACACTTTATTTACTGTCTACTTACGAGCTGTAGCATGATTAACAAATCCTAGGGTTGATCATGTATGACTGAAACTCTTGCTAGTCTTCATATTTTGTATGACTAGCTTCATGAACATCCAAATATGTAATGTATGGGATGCCTTACTATTGTATATTTGGTGCTCTAACATCTTTTTACTGATATTACTTGCTTGAGATTGAAACAATAGGCTTGTTCATGACCATAAGAGACGGATGGCTTATAGTCAAACCCTCATGTATCTAGATAGCTGTGACCGTATAGCAAGGTGGATTGCACTTCAATATACGTAGCTGGCTGTGTCCGCCCCGCTCTCTAGTATTCTGGTTCTGAGATATGACATGGTTTGAGAGGTGGCCCATGCAGGTCTTGTGAATCGAGATATGTGGGGGTTTACCTAATAGATGTCTCAATCAGTACTCGTCCTTGACCTCTGCTCGTATCCTCTAAACTCTTGAAATCTTTACCTGATCACATGTATGTATCTTTGATCTGCCATGGTACTTCCTTATTGTTCCCTGTGTCGTCTTCTTCAGCGGCATTGCTCCTGGTACTGCCAATCAGTCAGAAGGAGCTCAGCGTGTACCACCGCAACAAGAGGATCAAGCTCCGCACTCAAGAGCAGCTTCCCGAGTCATACTTTCCAGAGGTCCAGAACCCCAGTGCAGCCTGTCCAGCCTGAAGGCAGGATGATGAAGTCTTGGTTGGACTCATAAGGGAGTTGCTTGTATCACAGGATCATCGAGGTGATGTATTACACCAGACAGTACAAGATGCTTTGAACAGAGGTGGTCATCAAGGTAACAGTACGGCCAACAACTTCAAGCGCTTGAACCCTTCCTTTTTCGATGGCAGCAAAGATGATATTGCTGCAGACGCTTGGCTGCAGGATACTGAGGTTATTCTAGAAGCAGTCAGGACCCAGAAGACGAGAAGGTGGCCGTAGCACGTCTGTAGTTATTGGATCTGGCCCGTAGCTGGTGGACGACACAAGCCATTGGATTAGTGGCACCTATTGCTTGGACAGTGTTTCGTGAGAGATTTCCGACCAAGTACTTTGACTCTGTAGCTCGGTATGATCTACAGACGAGGATCACTAATTTGAAGCAGATGGACAGGACGGTCGATGGATATGCGACTGAGTTTTCCAGGCTTAGTCAGTTTGCTTCTACTTGGGTGGCAACCGAGTTTGACAGGGCTCAGTAGTTCCAGCAGGGACTCCACCTAGAGATTTTACTGGCGGTAGAGCTTTTTGAGCATCAGACTTTCGATACAGTATTGAGAGCAGCTAGGACGCATGAGTATACCTCCTAAAGGATTGTGCACCGGTCCGGAAGTCGGAAGCGGTCTTACGGCCAGATGAACTAGTCTTCAGCACCAGCTCTGGCAGCTAGGTCTTTGACCATTGGAGTTTCGAGGCTGGTGGCTTCCGTTACGTCAATTCAGCATTCGACCCCAGCATTTCCCTAGCAGCAGCAGTAGAAGCAGAAGCAGTTTTCCATAATGGGTTGTACTCATTATGGAAAGCCACGGCACGTAGTGTCGGAATGTCACAGAGCACAGGCCTTGTGCTTGGTTTGTGGGGCACCGGACCACAGGGTTGGAAACTGCCCGAATACGGGGAGTTCATCTTCTTTAAACTTTTTTAGTCCCTCAGTTAGGGGACTAGCACCAGTATCAGTCCATCAGCAGCAGTAGTACCCATTACCGAGGCCCTTGCCGCCTCAGGTCCATGCATTTCGGTAGCAGAACCCCCAGCAGTATGCACAAGTCCAAGCTCAGATCCAGAACCGCTAGAGAGATTTCCAGCAGAGTTGGACCAGCACCCAGAGGGCAAGGTCAAGTGATGGCTTTGACCATAAAGGAGAAGTTAGCATCAGGTAAGGTAGAGACAGGTACTATTCTCGTCAACTCCTTTCCAACATCAGTATTATTTGATTCAGGTGCATCGCATTCATTTATGTCTGCACGATTTGCTACACGGATATGACTGGAGCCCGAGTCATTATCAATAAGGCTCAATATACTTACTGGTAAAGAACTTGTGGGAGTAGATAGAGTGTTCCTCGTGTTGAATCGTAGCTAGCGGTACAGAGTTTCCCACTAAGTTGATAGAATTTTCGATGGCCGACTATGACGTGGACTTAGGGATGGATTGGTTGAGGGACAAGCATGCTAGAATATATTGCTATATCAACAAGATTATTTTTAGTATTCCTGTGAGCCAGAGTTTTTATTTTTCTGAGGCAGAGTATAACCTTCTCCTCCAGTGTTGCGGATGATAGTAGCAGCAGCAATTCAGTTTTCCCGAGTTGTAGAAGAGTTTTCTGATGTTTTCCCCAAGGAGCTTTAAAGTATGCCACCAGAAAGAGAGATCGAGTTCACCATTGATTTGATCCCCAAAAAAACACCAGTGTCAGAGAGAGTCTACCGGATGGCACTATCAGAATTGGAGATCTTGTATAAGATGATTGAAGAACTCAGGACCAAGGAATTCATCCGTGCTAGTGGATTGCCTTGGGAAGCCCCGATGCTTCTTATAAAAAAGAAGGATGATACGTCCAGATTATGTGTTGACTATCGTACCTTGAACTCAGTGACAATCAAGAACATATATCCTCTCCGGAGGATAGATGACTGGTTTGATCAACTCAAAGGAGCGACAGTATTATCGAAGATCGATTTATGGTCGGGATACCACCAGATCAGAGTCAGAGTGCAGGACATCTCAAAGACGGCATTTTGATCTAGGTATGGGCATTGGGAGTTCCTTGTTATGCCCTTTGGAGCAACCAATGCGTCGGCTGCATTCATGGACCTCATGAATCGTATCTTCATACCTTATTTGGATCAGTTCGTGATTGTCTTCATAGACGACATCCTGGTCTACAACAAGAATGAAGCGGAGCATGAGCAGCATCTCAGAGTTGTCCTCCAGATTATCAGAGACCGCTAGTTGTATGCGAAGTTCAATAAATACGAGTTCTGGCTCAATCGCATTTCATACTTGGGTCATATCATCACTAGGAGAGGAGTAGAAGTGGATCCCCGGAAGATCGTGGCTATTGAGACGTAGCCGGTACCTAGCACAGTTGTAGAAGTTTGTAGTTTACTTGGCTTGGCCGGCTACTACCGGCAATTTTTTTCAGACTTTGCTCAGATTTTAGCACCACTGACGCAGTTGTCCCGCAAGGATGTGCAGTTTGCTTGGACCGCAGAATGTCATGATTCTTTTGAGAAGTTAAAGCAAGGATTGATGACGGTACCCATTCTCACGCTTCTAGATGGGACTGGAGGATCCTCAGTGTATTGTGATGCTTCAGACAGAGGTTTAGGATGCATTTTGATGCAGCATGGAAAGGTAATAGCTTATGTGTCACGTCAACTTCGTGATTATGAGAGGCATTACCCAACCCATAAATTGGAGCTAGCAGTAATAGTATTTACACTTAAGATTTGGAGACACTACTTGTATGAAGAGAGGGTGGAGATTTTCACCGACCACAAGAGCCTGAAGTATTTGTTTAATCAGAAGGATCTTAACATGCGTCAGAGGAGATGGCCAGAGGTGCTTGTGGATTATAACATCAACCTGCAATATTATCTTGGAAAGGCCAACATCGTTGCAGATGCATTGAGCAGAAGAGTCGGACTTTATTTTCTAACAGCACAACCAGAGTTATTAGCAGATCTTCAGAAGATGGGTATAGAAGTTGTCCTTCCTACCAATGTGGCATTGATGGCCAGTATGCAAGTTCAGTCCAGTATACTTGAGAGGATCAAGTTTGCTCAGTTAGCAGATTCTAACCTTCAGCGGCTTAGGACAGAATGTGTAGCAGGACGAAGACCAGAGTTATGTATCCATGAATATGGTACACTTCGACATGGAAGGTGTTCTTGTGTACCTAGTAGTGATATCAGATAGGAGATCATGGCAGAAGCTCATAGTTCTCAGTATTCGATTCATCCGGGCGGTACGAAGATGTGTCGTGACATCCGGCAGAATTTTTGGTAGAATAGCATGAAGAGGGAGATGGTACGGTTTGTCTCCCGATGTTCAGTTTGCCAATAAGTTAAAGCTGAACATCAGAGGCCGACTAGACTTCTTCAACCTTTATCGATCTCAGAATGGAAATAGGAGCACATTACTATGGATTTTATAACTGGGTTACCTAGATCCACAGCTGGAAGAGATGCCATCTGGGTTATAGTCGACAGACTTACGAAGGTAGCATATTTTCTTCCCTTTAGGGTTGGTCTGTCGACGGATCAGCTTGCAGAGATGTACCTTAGGCATATAGTCAGGTTGCATGGAGTACCAGTCAATATTATGTCCGACAAAGATTCGAGATTCACATCGCACTTTTGGTAGAGTCTTCGGAAAAGTTTGGGAACTCGTCTCAACTTCAATTCAGCTTATCACCCGCAGACAAATGGTCAGTCAGAACGCACGATCCAGACTCTTGAAGATATGTTACGGTCATGTACAATCAACTTCGGTGGTTCGTAGGAAGATCACATACATCTTGTGGAGTTCTCCTATAATAAAAGTCTTCAGGCCAGTATCCAGATGGCACCCTTTGAGGCCTTGTACGGCAGAAAGTACAGATCTCCGTTAGCATGGAATGATGTAGGCTATAGGCAGATGCTTGGTCTAGAGATGATCACACAGACTATTGAGGTGGTCAGGCAAGTCAGAGATCATCTTCGAGTTGCGCAAGATCGCCAGCATCTTTGGGCTGATTCATATCGGTGTCCCCTTGAATTTTATATCGACGACCATGTATTCCTTAGGATCTTGCCTACCCATGGCGTCATTCATTTTGGCGTACGGTGAAAGCTTAGTCCTAGGTGTATAGGGCCATTCGACATTCTAGAGCGTTTAGGATATGTGTCCTATCATCTCGCTCTTCTGCGGCCGTTACGTGAGGTGCATGACGTTTTCCATGTATTCCAATTGCGACGATATATCCTGAATCCGAGTCATGTCCTTGATCATTCAGAATTGGTTGTTGGTACGAACCTTTCGTATGAGGAGAGACTCGCATCCATATTGGACCAAAGAGAGAAGATACTTAAGAAGAAGACTATCAAGTTAGTCCGTGTTGCTTGGGGTTATTACCCTTTGGGTGAGTCAACGTGGGAGCATGAGGATGATATCCGATCGCGATATCCACACCTATTTGACTCATAAGGTATAATATCTTCCTTATGCCTTATGTTTTTAATTCCTTGCTTGCATGAATGATTTCTTGGTTGACTACTAGTCATATCTTGCTTATGATTAATAAAGCTTGCCCCGACATCTCTAGCCTCTTGATTACATTCTGAAGACGAAATTATTTTAAGGTGGGTAGAGTTGTCACCTCCGTTTTCTGTTATACGTATTTCCAGTATACGTGTACGGGATCCCGACCCGTAGTTAGACTTGTCTTGCTTAGCTTGATCCTAGTTTAATCTTGCCCTGGTTTATTTTCGGTTCATCCTGGTTTGGTTTGGCTTGGCTTGGAAGATTTGGTTGGGCTCGGTTTGTTAGGACTTGGCCCAACATGCTAATCCCCCCTTTATAAGCCACCAACCCCTTTCTTTTTCCTCATTCACTTCTTTATTTTTCTTCTTCTTCCTCCATTAACTCTCTCCACCTACCAAGAGCTCAGGCAAGTACAACTTGCTTCATGGAGGAACTCAATTTTTGTTGTTTCATTGTCTTCCTCATAAGATTCAAAGACACTTTAGTACTTAGCATTTTTAATTTTTATGGTTTATTTCATGTAAATCTAAGCTTGTTGTATTTTTCTGATTCCTTGGGTTTTGATCTATCGAACCTTATTATTTTCAAGTTTTGATGGTTCCATGTTGTAGAGAATTTCGTTCTACCCTATTTTGACCTATGAAAGTCCAGACTTGGGCTTGGATTGAAGGTTGGGAAGTCTGGGAACCCCCAACTTCCCAGGTTCTTCTTCTCAAAAAAGTTGGAGAAGAAGAACAGTGCCTTCCGCATGGCCTTTTCATGCGGCAAGGTCCCCTGCGGCTCCTCTTTGGCCGCATAGGCACTCCAGTCTTCATGCGGCCCTCTCCTTGCCGTATTATCCTTTTGGTCGCGTGCCTCATGGTAGTATGCCGCATAGGCCTTTGCCGCGTGGCTGCTTGTCGCATGGCTCCTGTTTCACCCTTGCCGCATGGCTTTGGTTGACTTTAGCCTCATGGCTTTGGTTGACTTTGGCCGCATGACTTTGGTTGACCTTAGCAGCATGGCTACTTCTAGCCTTGTCGCATAAGCCTCATGGATTCACTTGGACCTCCCTCTTGTCGCATGGCTCTTGGTAGCCTTGCCGTATGTCCCCTGTTTTCCTCTTGCCTTATGGCTCTTGACAGCCTTGCCGCTTGGCCCCTATTTCCTCTGGGTCGCATGGCTCTTGGCAGCCTTGCCGTATGGCCCCTGTTCCTCCTTACCGCATGGCCCCTGTCCCCCCTAGCCTCATGCTGCATGGTCGTTTGGCCTTGCCGTATGGCGATCCTTGGCCGCATAGGCCATGGCCCTTGGCTCCCGGGCCGCATGGCTCTTCCCACGGCCTTTGCACCCTTTTTACTATTTTGGTTGTTACATTTATGCTTATGTCTCATGACCCTCTGTGTAACTTGGGTCCTTGATAAAAATGCTTATACTATGTTAATTCTGAACATGTTCCATAAACACGATAGGTTAATGTGACTAACATGACAGTGGCCCGTCGTGGCGCACTCACGACAAGAATGATTGATTTGTAACTACACGATAGTGGCCTGTTAAGGCACACTCTTAGCAAGTAACAAGTAATATGGCATGATAGTGGCCCATCGTGGCGTATTCTTGATAATTAATCCTAACATGATATACCTCGATATGTTGTTGCGACAGCTAGCATGACATGACAAGAATGAATGGCCTGGACATCGTAGGCGATTGTGTTTGTACAAATAAACCAGTATTATCTTGATCATGTCTAGGGCAGGGACTCCTGGGTACCACAGTCAGGGGTACCTACTGAAACTTACTAAGGCTAATAACTAGAATAATCCAGTAGTCATGAAGGGATTTCCCAGCTACAGGCAATCTCGTTATCTGGGTGCCCCATCATGGGATTTGCAGCCTGCCGTCGAGTAAGGCACATTTTCAGCACACTGTCATGTGTTGTACCCTTCAAGCTACTTAAGGGTATATACGTTTCTTGGACGATGTACCCACATGAACTCAACCCCTAATTCCGTCCGGATAACCTGTATGGTCTGCAGGGCTTGTGGCTGTTGGAACATCTTATTGCATCTTGCTAGTAACTAGGCCTGTGATGACCCTAGTTAGTTAAAGTATCAAGTCGTACTTATTGCTTGGCCGTGAATGTTGGATGGAATCTAACCAGTCTAAGTCTTGTCTGGTTCCAGTACCTGGTTAGTTCGATAACATGATTGCTCATGCTTACCTTATCAATAATTGATCGGAATAATTTCTCATGTTCTTGATATTTATTACCCTATTTAGATTTCATGTCGTATTTATCTTCTTATTTTATGTTCTGATATGCTGGTTTTAGTTCTTAAGTGAAGCCTCCTTTGTGGTACTTGTTCTTTCTGGGATCTGACCCAGCTGGTTTTGTATGGCCAGATACCGGAGTAGCTCCAGAGCATCTTCCTACCTTCCAGCCAGATGGTGACCACCAGGCGTAACCCTGGCAACGAGTGGATTTTATTTTTGCTCTCCCATTCTATTGTAAAAGTATTCTTTCAAGGCGTTTAGCCGACGAGCATGTGTTAGCTCGATTGCACTTTACCTACTGTCTGCCTACAAGCAGTAGCATGATTAACAAATCCTAGGTTTGATCATGTATGACTGAAACACTTGTTAGTCTTCACATTTTGTATGACTAGCTTCATGATCATCCAAATATGTAATGAATGGGACGCCTTGCTATTGTATATTTAGTGCTCTGACATCTTGTAACTGCTATTATTTGCTTGAGATTGAGACAATATGCTTGTTCATGACCATAAGAGACTGATGGCTTGTAGTTAAACCCTCATGTATCTAGGCAGCCGTGGCCGTATAGCGTGGTGGATTGCACTTCAATATACGTAGCTGGCTGTGTCCGCCCCCGCTCTCCAGTATTCTGGTTCTGGGGCATGACAATTAGTATGTTGAAATGATCGAAATCCTTCTCTATTTATAGTTTTTCCAAAGGCAGAACTCTGACAGAATTCGGGCAGTATTCGGACAGAACTCTTTGTAACCAACCGCAACTGAAGGGAGACCAAGTTCAAAATCAAACGTTCACATAACGTTCAACTTGGCCGAACTCTGGCTGAGTTCTGTCAGGGTTTGGTCAGTTGATTTTGTGAAAAATAATTTTTGGCTTTTGAAAAACCCTTCAGAAGCTTTTTGTAAAATAGATATTTTCAAAAACATAGGTCATTTTAAAAAGATGGGTCAGTTTTGAAAAAATAATTTCGGATAGCCTATTTTCCAGTACGGCTTGGTGTACAAAGTAATCCTAGACTCAATAAAAATAAAAATTACATTGCTTTTAAGGAAATACATTCTTGAGTGGCAAACAGCTTCGGTCTTGAACTGAGTAGATATCCATCTTTGATCAGTATCCAAAACGTCGTTAGTAAATATCTGAATTGATTAGTATATCGAGACAGGTTTGATCAATTATTAAAATCAGGTTTGACCATGACCAATGGGCCAACAAAGATAACAGGGAAAACTCTATAGATCATGACATGTCATATGAAAAATGATACTAAGTTTGACAACAAATGAATCGAATGACCGTAGCCCTGCTGTAGTACTTCCGGTCCTATATCTAGCAGCCCTGTCGTGGTACTCCCTAACTATAGTGAGTCTTTATCGTAGTGTCAGTACCAGTCAGTACCAGTTTTCAAAATAAGGATAAATTTGTCATTTTCTATATTCCTATATTTTATGAATATTTATTTATTAATATTGTATTTTTGGGGATTATTTAGTCGGGTTAGAGACTCGTCAAGTTTTGACTTGTGTTAGTGATCCGGTTAGCTTAGACACTGGTCGGAGCCCAAGGATTAGCTAGGCATGACCCACAAACCTAACTCATTAGGCTAGTATAATTAGACTAATCCAACATGACAAATTAACTCATTTAGAGATTAGACATTTGACCAAATTGATCCCAAATCCTTGCATTCACTTAATTAAACAAAGAAGAAACCATTAGGGGCTAATTACGCATTTAAACTAGACCCTAACCTAGCATGAATGGCCGACCAGCTATAGGAGTCCTCTCCATCGTTTCATTTCATAAGTAGCCTCTATTTTCCCCTAAATTTGGTGTTCTTCCCAACTTGAGAGCAACCACCATTGATTTCTTTCCCAAATCCATTCATTCCTCTCTATCCATCAAGAAGAAGGTGCCTACAAGGAGTGGGAAGCTAGGAACAATGAGGAGAGTCCATTTGTAAGGGATTTTCGTGTCGGGTTTGTGTCAATTGGATAGATCGTTGGGAAACAACTTCCAATAGGTAAAACTCTCTCTAAACTCACCATTTCAATTCATATTTTTGGTGTTGAACCCATAGGAACCTATCCATATTTAAGGACAACCCCTAGTAATGGTTCTATTGAGTCCTCATTTGTAAGTTGGGATAGGTTTTGTGCCACCCATGGAGACATTTCGAGGATGACACACCAAGTACTTTTAGAAATGCCCAATAGGTCATTTTGATTCCTAATTTCAGTTTTAAACATGAATGATGATAGTTTAGCCATGGTTAAGGTGTCCCAATTAGTTTTCATATGGATTCCTATATATGTATATATGTAGTTTTGGCCTACAAATCATGTATATATGTAATTTGTTGTATATATATATATATATATATATATATATATAGACTGTTTTAGATGATATTGTGTATATATATATTGTGGTTTTGTTGTGTCATGTGTATGAGAGTGAGAGAAGGGAGCATGGCTAGCTAATGGCCATTCCATTTGGTTTGGTTTATGGCTTGGTTTGACTAGCATTTGTGTGTGTATGTGTGTGTTGAGTGAGAGAGGGTTTTAGATTTGTGTTTTTGTCTTGTGTGTGTGTGAGGGATAATGAGATTAGAGTGTGTGTGTGTTTGTATATGTGTATAAAGGTGTTGTAGTGAGGACTAAATGTATGTGAGTGAGTAGAAGGGGGGAGCAAATGGTAGCAACTACAACAACAAGAAGCAGCAATTGCAGCAGCAGCAGCCAGCAAAGGCAGCATCGGCAGCCAGCAAAGGCGGCAACAGCAGCAGCTTGAGCAGCAATAACATTTGCCTTGTGTGTATGTTTGTATGTTAGAAGTGAGGGTATGTTAGTAGTTAGTATATTGGTTATCCATTAAGTGTGTGTGTGTGGTTTAGATATGTAAGTTTGATACCTTAGGATGTTTGCTAGATGAGTTAGTTTACTAAGTTGGTATATTGTTAGAAGTTAGTATCTTGTTTAGGATGTTAGTATCCTAGAGTATAGGATATCATCCCATAGATAGTGTATTGAGTTACCTATAGCTAGTATCTTAGGATATCTAAGTTAGTATCTTAGGAGTTAGATGTTAGTATCTTGATGGGTTACCTAGATATCTAAGGTATGTGAACGTTAAGGTATTAGTTACCTAGACTAAGGTTTTGGGATTCCAACTTAAGATATTGGTAATGGGATACCAATAGAAGTAAGGTAAATGGTATCTTGGTAGGTAATGACTAGAAATAGGATACTTGGCCTAGATTTGACATTGTTTGACCAAGGTTGACTATTTTGACTGAAAGTCAAAGTAGAGTCAACATCTGACCTAGATTAGACTAAAAGTTGACCAGAGTTGACCAGTTGACCAAAAGTCAACTACAAGTCAATCTTTGACCTAGTTTGACTTAGTTTGATTATCTTCATTTTATCATAGGAGTAGGGATACTTTCAGTTCTTTAGTCTAGGTCCTTGTAGAGTCTCATTTAATTATAGGTTCTTCGTAGTGTGATGGCTTGGTGACTTACAATTGGTCTGTGTCCTTGAGTATTAGTGTTGATAGTTTAGAGTATGGTTAGGAAGTAATTGTATATGATTTTTGATAATTAAATATAGGTGAGAACCCTAGAGTGATTAATAAGTGTCAAGGTAGGAGTTGAACCAGGTACCAGATCCACTACACCAAAGTAGGTAATTGCCAACGGTTATTACCGTTACAAATAATTTTTGTCACGGTAATAACCGTGACGAATTAGACATGACAAATTTTTGTAACACTTTTTCTCACGGTCATTACCGTTACAAAAATAAATTCTTGTAACGCTTTTTATCACGGTTATTTTCGTGAGTAATTTTATTTTCGTAACAGTTATTACCGTTATAAAAATGTGTTATTGTGTTACTTATTTTCACTTTCGTAACGGTTATAACCGTTACCAATATATATTTTTATGGAAAAAAATATAATTTCAATATATTATCCATTAACCTATATTCAACAAGCTTCAGACCAATATATAACCGAGACGAACTCCTATCAATATGCACAATTGTACATAATTTTAAATTCATATTGCAATAGTTGAATACAATTCATAACATTACAAGATTTAACCCTCAAGATGGACACAAAGGAGAACAACCATTCTTCACTTATATAATTAGCATAAACCAGCTCTGACAACATCTCGATTTGTATTTACAACAATCTGAATGTCTCAAACTAAGGATAAGCTACAAACGATGCTACACTTCAACTCCTGATCACGACACAAGTTGTACCTGAACCATAGAAAAGGAAAAAAAAAGAGTTCTAGATCAATATATTTAGCTCAATAATGAATAATTCATATGATAAGTAGTAAATTGTTACCATCCGTAGAACAACATTAACTAGTAATAACCTTCATAACTTAGAAAGCCACCAACAAAGCTATAATGCAGCATAAAAGTTGTCTAGTTATCTAAAGCCAAACGCTGGTAGAATATGCATCCATGGATATAACACAAGCAGCATAGCTTTTGGAGAGGAGGGGAATTTAAGACTTACAACTAATGCGAATATGAAAATCAATCTCAAAGGAATAATACATAATTCATAGTTATTTTGTCCCTTAGTCGTCACAGATACAGCACAACATAATTGCGTGTGATTGAGTGACAATAATGATCCCAACTGGAGTAGCTCATGAAGTTTAATTACATACTTAGATTTCTAATATAACTAGGGCAGATACATAGTTTAAATTTCCAATTAAGGTATTACCTGCCATCAAAATAACAGCTTGGCATTTGATGTCTCTAAGTACTAGATAGGATTCATCACTCGATATATGACACCAAGCTTTGAGATCTTGACTTTTCCACTCCCTTTGGGGGGAGGGGAGTACTAGCTGTCATTCAAAAGTAACTAAAATAAGAAGACAAATAAATAAAAAATACCAGACTTCCCTCATCTACATCTTCGCTCGCACAATTGATTGAATGATATTCTTAATTGCTTATGCTACTGGTATACCTCAGGATATGCTGTTAAGCAACATGCCTATGCATTATAGTATGCCTCAAGTAGTATACTCAACTTGACAAATAAAAAAATACTAGACTTCCATTGACAGTTGACACTCCCTTAATGCACAGCCTTTTCAAGTATAATTGTGTTCAACTTTTTGTCTTGAATATGAATTTTGATCGAGTTTCTATTACTATAATATCATTCACCCATATATCTGTAGGTACATAAGAATTTCATACAAAATGTGCAGCGGCAACTAAAAATTACCTTTGTTCCATGCTTGAGCATTTTTCCATCACTATTTACTCTTGAAGATCCAAGTTCCTTCATGGCTCTATAACTCGAGGATGAGCAAGCAGAACCTTGAATCACAACATCAACAAATTAACCTGATCATAATCTATGCTAAAATAGTCATCTGATTATATGATTACTACAAGAATGAATCAAAATTAAACTGCAAATTACTACTCTAGGATGGGTAGTAAGCTTACCGTTGCCTTCTTGGGTGAAAAAAATGTGGCCCTTCACACCCTCACTTCCAACGACTACATCAACAGCCTTTGTCATTCTTTATGCGATCTACACATTAATATCCAACAGAAAAGGAAGAGCATCAATAACAAAAAAAATCTATGATTAGTGGACATGGACATATGGTGATTTACATGGCATCTCCAAGTGGTAAAAAAATAGCAAAATCTAGACACGAAGAAGCAACCACATATGTGTGTACCTACTTTTTACATGAATATTTATATGTGGTTGAATATTAAGTTTCTTAACATCTACCTTATTAACATCTACCAGGTAAATTGAAATCTTATAGCACTTGCAATTACATACATGATTTTGACTACTCATATCTTGTGACCCACATAAAATACAAGTGTCAGAGTCCCTGACACAGAACCTTTGTATATACTCCTGGATTATTCTAGAAATATATTTTTATGAAACTATTTGGTGAGTTTTGATACACGGCAATATGGATATGAATTTGATATTCCCATCCCTTTTTTTGTGTTCGTCGTACTTCTTCAGAATTCCTGGTAATAAGGAATCCCATCAGACTCCCACCAAGTGAGGGAATACGATTCCCATCTTGAGAATCGGGTACTCTGTATTCCTATATATTTCCATCTATCCGGAAAATGATCCATGGAATTTGATGCCTAAAATTTTATTTTCTTTTGTATATTGTGTATATATTATAGAGAACCCAATAATACTGAGGTAGCAACTCAACATGGTATCAAAATAAATTTTAACCAGATTTTATAAAAAGTTGTAGCAAGATTAACATGGTATATGACAATAGACCAGTGTCCAAGCTTACTGAGATAATTGCAGTCTATCGCATAAAATTCTGATTCTAATAGTTGCCAGTTTCACAATATGTGTCGACATTCACTAAATAAAGAAGTACTAACACAGGTACGGAGATGAATCCTCGAACTTCATAGTACTGAGCTGAATCCTCCTCATCCCCGAATATTATCCCGATACCAAATTGTGAAAATGACTAGCAAAAGAAATCAAGACTTCTAATAAAATACAAAAGTCAGAAGCACAAGATAACCTTAGTTTGTGGGTGCAACTCTTCAGCAGGATGTTTGTCCATTTGTATGAGCACTTGCATTTTGTCATATATCTCTGAATTGGTCGCTTGTTTGGGCTTTCTTTGACAACATGATCCATCTTCTTCTGTAGTAACTGACAGATAATAAAGAAATTAGCTTAGTTAAGAAACCACTATAGTGGATGCAGACCATAACTATGGCAGATATAACATTTATTCACTTGTCTCTTAAGAACAACAAGACTCTTGGTATGCATGGGGACTGAGGGAGAACTCCATTTGAAAGGGAATACCTAGCAGAGCAACCCACAAATCAAACATGAAAGTAGAATTTCATGGAAAAACGTTTTAATGAATTTCATTATAATGAATCTACATACGTAAAACATAGAATTAGAGCCATTAGATACCATGAACCCAAGCACCAAAATGTCGTAATGGTAAGCAGAAGTATTTTCAGATTAGATTTTTCTATCTCATATAATATGACACACTTTGCAAATAAAAATAGTCAATATCATGATAAACTTTTCTATAGTCATCATTTCATTTCAAATTGTACATCATCATCTAGGAAAAGGACTTGGAAGATTACTAAATATTATAAGAGAAAAGTTACCTTTGAAGGTTAAAAGAGAAAAGCTACCCTTCAGCTAATGATTTTATTGGTGTCAATTTTTTTGACTAATGAAATAATAACATGAATCATGGATGTGATCAGCAATCTAGATTATAAGCAAACCATCCCTAGCTCCAGAAACTAAGAGTTCCTGAAATTCCATGTCCAAAAAAAACCTTGAAAGATTTAGTAAAAAGAACATGGAGATTGAATTGGATGGCACCATTAGAAGAATTCCACATAAACAAAGAGTGCCTGAATTCTTGATGTTAACAGGTTCTGAAGAAACAAGATTGAATTAACTCTGAAAGAATTCCACATAAACGAAGAGTGCCTAAATCTATTTGTTTCAGGTGTAAGTACATTCTTAACTATCCCTTCTATAACATGCCTTGTATCGTAAACATCCACATGTTTCCTTATGTTATGGAAGAAAAAAAACTAGTCATCAAGACCTCAATATGCATCCATCTTCTTCTTACATGGTAAGATGAGAAATCTTCATGAGGGGAGGCAATTGTTTACTTTTGATGGGGATCACAACACATAATACAAATAATGAATAAAATTCACATATTTAACTATGTTGCACATGCATCAATACTACATGAAATGGCTAGGTGACGCATATACATTACAGTTCTTGGAGCATCCTAATGTGTTTGGATGTCTTAGAAAGTAAGAATCAATTACCATTGTCTGAGTAAAACCTTATAAAGGGAGCCATCACTCTTGTTGCTCAAACCAAGTGGCATAACCATCCATTCATACAAGAAAGCTTGACACGAATTAATAATAACCATTGGGGTATCCACCAGTTGCCGCAATATTTGTTTCACAAACAACAGATTCGTAAGAGTAAAAAAGATGCATTATAAATATGCTTTCACTTGTACAATCCATTAAAATTCAATAATTTCCACGTGTGGATTGGTAAATCAATAAAACCCTAAAATCAACAAAACCCTCAAATCAACAAAACCCTAAAATCAATAAAACCTAAAGCCATTCTTGGTGGATTGGTAAATCTAGAACCCTAAAATCAGTAAAAAACTCAAATCAGAAATCAATAAAACCCTAAAATCAACAAAATACTGGAAAGGAAACTCTCAAACAAAAATCAATATTGTGGTGGAAGCACCTTTCGTGTGATAGTGTCAATTTCCTTTTCACCGGTGGTGTCCAATGAACGTCGAGGAAGCTCGTCTCTTCATTGACTTGGCGGTGATGGAGGCCAGCTCGTCTCTTCACTTTGTCGATGACGGAGGAGAGCGATGCAGGTCAGAGGAAGATGGAGACAAAAAGGGAACCATGGAAAAAATATCTGCAAGAGACTGGGAAATTTTGGGGGTAATGGAGGAGAGCAACGCAGGTCAGAAGAAGATCGGGAGAAATGAGGGAACCACGAAAAATATGTGCAGGAGTTAGAAATTTTGGGAGGGGAGAAAAAATATTCTGTGGCTGTTACGCTTTTCGTAAGGGTTGTAAACCATTTCTTTTGGTCACATACATCCTAATATACCAATTTATCACGGTTCTAATTGTTGCAAATAATATAAAATTATAAAATTATATAATTAGAATGTTAGTAACAGTTGTTTGCTTGTGGTAACGGTTATAATCTTTACAATCGTGTCACGGTAATAACCGTTACTAATAATAAAATAAATGTGTTACAAATTTCATGTTTTGGTGTAGTGAAAATAGGAGGAGTACCCTAGTAGAAAGAGTCGAAGTATCTCAAGTGTTATAGAAGTTTAAGCACCAACAATTTTGTGACTAGTTGGAGAAGAGATATGAGCAGCCTAGTATAGGGGTACCATCTAAGTATCATATAGAGGAGTTAGTGCCTTGTGTAGACAGTGTCAAGCCTTAGGTAAACACCTTAGAGAGAGTATTCTAGATAGACAAATGTATCAATAGGGTGCATGATTGCGGTGTACACCAGTGTTCAACGCAAGAAGAATTATTAAGCAGTGTTAGGTGATAGAGAAACTGAGGCAATTGTTAGGGTTTATTTTAAAATTTTCTAAATAAATTATATTCAATAAATATTTTGTTTTAATTATTTTTATCATTAATTTATATTTCATGACTTCGATTTCTGGAGCGTTAGAGATGTCAATCTCTGAAAACATTCTTTATGAGTTTGTAGTAGACAAGATTATCTTCATTTTGATGTATCATGTCCCACTCAAATTTATTTTCTTGTACTATTTATGCATCGTACAACTTTCGGATCAATTTAGGCTATTTGACCATTCCTACTTTTATTTATGATTATCATATGCACATTGCTATGACTTTTAATTTAGGAGCACAATACTAGTTGTTTTATCAAAACCAACTTCACATGCATGATCGAGTCAAGTCACCAACACACATGACCTTCGTGTCCCACTCAGACACACCATCTTGTGTTTTATTTTTATCGTACAACTTTTTTGACACGAGACCCAATCTTGATTTACCCCACGAAGTCTCATTTATTTCCAACTTAAATTGGGGACATCATTTTGACCCAAACTTGTCGACCCAAAATGTCCATACAACCCACATTAAGCCTACTACCCACATGACACTTGTGTCCCCTTTAATTGAGACCCGCATGCTACTTATTTACCAGCATTCAGTGAGGCAGACAATAGAAGGTAGTATCCCATAAAGTGTAGTATAGTATCCTGGATAGTGTGTGCCAGAAAGTTGAGTAGCCCATAGCATGAAACTATAGTATAACATTCGTATTACAACTAGCAACCCATTATAGATAGTTCTTCTGTAATTATGATAATTATCGGTTTTCATTATTATGTTTAATGATAATCTGTCTTACAACCTTTTACGATTCCTTGTTTTCTACCTACCTTTTCAGTATGGCACCCTCGACCAGAGTTCGTCGTCTGAGAGCAGCTGCAGTTTCGGACAAGACTGGTAGCATACTTCTACCTCCTACTGCGCAGGAGGTAGTGACCCCTCCAGTTGACCAGGGGTAGTTACACTTCCTGCCGTTGTGGAGGTGGTAGCAGCCTCACCAGAGAGTTACCCTACCATTCAAGAGAGGGTTGCAGTTTCGTTCGAGATCGAGAGTATTTCTCTGCCTCCTCCTCTGTCTCCTGGATTGGTACCCCATACCATATTCTCAGAAAATTTGCCCATTGATGGAACTCATATTTTTGGAACCCTTTGGGACGTGCTAGAGACACAGATAGTTCAGACCGAGATCCTAAGGGAGCAAAATCAATGGATCCAGGAGCTGGGGGACCTAGTGCATTCTCGAGGAGAAGAGCCTAGATCCAAGAGAGTGAGGAGCAGTATCCACCCTGGGCCTCAGGAGCCCCCAAACCTTCAGCCTATGCCATATATTTTAGTTTGGATTCCTGCTCAGCAGAGACCAGTAGAGCGGGTGCCTACCTGTAGATACTGTAAGAAGCTGGAGCATGTATGGATCAACTATAGGAAGAGAAAGAGATTGTGCCTGTTTTGTAGGTTTGCTACACACCTGCTACGAGACTGTCATAGTGCACCCCCACTAGCTGAAGCCCCAATTCGGGAAGGGAGTTCCAGCCACTAGACCCGGTTAGAGGTAAGTGGCTAAACTAGATGTTGGTTTCTTTTCTTGAGGTAAGTTAGAAATGATAACTAGAACTGCAACCTTATCTGCGAATGATATTTGTAATAAAAATTTATGTAGAAGAGTAGAAATACAAGTGTTAACTCTAGGAGCTAGTATCATATCATGGTAGGTGAACATTTAATAGAATAAGTATAGCCTTCGGGTGGCACATGATAGGCAGCGACATTGGGCCGATAACACCAGAGATCGTTAGAATTTGAGGTATAGTTTTAGTTTTCTGTTTGTGCTTGTTTGTGATGGGTTGTTCTAGGATTTGTATTGAGTCTTCTTTTGTGACTAGTTAGGTTATATGGTGTTTCTAAGGATTTCTCCGACACGGGGCATGATTTGCTTTGGCCGGGGCAGGAAGCCTAGTCCACGCTACATCGGGCCTTTCACCATTCTTGAAAGGGTCGATACAGTAGCCTACCAGCTAGAATTGATGCCTATGCTTGAGGAAGTTCATAACGTATTCCATATGTCGCAATTGAGATAGTATGTGGCAGATCGTAGTCACGTATTGGATCATTCCGTAATAAAGGTAGGGCCTACTCTCAACTATCTAGAACAGCTTGTAGAGATTCTGTATCGTCGGGAGAAGGTGCTCAAGAACCAGTTTATACCCTTGGTTTATGTTGCATGGTGGCACCACTCTCTAGGTGAGTCTACATGGGAGAGGGAGGATGACATATGGGAGCATTACACTTATCTCTTCGAGCCTTGAGGTATTGTTCTCTTTGTTTCTTGCTTGTGTTCCTCGTGTTTCTTGTGCTAGGTTGCTCTAATTTTGAGGACAAAATTATTTTAAGGGGGATAGATTTGTCACTACCAATTTTTAAAATAAGAGTAAATTTGTCATTTTCTATAACCTATATTTTGTGAATATTTATTTATTAATATTGTATTTTGGGAATTATTTTGTCGGGTTAGAGACTCGTCAAGTTTTGACTTGTGTTACTGGTCCGATTAGCTTAGACACTAGTCATAGCCAAAGAATTAGTTAGGCATGGCCCATAAACCCAACTCATTAGGCTAGTACAATTAGGCTAATCCCATATGACAAATTAACTCGTTTAGAGATTAGACCTTTGACCAATCTGACCCCAAATCCTTGCATTCACTTAATTAACCAAAGGAGAAACCATTAGGGGCTAATTAGGCATTTCAATTTGACCCTAACCTAGCGTGTATGGCCAACCACCTATGGGAGTCCTCTCCATCATTTCATTTCACAAGTAGCCTCTATTTTCCTCCAAATTTGGTGTTCTTCCCAACTTGAGAGCAACCACCATTGATTTCTCTCCCATATCCACTCATTCCTACACCATTCCTCTCCATCCGTCAAGAAGAAGGTGCCTAATTGGAGTAGGGAGCTTGGAGCAAGGAGGAGATTCCATTTGCAAGGGATTTTCGTGTCGGATTCGTATCCATTGGATAGATCATTGGCAAACAACTCCCAATAGTTAAAACTCTCTCTAAACTCACCATTTTAATTCATAATTTAGTTTTTGAACCCATAGGAACCTACCCACATGTAAGGACAACTCTTAGAAATGGTTTAGAGGCTCTATTGAGTCCCCATTTGTAAGTTGGGATAGGTTTTATGCCACCCATGAAGAAATTCCGAGGGCGACACACCAAGTATTTGTAGAAATGCCAAATAGGTCATTTTGATTCCTAATTTCAGTTTTAAACATGAATGATGATAGGTTGGCCATGGTTAAAGTGTCCCAATTAGTTTCCATATGGATTTCTATATATGTATATATGTATTTTTGGACTACAAGTCATGTATATATGTAAATATATGTAATTATGTAAATATATGTAATTTTTGGGCTACATGTCATGTATATATATGTATTTTTTGTATATATATATATATATATATATATATATATATATATATATATATATATATATATGGCCTGTTTTAGATGATATTGTATATATATACATTGTGGTGTGGTTGTGTCTTGTGTGTAAGAGTGTGAGGGGGGAGCATGGCAAGCTAATGGCCATTCCGTTTGGTTTGGTTGTGGTTTGGTTTGGCTAGTTTGTGTATGTGTGTGTGTGTGTTGAGTGTTAGAGGGTTTTAGATTTGTGTTTGTCTTGTGTAAGTGTGAGGGATAATGAGATTAGAGTGTGTGTGTTTGTCTATGTGTATAAAGGTGTTGTAGTGAGGATTAGATGTATATGAGTGAGTAGAAAGGGAGGAGAAAATGGCAGCAAATGCAGCAGCAAGAAGCAGCAACTGCAGTAGCCATTGCAGCAGCAGCAACAGCAGCTTGAGCAGCAGTAGCATTTGCCTTGTGTGTGTGTGTTTGTAGGTTAGAAGTGAGGGTATTGTTAGTAGTTAGTATCTTGGTTATCCATTGAGTGTGTGTGAGTATGGTTTAGATATGTAAGTTAGATATCTTAGGATGTTTTCAAGATGAGTTAGTATCCTATGTTGGTATATTGTTAGAAGTTAGTATCTTGTTTAGGATATTAGTATCCTAGAGTATATGATATAATCCCATAGATAGTGTATTGAGTTACCTATAGCAAGTATCTTAGGATACCTAAGTTAGTATCTTAGGATTTAGATGTTAGTATCTTGATGGATTATTACCTAGATATCTATGGTATGTTAATGTTAAGATATTAGTTACCTAGACTAAGGTTTTGTGATTCCAACTTAAGGTATTGGTATTGGGATACCAATAGAAGTAAGGTAAACGGTATCTTGGTAGATAATGACTAGAAATAGGATACTTGGCCTAGATTTGACCTTGTTTGACCAAGGTTGCCTATTTTGATTAGAAGTCAAAGTAGAGTCAACATCTGACCTAGATTGGACTAGGAGTTGACCAGAGTTCACCAGTTGACCAAAAGTCAACTGTAAGTTAACCTTTGATCGAGTTTGACTTAGTTTGACTTAGTTTGACCTAGATTGTATTGCATGCACTAGAAATATCATGCCTAACAATGTTAAACCCTATTTAACTCATGTATATCTCATATTTAGGTCTGTGACTTCACTCTGAGCTTCGATTCACATTGACAGCTCTGGACCGCAGGCGAGTACATGCTCTGATAGTTTTTATTGTATTAATATCTACTATATCCGATTCAGTTGTAGTGTTTTACTTGATTCTCGACACGAGGATACACGGACTAGTATACGTCAGATCCTTTCATGAGATATTATTCTTGGATTACCTAGTATATGGGTACATTGTTCGATCTTGTTTCCTGTACATGCATAGACACCAATTTGGTAGTAGGCTGGCCCTCTGCTTTTGAATCTCTTATCATGAAGTGTCATGTCCGGACCCATTATACTATTCGGGGATGGAGAGTTATTAGAGGTTATGTGATCAATACCCCTCATGTCACTTCCTGTGTATAGCTCCACCCTCACCGTACGTAGCGTATAGCCTGACCTAATACTTCCTGTACATAGCTTTCTATTTTGGCCGGCCTGATCCAATACATATATTTCCTGTTTATAGCTAGTCAAATGGAACAGCCTGATCCAGACCCAAGCCAATCACATAACGCTCTAATATCTCATGGCATTGTTTATATTTATATTGTACATCAGATATTCCTGTACTGCATTACATTCTATTATTTTACACCCTGACATGATATTCAGTTTTACGTGTATTATTTTAGTACCAGTCTTAATATTTTATCTTGTATTCCATTATAATTATCTCTTATAGTATTTGTCAATTCATATGGAAGTATTGTTGGCGTTTGTACTTGCTATATCCTGACAAGATAATCTCGTTTATTTTATTGAGGATTTAGACGCTGATTGCTCGAGCTTCTATGTGTTTGGCATAGACGAAGACTATGACCTGGATCTTCTTATAGAGCCGGTGTCTGTAGGGGACGTACCGCCTGTAGTGACCTAGTTTAGTTAGGTTTGACTGGATTGCATTCCAGCTGGATATTTGAGACTTGTAGTACATTTTATTTGGGATCCTGCATTATGTCTTAAATTCTAAACTTTTGTCTGTGACTTGCTCTATTTCAATTTATCTATTTTTCCATCGTATTTTTATCATATTCGTGCTTATCTTCATTATATGTCATATGATTGAGATGTGATTATATTCCTCTATGCGGAGATGAAAGGTCATATACTTTGTGTCTAGATGTTATATATTGTAGTTGACCTATACATCGTTCTACCGCCGACTCTATATTGTAGGCTGGACGTACCCACGTGCTCGTGCCCCTAATCAGGGTGCGGGTCATGACACGTAGCCTTGCCGTGTCTCACGAGTGGAGAGTGGTCAAGTAGCCAATCCAAGTATCAGTAAAGGGTCAAGTCAAGGCAACAAGGAACACGAGATCGGGTCAAAGTATCATGGCATAGGTGATCCAGTCAAAGTCACTCAAGTAAACCACACTATCAAACTCATGTGTGGAAATATATAGAGATATAACTATTGATAAGAATAAATGATAACGGGTAAGAGACATAGAAATAACTCATGGCAAGATAGCAAATATGGAAAATAAAAGAAGACATGAAGAAGAAAGAATAATAAAAGCATGCACGTAAATAACTGTATAATATTTGGCAAGATGTAATTGCCTGGCGTAGAACGTAGACCAACAATCCAACAACTCGGTGAACCCCAAAAGTCAAACCATCGCAAAAGTATCCAGACACGGAAACAGACATGACCAACGTGTTTAAAATAGTCAAATTAGCTAGACTTTCCTGTCCTTAAGTGCAATTCTGGACACAGGGGCAAAACTGTAATTTTGGGTCAAAACGGTATCCGCCGTTGGACCCGCTTTGCACCGAAAATGTTCCAACATCTATGGTATCTAAATTCATCAAACTATATGTCTAAGGGTCGGGTTCGATGATACGAACCCAACGGTATGTCCAAAGTTGGATTCCATTGGGCTGGTAAAAAATTCGTCCGTAGGATCGGGTCACGGGCCTGCCAAAATAGTGTTACGGTCGACCTTCTCAGAATCGGACCAAACACGACATACAGGTCTAGAAAAAAAATTCGAGTCCAATGCTGCAAGTTTTGTCGCAAAGTGACGAGTATGCACAATGTATTTGAAATTTTTTCAGAAAAGACCGATACGACATTCTTCGATGGATACGGGTCGAATTCGTCGTGCACACGCAACCAATTCGAGTTCCGTCAAAGCCCACACGTCCACAAAGTCCGTACGAACCTTTTGATGACTTCAATTTATGACAGAGTCATCCGGTTTGTCGGGATGGACCTCGTATCAAAAAAAATTTAGTTTTAGAAAACTATTTTCTTCGCAATTTTTAAACTGATTTAGAACATAATTTACTAAGCTCAAAAAAAACAAAAATATCGTTTTGTAGCCATATAGGTTTTCTACAAGTCTTTTCAAGTGGATTTTCATATTGGTCAACGATTTGACAGAAATTGGTCCTCAAAGTTGGGGTATTGGGACAGTTTTTATACTCAGAAAATCGAGTTTTATTTATTTATTTTGGAACTCGATTTTCTTCGCATATATTACGAATTAAACCAAACAATTTGAAAGGATACGGAGAAGCTTAGGTTGTTCATGTACCTGCGAGATCCATTTACGGAATGGATGAACGACGGCAGAGAATCGTCGTCACGAAGTTCGGCTTCTAAGCTTCTACTACTGCTGTTATTGTGTTGTTGTTCATGCGGCTGCTATTCTTGCTGCTGCTGCGCGAGGTCGCCCAGCCAGCGGAGTCCTGGCCAGCAACGTGGAGGGCGGCGCCGTGCGGCTAGCGGCCATGGTCGGGGCCGTGGGAGCGCAAGTCGGGGTCGGCTATCTAGGGCTTAGTTATACATATATATATATATATATATATATATATATATATATATATATATATATTATATATATATATATAGATGTTACTGTTCCCGCAAGGGAACAGTACCTTTCAGTATTTTTAATCTAATTTATATAAATCTTTTCTAACCAAAAATTTGAAATAAATATTTCAAATAAAAATCTACATAAAATATAAAATATTTTCTATTATACTTTCAATATATTTCGCATCTCTATATTTATTTATTTTATTATTAAAACTAATACTAATTTTATATATAATTAAAATTATATCTAAAATAAGTCCAAAAAATTATTAAAATTCTACTAATATTTTCTAAAAATATTTAGCAATATATGGAAAAATATGGAGAACTTTAAAACTTTACTAAATTTATTTTTCTATATAAGATAAAACTTTTACAAAAATTTTTTTGCAATAAATTAAATTCTTAAAATACTAAATATGAGAAAAAAATATTTTCTCCCTATAAAATAAAATTCTAGAAACCAAAACTCTTCTAATATGCATATATGCAGTATCTCCATATATTGCATTTACAAAATATTTAGCACAAATATTTTCTTTTGCATATTACAAAAGTAAAATTTTATAAAATAAAAATTGTATATATAGGCAAAAATACTATTAGGCTATTATAAATATAATCATATTTATACAAAATTGTATTTAAATCTATTTGGTCCAAAATAAATTCAAAAATACTTCTACTAAGTCATGGCAACCTAACATGGCTCTATGAAGTGGGGTTAGCTAGGTTAGGGTCAAACTATATTTTCTAGTCAAATCAAACTCAAAAGGTCAACCAATGAGTCTTTTATGCCATTCGCAAATAAATAGCACGTGGAGACTCGATTGAGTAGCACACCCGTTGCATGTGTGTCATAGACTCAAAATGGGTCAAAACCATCTATTGGGTCTACTGGTTTTGATTGATGTCGAGTCCCAAACTCACGTTGGAAGTTAGGTCTAAAATTTTGGTCAGTAATGAAATAGCCTAAATTTGACCCCAACTTGCACAAAGTCAAAAGAATGCTAGGAAACAAGTTTGGATGGGACATAATATATCAAGTTGAAGGTGGACTTGTCTACTTTAAAACTTATGAAGAACGTTTTGAATATTGGCGCTTCTTGTGCTCCAAAATTCTAAGCTTCAAAAAAGTACATCTACTATCATAAATAAAAAATATAATATAATATAATAAATATAAATCATATAAAAATATAAATCCAAAAATTTGTATCCTCACAATCTACCCACCTTAAAAGAATTTTGTCCTCGAAATTAAAATAAGGCTCACTAATGAAGAACCGCGCTAGCGCAACTAGGAATCAAGGGATATTCTATGTCATAACGGTGTCTCATAATAACTCAAGTAATAATCAATCTTAAACAATTTGGTTTTGTAATGCCTTTATCGTAAACCTATAGATGGTTATCTCTAGTGGCTTTTCTTGGTACTGGCGGTCTTGCAAAGATCATGTTGAAGTCTTGTCCTCCTAATCATATTATTATCACAATTATATAAGTCTTCTTTCACATGTCCAAGCTAAGTGATACCTACAAATCTGTCTAATCTTAACTTTATAACTGATAGGGCATAATGGTAAATGGGTTGGGTTAGGCTTATGTCTAGGTTTTTCTTATAGAGGGTCAATATTTACACTAAAACTACCACTCTATTATTGATCGAATGACTACCCTAAGGACGTAACCTACTATGATCATATACTTATTTCTATACTGGGAACGTCTACCCACCTTTGGCCACACTACCCCATCAAACACATGATGTCCTAAAGTTTTATATCCCTTGTACGCTAGTTACAAAAATCTATAGCACTAGATATCTATGGCGTATGGCATCTCTATATCCCTCCTATCTATCAAGGAATCAAAATACAGTAAGAAACTAACTTACACTGTAACTTAAGAATTTTTGATAATTTCTATATAGCACGATCATTCATCCTCCAAAATAGGAAGGGATGAGAAACAATGGTACGAGAATGTAAAGAAAAAATAGTCGAGAGCAAATATAAAGTCCAAGAACAATAGAAAAATTTCTAAAAGAATTATCAAGGCAGTGTGGATTGAGATTCCTATGGGTTTAGTCATATTCGTAGGCCCGCTCGGTACAGTAACATAAACGAAACGGCTAACTCGACCTGCATGGGCCACGAAAAAATGTAATACCCCGGTCCCAAAATATGTAGGACCAGGATATGTATACATGCCAGCTAGGCATCGAGAGGACTCCAGCCCAGATCGAATACATATAAGTTGTCTGGTTGTTCTAGAATCAACTACATGTCAATCCACTAAATATCGGTAACAATAATGAATCAAGTGCAGTAAGGCTGACAAGACCATAATATACTGATTCTGAATAGATAAATATGTTAGAGTGGATCCCCATTAACACATTTATCATGAAAAAGCTAGAAGAGAATTTAAGCTTGTAAAAGACTAGGCTATAAGCGAGAATCAAATATATGACAAAACCTAAATATGGAAGAAAACATAAAACAAACATCAACTAAATATACCTGCAGACTTGATGTAGCAACCATCCTCCATCAATGTATCATACCTTCATTTAATACCTAGAGAGATCACCAGGTCCTCAAGGGACTAGCAAGACACATAATATACAAGCCTATTTTGACAGTTTAAACATGCAATGAAAATATGAAACAACTACTAGAAACAGGATAAGATCACAGAAAAAAAACCCTATAGATCATAACATGGCATATGAAAAATGATACTAAGTTTGACTACAAATGAGTGGATTGACCGTAGCCACGTGGTACTCCCGGTCCTATAGCTAGTAGCCCTGTCATGGTATTCTCTAACTATAGTGAGTCTCTATCGCAGCCCTGTCATGGGTCTACAGAGTCGAGAGTGGTCAAGTAGCCAATCCTAGTATCGGTAGAGGGTCAAGTCAAGGTAACAAGGAACACGAGATCGAGTCAAAGTATCATGGCATAGGTGATCCACTCAAAGTCACTCAAGTAAACCACACTATCAAAGTCTTGTATGGAAATATATGGAGATATAACTATTGATAAGAATAAATGATAACTGGTAGAAGATATAGAAATAACTCATGGCAAGATAGCAAATATGGAAAATAAAAGGAGACATGAACAAGAATGAATAATAAAGGCATGCATGTAAATAACTGTACAAAGTCTGGCAAGGTGTACTTGCCTGGTGTAGCGCGTAGAACCAACAATCCAACAACTCAGTGAACCACAAAAGTCAAACCATCACAACAGTCTCCGGATGCTAAAATTGACATGACCAACGTGTGCAAAATAGTCAAATTAGCTACAATAGCCTATCCATAATTCCAATTCTGGACACAGGGGAAAAACAGTAATTTCGGGTCAAAATGGTGTCCGTCGTTGGATCCGCTTTACACTGAAAAACATTCCAACACCTACGGTCTCTAAAGTCATTAAACTATATATCTACGTATCCGGTTTGACGATATGAACCCAACGGTATGTCCAAAGTTGGATTCTGGTGGGCCGATGCACAAATTCGTCCGTTAGATCGGGTCGCGGGCCCACTAAAATAGCGTTCCGGTCGACCTTCTCAGAATCGGACCAAACTCGGAATACAAAACCAAAACAAATTCGAGTCCAATGATGTAAGTTTTGTTGCGATGTGGCGAGTGTGCACAAGACAATTGGAATTTTCAGAAAAGGTCGATACCGCGTTCTTCGACGGATATAGGTCGAATTCATCGCGCACACGCAACCAATTCAAGTTCTGTCAAAGCCCACACATCCATAAAGTCCGTACGCACCATTCGACGCCTTTGGTCCGTACGCACCATTGCGACGGATTCGTCCGGTTTGTTGGGATGGACCCCGTATCGGGAAATTTTAGTTTTGGAAAACTTTTTTTTGTAATTTTCAAACTGATTTAGAACAGAATTTACTAAGCTAAAATAAAAAAAATATTGTTTTGTAGCCGTATAGGTTTTCTATAAGGCTATTCAAGTGGATTTTCAAATTGGTCAATGGTTTGGCAGAAATCGGTCCTCAAAGTTGGGGTTTTGAAACAGTTTCTATATTCCGAAAATCGTGTTTTTTCTCAATTTTGGAATTCAATTTTCTTTGCGTATATTACAAACTAAACCAAACTATTTGATATGATATGGAGAGGGTTAGGTTATTTATGTACCAGCATGATTTGTTTGCGGAACGGATGAACGATGGCAGAGAACCGTCGTCACGAAGTTGGGCTTCTAAGCTTCTACTGCTGCTATTGTTGTGTTGCTATTCATACGACTGCTATTCTTGCTGCTGTTGTGCTAGGTCTCCCGGCCAGCGGCGGCCTGGTAGCGACATGGAGGGCGGCACCGCGCGGCTAGCTGCCCGGGTCTGGGCCGTGGGAGCGCAAGTCGGGGTCGGCCATCTAGGATTTAGTTAGTTTATATATATATATATATATATATATATATATATATATATATATATATATATATATATATATAACGCATATAGCATATATATAGAGAGAGAGGGTGGAGATGGAATCGGCTCTGGATGTTACTTTTCCCGCAAGGGAACAGTACCATTTAGTTTTTTTTTTATCTAATTTATAGAAATCTTTTCTAACCAAAAATTTGAAATAAATATTTCAAATAAAAAACTAAATAAAATATAAAACATTTTCTATAATATTTTCTATACATTTCTCACCTCTATATTTATTTTTTTATTTATTAAAACTAATACTTATTTCATATATATAATTAAAATTATATCTAAAATAAGTCCAAAAAATTATTAAAATTCTACTAATATTTTCTAAAAATATTTAAGTAAATATGGAAAAATATGGGGAACTATAAAACTTCACTAAATTTATTTTTCTATATAAGATAAAACTTTTACAAAAATTATTTTGCAATAAATTAAATTCTTAAAATACTAAATATGCGAAAAAATATTTTTCTCCATATAATAGAAAATTCTAGAAACAAAAACTCTTCTAATATGCATATATGCAATATCTCCATATATTGCATTACAAAATATTTAGCATAAATATTTTCTTTTGTATATTACAAAAGTAAAATTTTATAAGACAAAACTTGTCTATATAGGCAAAAATACTATTAGGCTATTATAAATATAATCGTATATATAGAAAATTGTATTTAAATCTATTTGGTCCAAAATAAATTCAAAAATACTTCTACTGAGTCATGGCAACCTAACATGGCTCTACTACGTGAGGTTAGCTAGGTTAGGGTCAAACTATATTTTCTAGTCAAATCGAACTCAAAAGGTCGACCGATGAGCCTTTTATGCCATTCACAAATAAATAGCACATGGGAACTCGATTGAGTGGCAGACCATTTGCATGTGTGTCGTGTATTCAAAATGGGTCAAAACCATCTATTGGGTCAACTGGTTTTGATCGATGTTGAGTCCCAAACTCACGTTGGAAGCTAGGTCTAGAATTATGGTCAATAATCAAATGGCCTAACTTTGACCCGAAGTTGCACAAAGTCAAAAGAATGCTAGGGGACAAGTTTGGATGTGACATAATATTTCATGTTGATGGTGGACTTGTCTACTTCAAAACTTATGAAGAGCATTTCGAATGATTGGTGCTTCTTGTGCTCCAAAAATCTAAGCTACGAAAAAGTACATCTACTGTCATAAATAAAAAATATAATATAATATAATAAACAGAAATCGTATAAAAAAATAAGTCCCAAAAATAAGGGTCCTCACAATTATATCATCCGTAAAGAACATGTGGGTGTAAGATTGTGAGTGTCAGTTCAGTCTTACACCTTCAAAAAGACCATTTCTCTCCATCATTGTGTTATTTAGAGGTAATTTAACTACACAAAATGAAAATATATGGAGATAAGGGACAACCTTGTCGAATACCACGTTTAGAAAAAAACTTGTTTGATGGGGAGCCATTGATTAATATACCAAATGAAACAGGTTGGATACATTCCATAATAAGACTTTCCATAATAAGACTGTGGGACTTGCCAGTAATTCCAAAACCACCCTAGACTTGATTGATAAAGACCCAACTTAACTTGTCGTAAGCTTTCAACATGTCTATTTTTAGGGCAAAGGAACTGTTATTAGGGGTGAAATTTGCCACAGAATGAATAAGTTCCTGGGCAATGATGACACTATCATTAATTTGTCTCCTAGGAACAAATGCATTCAGGAATGGAGAAATCATTTTGTGGAGTATGGGACGTATCTTGTTAGCTATCAGTTTAGAAATGAGTTTGTAAAGAAGCAATAGTATAAGAGCAAGTCAGGATGACTCTTTTAAATAAACTCAACAGAGTCCTACCTATCCTACCAACCTCAACACCAGTGATAAGATTACATGATCTGTTCTGATTTATCAGTTGTACATAACAAATTCAGTTGTATTTGTAAATACACAAAAACTTTTCTACAAAATCCAAACTACTCAAACACTCTGATTCATTGAGTGTGAGCATTCTATTCTAAATTATCTGTTCTAACTTGGTATTAGAGCTTTCGATCTCGCCAATTCCCATGGCTTATAATACTTCATATTCTGCTACATCTTCTCTTTCGTCATCCCTAACTTCTGCAACTTTGCAGACTACCCAAATCCATTACCTAATCAGTATGAAACTTGATTGGAACAACTATCTACTCTGGAGAACTTAGTTTACTCCTCTACTCAAAGGCTACGATATCAAGGTATTTGTTGATGGGATAAATGAATGTCCTTCTTATACCCTTGATGATACCAATACCATAAATCCAGCCTATATTAGCTGGACAAGGCAAGACTAAATTTTGCTTGGTTGGTTGTTTTCTTCCTTATCAGAGACTGTTTTAGCCCAAGTGGTTGGTCTCAAGAGCTCCAAATCAGTATGGACCGCACTTGAGAGGCAATATGCTTCTCGCTCTCGTGCTCGCATCATAAAGTTGCACTGTGACCTCCAAACTATGAGAAATGGGTCAAAATCTGTGGCTGAATACTTCTTGCATGCAAAGCAATTATCCGATAGCTTATCTGCTTTTAGTCATCCCATGAATGACACTGATCTACAACTTGTTCTCCTTGCCGGGTTAGATTCTGCCTATGATTCTATCGTCACTACACTTACTACAACCCTCGATTATATGTCTATAAAAGATTTTCAAGCACACTTGTTGAATTTTGATCTACATCTTGAGACAAATCAGCACTATGTAGCAATCGTTGCTGCCAGATGACATCCTCCTCCACTGAGACCATCTTTTCCTTCACGGAATGCTTATCACCACAATCGGGGCAAATCTATACATCCCAAAGGAAAGACTCATGGGCACAACATACCATGACCCACTCAACAACTCTCTATTGAAGTTCCTTGTCAGATCTGTGGCCGCAAGAGCAATGTTGCTCTCGAATGTTGGTTTTGCTTTGATGAAGAGTTTGAATTACCGCCTCCAAAATCTGAACAACAAGGTACAAATGCTACTTCTTATATTGCTCAAACCACCAACCATCCTGATTATCTATGGTATCCGAATAGTGGGGCTACTCATCACGTCACTAACAATTTGAAGTATATGCACATTTGCAGTGAGTATAAAGGCCCGGATCAGCTTCGTGTTGGTAATGGTTCTGCCCTTAATATCTCATGTGTAGGTATGTTATCTCTTCCCTCCTAAATACGCCCCCTCCACCTGAAAAACATTCTCCATGTACCCAGTATCTCTACAAATTTACTATCCATCTCTAAATTCACTAAAGATAATAATGCATATTTTGAATTTCATCATGATCTTTTTTTTGTGAAGGATCGCAAAACGGGGATGATGTTGCTGCAAGGATGGAGTAAGAATGGTCTATATTATCTTGGTCGTGACAAAGGTGGCTCAAATTCCTCCTTTCCTTCTACATATTTTGGTGAATGCACATCCATTGATTCTTGGCATCACCGTCTTGGTCATCCGATGATGCGCATAGTTCAATCGATTGTTGCTTCCAATTCTTTTTTGATCTCTAATAAGATGTCTAGTTCATGTCATTCTTGTCATATGAATAAGAGTCACAAGTTGTCATTTCCTTGTAGTCAAACGGTTTATACCAAACCATTTGAATTAGTTGTTTCAGATATTTGGGGTCCTTTCCCCGTTATTTCTCGTGATGGATTTCATTATTATATTTTATTTATGGATGCATTCAGTAGATATGTCTGGATATATCCTCTCTCTACTAGATCAGCCGCTCTTCCTAGCTTTATTGCATTCAAAACTAAGGTTGAAAACTTTTTTGCTCATAAAATCAAGATATTCCAGTCGAATAATGCAAAAGAATATGAATAGTTTGGTTCCTTCTTACATGGTTGTGGCATTTCTCATTGATTCTCTTGTCCATATACTTTTTGTTAGTCCTAGGGCTTGATCAAAGATGGTAGACTCGATGTCGAGATCAGAGGTTCAGCAAACGTTCACCTTCTGATTATTCTCGAGATCCAAGAGAAACACTATAATATAAATCTGATTACAAAAGCAACAATAATCAGAAAGTAAATCTCACGTTCTTTCTCGCAATCGCAGTTGCTGACGGACAGAACTGAGTTCAGAAAATAAATCTTACGTTCTTCCTCGCAATCGCAGTTGCAGACGGACATAACTTAGTTCAGAAAATAAATCTCACGTTCTTCCTTGCAATCGCAGTTACAGACGGATAGAACTGAGTTCAGAAAATAAATCTCATGTTCTTCCTTGCAATCGCAGTTGCAGACGGACAGAACTTAGTTACAACTCAGATGAAGGAGAAAAATGAAGAAAAAAGAAAGAAAAAGAGAAAAGGTTCTTGCTGGGGTGATTAAGATCACCGTTGCTCAAAGCAAGATTCGCCCCACCACGATCTGCTTCCAGGAACCAGCAAGTTCACGAAGAACTTCTGGAACACTCGTAAGTCAAAATTTAAGACTTGAACGGGCTTCCTGGACTTTACAGACTCCATTAACTCTCTTCTTGGTGCATCTTTCAAAGGAGGCCAAGGGGCTCTATTTATAGAGTGGAGTTGAGACTTCACGTCTTCTCCTATCCGATGTGGGACTAAAATACCAATACTCAAAAATAGAGTTTGATATTTCAGATCATCCCACAATCAGCATAGAAGTGTGCCAGTCTACCCTTACCCCCCGAACACTCCCGTGCATGCACGAGTCATCCTGGAGTCCGTGTTCGAGTCCGAGTCCGCACAACAAAAATCAACTTACATCCTTGTTGGATTTAATCCTTTTTTTTTCTAGGAAAATACTTCCACATGGCACAAACTTGTGCCCTACTACACCTCATATGCATACCTCAACACAAGCAATGCATTATATTGAGATACTCACCATTTGGTGTAGCCGATGTGGGACTATCTTTTCTAGTCCAAAGGCAAAAAACACCAACAATCCCCCACATATCTCAATATATGGGTTGAGCGTTCCCCACAGTGACTGCCCATCATGCATTAGGAGAGATGTCGCTACGACTTGAATCTTCCCGTATAGGTTAAATAACAGCATGATACAAGAATGGACTAAGCCTTGAATTCTGTACCATAACTACAATTCTTCCTACTCACATAATGACATCAACTGTGCTTCTGGCTGCACATTGAAGGCCTTGTGCCAGCCTGGTTTCAGTGTATAATTTTTGGGCATCTACAAGTTTACCCTCAAGAGAACGGCCTGATATCTCTGTCCATACACTATAGGTGAGTTCTTTATAAAGAGTCATGGCATGAAGCATTGCGCTTCTTTGCGGTGCTACGCCGCTATGACATGGCTTAAAGCCGAGGCTTTACCCCACCTGGGTACCTCATCGTAGTGTCATACTACTATAGCATGAGGTCACAAGCACCTTTGTAGTGCCAAACTACCCAGCATGAAGCCTTGCGCTTCCGTGCGGTGTTACGCCACTATGACATGGCTTGCGAAGTCGAGGCTTTACCCTACCTGGTACCTCTTCGTGGTGTCAAGCCACTGTAACATAAGGACATCGTCCTCTTTGTAGTACTGTCTACCTCTCTTTATTATGATTATCATACAACATTCGGCTACCTGCCTATTTGCGGTGCTACTCCGCTGTGACTTGGCTTGCAAAGTCGAGGCATTACCCCTACCTGGAAACCTCATGGTGAAGTCACCTCACTGTAGCATGGAGTTATACTCCTTGTAGTGCTGCACTACCGTACTTCCTGTAAAGCACTCCAGGCATTCACTCTGCCTGAGAACTCATTAAGACATTTAAGCCAACCTTCCCATAGGATCCGTTTTCCGCAGAAAATAACAGTAGACAACAGTGGTTATAGGTCCGTAACCTCTCCATGTCACAGAGGACAAGTACCCACTGTTCCTGATATTCTTCTGGTTAATAGTCCTCCCTTGAACCAAAAGCTAGATGCCTAGTAGATTTCTCTTTGAACTAATAGCTTCAAACTTTATGGTAGGATTGTAATAACACAATATCAGAATGCCTTCAAGCCCATTTCTCAAGCTGTGTCATCGACCAGCTGGCGCTTGAGGCCCTTGGTGAACGGATCCGTCAGGTTCTTCTGATTCTGAACATCAATCACTGCAATAACACCCCTCTTGCTGAGATCGTGTATTGTCTTGTGCTTCAACCGTACAGTCCTCTTCTTTCCGTTGAAGAGGTCATTTGATGCCACCGCCGCAGTCGTCTGGTTGTCGCAGTATATCGGTATCCCCGGTATTTGCACCCCAACCACTGGAAGATCATACATGATCTCCCGAAGCTATTCTGCTTTCTCCGCTCCGGTATCAAGTACAAAGAACTCAGATTTCATAGATGATCACGAGAGCATAGTCTGCTTCTTCGATTTCCACGATATAGCAACTCCACCTATTGTGAAAATGTATCCATCTGTGGACCTCGTGCTCTCTACTTCTGAGCACCAGTTGGTATCACTGAAGCCTTCCACTACCGGCGGATCTCCGCTGTAGTGCAGTGCACATGTCTGAGTATTCTTGAGATATCTCATAACCCGTTTCACAGCTTTCCAGTGCTCAATGCCTGGGTTGCTCGTGAAACGACTCAGCATTCTCACAACAAAAGCTATGTTAGGCCTTGTGGCAGTAGTAGCATACATCAACTCCCGATTACGCTTGTATACTCCAACTACCTGACGCTTTTTCTTGAATTAGGCTTCAGTTTCAGATCACACTTGTACGTCGTATCGATCCATGGAAGATTTTGATACCCGTAACGAGTGATCATCTTCTCAACATAATGAGACTATGACAGCGCTAGTCCAGTGTCTGTCCGGATGATCTTGAGTCCCAAGATAACATCAGCATCTCCCAAGTCCTTCATACTGAACTTCGTCGAGAGGAACTTCTTTGTCTCCGTGACACAGCTTATATCCGTACCTAGGATTAGCATATCGTCCACGTATTATAAAAATGATGACTCCTCTTCCGTCAGCAAACTTCGAATAGACGGACTTATCTGTTTCACTGACCCTATAGCCATTTGACCTTATGACTTTGTCAAACTTCTCATGACACATTTTGGGAGCTTGCTTTAAACCGTACAGAGATTTTATCAACTTGCAGACTTTCTTTTCAAGACCTTTGACGACAAACCCTTCTGGCTGTTGCATGTAGATCTCTTCGGTCAGTTCGCCATTCAGGAATATCGTTTTCACATCTAACTGATGTATCACCATCTTATGTATCGCTGCGAGAGTAATCAATATTCTGATGGTGGTCATCCGGGCTACTGGAGCATACATGTCAAAGTAGTTGATCCCCTGCTTCCGAGAAAACCCCTTGGCCACTAATCTGACTTGTCAATAGTTCCATCTGCTTTCATCTTCTTCTTGATGATCCATTTGCATCCGATGGGTTTCGCTCCTTCAGGAAGATCAACCAACACCCAAGTGTTATTTGAGGTGATGAAATCAATTTCATTGTCAATCGTCTCCTTCCAGAAAATATTATCTCTGGTCTTTATCGCCTCATCATAGGTAAGCGGATCTGCTTCCACATGATAGGTGATGAAGTCATCTCCGAAGTTCTTCGGCCTCCTCGCTCGCTTCGACCACGGCTCAGCGAGTTCTGGTTCAACCGTTGTTTCAACAACAACATCTTCTTGGACTACTTCTTTATTGAAAACTTCAGTTTCTTGCGCACCCTTATTATTCTTCGGTTTATCCGTAAGAACAATATTCTTCTGCCTTGCAAATTGTCTTCACGAGATTCGATGATATGATTTGACTCAATATCAAGAAATATTCGAGCATCACTCTTCTCGACATACCCCAAGAAAATCATCTTCGTGGTCCTAGTCCCTAGCTTCTGAATCTTCAGATCTGGGAGCTTCACATAAGCCAGAGACCCCTACACTCGAATGACATTCAAGTTAGGTCTGACTTTGAACCAGTGTTCATGAGGAGTTACGTCCGAAGTTGCATACGACATTCTATTTAGAATAAAAGTGGTCGTCCATGCAGCTTCTCTCCATTAGCATTTAGGAAGACCCATAGTTAGCAGCATTGAGTTTATCATTTCTGTCAACGTTCTGTTCTTCGTCTCCGCTATCCCGTTAGATTGAGGAGAATACGGAGCAGTAGTCTCATTGATGATTCCATGTTATTTGCAGAACGATGCAAATTCATGAGACCTCTACTCTACATCTCGATCACTTCTGAGTAGTTGTAGATCGGTTTAACGTTCAGCTTCAGCCCTGAAGTCTCTGAACTACTCGAATGCGGCATCCTTCTACTTGAAAAGTCATACGAACGTGCACTTCGAGAAATACTTTGAACCGCCTCTGTGGAGAATTGATAAAAGTCACAGATATCTGAGTGTACTAACTCCAGATGATCAGTACTTTAGTTCAATCGTCTGAGCAGCTTCCCAACAGTCTTGTATCTGCATAGACCTTAAACTCCTCCACCTCATTACCCCTACATTCCTAAGATAAGGTCCTGGTAGGACAGCTTGAGTCTACTTCTGTCATAGAACAACTCTCAGTCTACTCAACCATCAGCAGAAGTTCGAACATTCCTTCAGCACCGAACATTATTTCGAAGCATGTTCCTCGCCAAGAAATTACCATCTGGCTAGTATGAATGTCCATCTTTCAAGTCTGTATCAGATAACAGACTTTCTGAGATCAGATCGCCAAAAAATCTCTGGTACGTCCAACACACATTCCAGTGTCCTTATCGGTGGTTAATAACCACTGTCTCGATCTTCAAAACTTCTGCTAGATATATGTTCGCCATCGAGACCTTCGTCATAACATGACTCGTCCTTGGTGAATAGCTAGCTCCTTTGAGAGCACACGTGGTCAGATACACTAGTGTCAGACCACTAGTTAGCTACCACTCTAGATAACTCAACCTGTGCAACAATAGCAACCAAGTTAAGTAATCAAAATAACCAAGTTTAGCTATACCTGCTATTTTGGTTTGGGCTTGGATTTTCATTCACTCATGTAGTGGCCATTCTTATCACATTTGAAGCAAGTCACGTGGGACTTGGACTTCTGTTGCATGAACGAAGGACCGTTCACTTTTAGATTAGTGGAGTCCTTCTTCTTATGATGAGAAGCCACCTGCTTTCCCATGAACTCTCTTGTCTGCACCAAGTTGGCCTTAGCCAGTTGTTTGGACAGAGAGTCCATCTTCTGTTGAGATCGCATTTCGTCCTCAACGTGGATCTCTTGTAGAAGATCTTCCAAGCTAATGTCCAGTTTCTTTCGATGCATTCTAGCATAGAAGTTGCTCCAACCAGCAGAAAGTTTCAAGACTATCCCTCCAACGACAAACTTGTCGACGAGGGGCATCTTCTCGTCATCTAACTTCTGGCACAACTTCAGGAATTCCTTCACTTGAGGTAGCATCGTCATCTCGTCTTAGAAGTGCCACTTGTGGTACTTCTTGACGATGAAGATTTTGGACTTGTTCTCATCATCTTCATATAGCTTACCCAAAGAATCCCAGATCTCTTTGGCCTTCACCTTCTTGGAATATGACTCTGCCAGAGAGTCTTCCATAGAATTAAGAATCAGCAGTTTACATATGCTGTTTTCTCTCTTCCATTTGCTCTGCTTAACGAGTACAGCAGCAATAGCTTCGACAGTTCCTCCTTCTGGAATTGTCAGTTCATCCTTAATCAACACATGGTCTACGTCCACGAGTTGAAGATTAAGGCTGACCTTCCTCTTCCATATTTGGAAATGTTCTCCATCGAATTTCTCCAACTTGTTAAAGCTGGTATCGATGAGAGAAGCACGAGAGTTCTCCATCTACAAGGATCTTGCTTTGAGATTGTTAGTCCCGGGGCATGATCAAAGATGGTAGACTCGATGTCGAGATCAGAGGTTCAACAAACGTTCAACTTCTGATTATTCTCGAGATCCAAGAGGAACACTATAATATAAATCTGATTACAAAAGCAACAATAATCAGAAGGTAAATCTCACGTTCTTTCTCGCAATCGCAGTTGCTGACGGACAGAACTGAGTTCAAAAAATAAATCTCACGTTCTTCCTCGCAATCGCAGTTGCAGACGGACAGAACTGAGTTCAGAAAATAAATCTCACGTTCTTCCTTGCAATCGCAGTTGCAGACGGACAGAACTGAGTTCAGAAAATAAATCTCACGTTCTTCCTTGCAATCGCAGTTGCAGACGGACAGAACTGAGTTACAACTCAGATGAAGGAGAAGAATGAAGAAAGAAGAAAGAAAAAGAGGAAAGGTTCTTGCTAGGGTGATTAAGATCACCATTGCTCAAAGCAAGATTCGCCCCACCACGATCTACTTCCAGGAACCAGCAAGTTCACGAAGAACTTCTGGAACGCTCGTAAGTCAAAATTTGAGACTTGAACGGGCTTCCTGGACTTTACAGACTCCATTAACTCTCTTCTTGGTACATCTTTCAAAAGTGGCCAAGGGGCTCTATTTATAGAGTGGAGTTGAGACTTCACTACTTCTCCTATCCGATGTGGGACTAAAATACCAATACTCAAAAATAGAGTTTGATATTTTAGATCATCCCACAATCAGCATAGAAGTGTGCCAGTCCACGTCTACCCCCCGAACACTCCCGTGCATGCACGAGACATCCTGGAGTCCATGTCCGAGTCCGAGTCCGCACAACAAAAATCAACTTGCATCTTTGTTGGATTTAATCCTTTTTCCTTCTAGAAAAATACTCCCACATGGCACAAACTTGTGCCCCACTACACCTCATGTGCACACCTCAACACAAGCAATGCATTATATTGAGATACTCACCATTTGGTGTAGCCGATGTGGGACTATCTTTTCTAGTCCAAAGGCAAAAAAACACCAACACTTCTGAACAAAATGGACTAGTAGAACGACGTCATCGAAAAATTGTCGAAACTGGTTTGACTCTTATGTCTAATTCGTTCATGCCATCATAATTTTGGGATGATGCCTTTTTGACTGTATGTTACTTGGTAAATCGACTACTGTGTTCGTTAACACCTACTAAATCTCCATTTGAGATTCTCTTTGGCAAAAGACCCAACTATACTCATTTACGTATTTTTGGGTGCACATGTTTTCCACACTTACGTGCATACAATGCTCACAAATTATCTGCTCGCTCTCTTCCATGTGTATTCTTGGGTTACGGCCAAATTCACAAGGGTTATAGATGTTTGTTTCTTCCCACCAATCGCATTTACATCTCACGATATGTCATAATTGATGAATCGACTTATCCTTTCTCCAAGTTATATCAACCAACATCTGTGGATTCTTCATAAATAGTACAGTTCTTTCCTATTACTCCTCCTACACCATTGCAATTTCCTAACCATATAGAACTTCTACCACCCCAAGCTCCCATACACTCCCCAACCCGCACCTCTACAAGACCAGTACAACCTACAACCCTACCAATATTGGATATACAAGAGCCTCCATTACCTTTTAAAGCTATTCCGGGAGCACCATTAGGTGCTATAATTGCCTCCACAGATTTGTCAGCCAGTGTCTCAAGCGTGCCTTCGCTTGTTTACCTCTTGAAAATTCTCACTCTATGATTACACGTGCTAAAGATGGTATCTTCAAGCGTAAAATTCCAAAGGCCGGTTCTAACTTATAGGACTGTATTCGGAAGGACGTGTAGCATGGGGTGTTTTTGGAATTAAAACAATGAAGGTATGATTCAAATATGGTGGCATAGAACAAGTAGTAAAGAAGTTTTGGATTAAATAAATTAACTCAAGTCCTATAGTGTCCTAACAAGTTTGAAAGAATAAAGCAGGGGAACCATCAGGTCCAGGGGATTTGGTTGATCCCATATTGTTGATCACCTTGTTGATTTCCTGAGGAGATGGGATACTGTAGATAGAATCATTCTCATAGTCCTTAATTTTATGAAGTTCTTCCAGTAGACTAGTAGGGATCAAAGTTGCTTGATTCTCTTGGAATAAATTAGGGAAGTGTTCCACCATAGCATCCTATAATGACAAAAAAATTTCTTACCATTTTCTAATAGTAGAATAGAAATAGTATTTTTCCTTCACCTATTGAGCGCCATCATAGTGAAAAAATTTTTGTTCTTGTCTCCCTCTTTTAGCCACACTATAGATCCTCTATGTTTCCAGAATAGTTCTTGTTGAAGATGGAGTTTGTTTAGTTGAATATGCAATAATTTCTCATGATTGAACTGAATATCAGTCACAGGATCATTTTGTTCTCACAAATCTTAATATCTTCAGTAAAATTTCCTACTCTCTTTGACCCCCATGATTTAAGAGTTTGAAGTAGTATCTTTAACTTGGATTGGATATCATGTCGTAAACATAATCTCTTTGAAGTCTGGTTCTTGGAGCCACCCAGCTTCAAACCAATGTGGGTTAAATCTTCTTTTGGTGGATATATGGAGTTTAAGTAGAGTAGGATTGTGGTCACTATTCAAACAAGGAAGGTGAAGGATGCCCGACTTGGGGAATTAGGATCTCCAAGATATTCCAACCAACGCCCTGTCCAGATGCTCTGCTATATTCAAATGAGCTATCTGATGATTAGACCAAGTAAAAGCTAGTGCAGTATATCTCACATCCATAGCACCCACTCGATTTGTCCAATTAATAAAAGCTTTATGGTGATTAATGTTGAAACTATTACCCCCACATTTCTCAGCAGCTTTAAGGATGGAATTACAATCTCCAATACACACCCAAGGTTTAGAGATAATACAGATTTGTTGATCCATATATTCCCAGAAATCTTGACGATCAGCAACATTAGGAGGCCCATAGATACAAAATAAGTGCCAGACTTGAGTAGTAGGTAATTGCTGAATGAGCAGATGGACACAGTTACGTAAAGTAGATAGCACAATAATTTGAATTTTCGATTTCCATATTACAAAAAGACCACTAGATCTTCCATCAGAAGAATGTGTCACACTGTTATCATAACCAAGAAGATATGTAAGAGAATTAGCAGCTGAGGATGAGCACCATGTTTCAGCCAGGAAATTGGTGAGAGGACTCGTCGACCGAAGAAATGGGATCAAATTGTCGGGTCATTTCTCAAACCCCAAAAATCCATGAAAACATCATTTAGATATCACAATAATCTTGTCAAATTGTCGGGTCATTTCTCTTTGTGATTTATCATGTTCATGAAAACTCTGTACCTTTATTTGTTGTACTGATGGTGCCACAAGTAACAATACGTTAATAAAACCTTAATATTTTCCAAAGCAATCCACTTTTAGACAAACTGGCGAAATAGAAAATTATAGACTCATTGTCATAGTCATATATGTATAAAGCTTAATTTTAGATGAGCAGAAGCATGAAAACCTTATGAGAGGCAACAACAAGTTATAGAATTGCCCAAAAGAGAGCTTTTCTTTATTATATGGAATAATATTATGACATCTTGTTAATTATGGTGGAGGTGTAGTTGTTGGTTCTCTCCACAGCAGTAGCACATTTTTCGAATCCCCGGCCCCCGCCCCTCGCACCACCCTGACGGATAGCCCTGTTTCTTGCATGTCTTCTTGCATCTCTCTTGAGTGCATAGGAGAAACTGCTTGCGGCTCTCCACCACACACAATTCTTGTTGATGAAAACCCATTGCCATCTCTGCAATTATGCACACATTATCACTTATGAGTATTTCAGGCATTTCACTTAGGCTAAGTTTGTACAGAGCTCTCACTGAATTTATTGAATCAAGTTTTCATAGTTCAAAAATCTATTTTGTGACGAGTCCCCGTGTCTTTGGAATGCCTCATTTATGATGTTATTGTATATATGGTATATCATGTTACAATTTTGTATATCATGTTACAATTTTTGTGTTTCATGTTCTTAATTAAAGTGTATGTGCTTGTTTCCTACTTGAAATGCTATTATTCTTAATTTCTTGCATCTATGAACTTCTGAGGTATTTTAATGCATGCCTTTTGAGTTACATAAAATCCTTAATATCATTTATCTGATTATGTATAGAGTGTGAATCAACCGTTCTTTGGTGACTAAAAGTATACATTGCTTCTTTTCTTCACCTCGGAGCAAGGCATATAATCTAGTTATCCGTAAGATTTCTACCACTGAAATATCTATGCAACAGTAGCAGTGGTCTTGGAAAAATTTTCTTTTAGGTCATCGTTTGGTTTGCGGAATCAGGGCCTAAAGGAATGTCATTCCTTTCTAGCAGCAAAAAAATAAAATGATTCCTAAAGGAAAGAAAAATAGAAAAAAAATGGTTTCCCCACCCATCCTATGGTTTTACTTTTCCATACCAAGGATTGATTATCCCTCCAAATTTTTTTACCTTTCCAAACACTGCAAAGAAAAACTGATTGAAATTATAATTTTTCAAAAGAAAGGAAAGAGTTTGATAAGATGTTAACGGATTTGAGATTGAGGAGGCGATGACCAAGTTGATATTTTTTTTAAAATAATTCTAGGAGTTCAGTCTTGTTTCATAATACTAACGGAATAAGGTTTTTTTCCCTTCTGCTACTGGTTATTCTTGGTCGATTTTTGATTGGAGCCCATTCACTTTGCAAAGCTTCTGTACAGATTAAATATATAAAAAAGAGTTGCTGAAGAAGTAAGGCACCTGAAGCAAAAATGACAAGTAGGAGGAGAATGGCTAGGCAAGTGGGAACACTACTGTTCTTCTTCTTCATCCTCTAAATTAAACTCGCTAAGGTTCTTCAGAAAGTTCTTCAAGAAATGTGTGCATTCAAACGGAGTTGGCTGTTATATACAAAAAATAAACGTGTGTAAAAACATCATATCGCATATTCCTTTGCATGATTATATCCCTTATCCTAACATTAATTACTTGTTTTCTTCTGTTTTAGAATAAATAATAACTTGTACCATGCAATTAATTTTTGGAGATTTCTTTCCACATAAAAATGCATGATTAGTGACCAAAGTTAACATTTCAGATTCTACGAACTATACATTCTTGGTTGCAATATTCTACACAAATACTGTGAAGTTATTGTTAGTGTGAACCCAGCTAAATGCAACAATGTATCAGGGACTTAGTATTTTAGGCTACACTTTGACCCATACAGCGCACAAACTTCTTACTCGAAGACCCGTGCCAGCCTTCCCAAAGGCTTAGCTAGATTGCTAATGCGTAAATGAGAACAATGTGTAACAAAAGAGAGAAAGATTGAAAGATTAAAACTTTACTTTACTAGACATAGTTTACAACTAATTGGGTGGTGAAACAAATGCACCTCCACTTATTTATACGGCCCTATAGGCCTTACAAGAATCTTTGGAAACGAACTATTCTAGAGATTACTCTAGAGTCTAGATATTTATAAGAAAGCTTCTAGTATATGTAGAAAGATCATGAGTCATCAAGAAAGATTATGAGTCTTTTAGAGAATTCTACCATCTCCTAGAGAGATCTTGGGCCTTCCAGAGGATTCCACCATCTTCTAGAGAATTTCAGAATCTTCCAATATAATCCCGGTCCGTTGAGAGTTATGCAAGTCCATCTTTCCAGGGCAGAAACTTTGGGGCATGACACTCTCCTTCTCCTGTTTTGTCGACGCCTTCGTCAACCCCCTCGTCGACGGATGCACTAAGTCATGGAATGACGTTCACTTTCGTAGGCACGGTCACAGCTAGTCGTCCTTTATTTGTGCGTCTCATGCGACGTTTTCTAGACTTGTCCATCTTCTTCTCAAGATCGAAAGTAAATTGGCTCGCCGCACCAACTCTGGCATTGGTTTATTTCCTCCTCTGGAAGATACTCGTGCGGGCTATTGATTCGTTGATCCGCCTTATCTCGTGGATGCATGTAGTTCTTCACACCTCCGTGCGTTCGAGTACTAGTACAACTTTGTTGACCAGAGTGTTCCCTATGAGCTTTAAGCAACTCCTTGCACGAGCCACTCCACTTTGTTGCCTCTTCCTTTGTGTAACCACGACGTGCTTCTCCGCACTCATGTCCATCTTAGTAGCATGATCCACCTCCCTCCACGAAATTGACTCATCGGGACGCTCCCTTGTAACACCCTTGGTCTTGCACGAAAGGCATTCCTCCTCGAATCCCTTTTTCATCTCGAGCACTGCTAGGTATGCCGTCTCTCTTTAACTATTCTTCTTGAGTTGATTGGCAGATATAGCTTTCCCCTTCGAAGGCTTGCCTACTACAGCTTTCACCACGCATGATGAGCCTTCCTCCTAAAATCGATGACTCCCAAATGTGGCATAGTAATTTTCTTCGTCGTGATAAGGAAATCCATGCCGAGTATCATCGTGAAGTCATTCAGCAATGTAACGATGAATTAGGTAACACCCAACCAATTTTCCACAGCTACGTGAACTCCCTTGGCTACTCCCTATACGGGGTATGTTTTCGCATTGACCGCCTTCATCTTTCTCGAATGTGGCTCTAAGGCTGGACCCAAGCGACGGACCTCCGCATCCAAGAAGAAGTTATGAATGGCGACCGTGTCAACCAAAGCTTGTGTGCTCATGCCATAGATCCACATGTCAATGTACATGAGCTCCCTGCTCTGAATCTTTGACACAACGAATTTAATCTTGACGGTGTTTAGTAAGCGCAACACCCCTATGGGCTCTCCAATATCGCATTCCTCGTCCTCAACCTCTTCGTTTCGGACGACATTGACACGCATTCTCCTCATTGGACAATTCGAGCAAAGTAATTTCCTCTATATATGAAGCACAAAACTACTCGTTCGGGTTAGGCCTTTTCGTACTTCTTTCCTCGGATAGACCCTCCTTAGGAGAGCTCTCCCACTCTCCCCCACCATTCACCTTGGTGGTCTTTGGTTTGACTTTGGCATCGTTGTCGTCCCACATGTACTCGACGAGACTTTTGGTTGCTGCCATGGCGGTGTTCAAGTTTTGCACCCTCTGCTGCTGCAATACTTGAGACGCCCATAATTTGTCACAACCCGCACCCGCTTTTCGGGTTGTGAGTGCGTGCGCAAGCCAGCCTACACCGCAGAGTCAGCGGTAGAACACTGTCTATCCACAATATCCTAAAATCACATGAAGAATAACTTTGTTGCTCATTCACAAGACTAAATCAACTTTACAAAATTTACAAGCTTTACATTTTGAAGAAGAATATAAAACTTTTACAATTATATAAACTACCACACATCTAACTAGTATTTTATGGTTGACCTCAGCATATACCCGTATCTCCCAATGCTAAGAGAAGTCGCGGCTAACCTAAAAAATATTGGTTTCCAGTCAGGAATGGAACAAGCACACAGACCGACATGCTATTCGAAAACATAATAGAATTTACAAGACATGAAAATATGTAGAAGAATCAAGTAAATAAAACATGATATCATGGCAAATCAAGAAAAGAAGTAGATAACTCTACAACAGGATATAGCAACTAGAAGAACATGTAAATAGGGTGACATGGCATGTGGTGAAGAGACAAGAAGAATCAAGTAAATGACAACTATCTACGTGTTCTAAATATCGTGTTCGACTTCTGAACGACTAGGGGTAAATCAGGCACTCCGCACGTGTACTATGTGACTGCTCTTCTCTACGAAAGACACGGGAGCTGTTTTTGGGTAGTTCACACGTCTAGTAAGATATTTCCCCTCCCAACTAGTACTCATGGACTCGAACAAGTTACGAAACACGAAAACATGATAATCAAGAAATATAGTATGTAGAGATCAATGATACTAATTCGTGTAACAACGTGTCAACAGGTAGGAGAGCATATGTATAAGCATGAAATAGAAAAACTACTAAGAATCGAAAGCAATCTGTATATGTACTTGCCTGAGGTCCTTTATTGGTGAAACCGATAATAGCATTGCGTTCAGAATAGTTTTGTTAGCCTAGGGTTGACATAAAAATTTCCAAAATTGCAAGGAATATAGGAAGTAATGATCAGTCTCGATTTAAGTTTAATCTAAGTAAAAAATTTATCTAAAGAAAACTTATCCCTTTAATCCCAATATCTTTGAAAATTATTTATTTATAAAATATTTAGAGATTAGTAATAATCCTTTAAAAGACTATATATTTATATAAAAAAAACAATTCATAAATTATTTAGAATTTATTATAAACTTATATATGAAAATAATATGAAAGACCATGAAAGTTTATTTCCCTTTTTAATAGTTATATAGGAAACATATATTGTATTAGTCAAAAATATCGTATTTAACAAAATTTGACTCATTTTGACCAAAATATAATTTTTGTCAACAACACTTTTAGGCCAAAAACTGTGTTAAATAACAACAAAATATTATAATAATATTTTTAGGTTTTCTAAACCCAATTTAGACGGTGGTTGTTGGGTCATGCCCAAAACTCTATATTTTTGTTACAATATAGGTTTAGAAAAATGTTATATGTATGTATATATAAAATAATAATTATCCATAATCATATTAATAAATAATAAAATGTAGGTTATCAATAACTTCAATGTTAATAATATATGTGCTAACTGCTAATAGAATTAGAGAATAATACTATCGGCAACCTTTGATAAAATTAGTGTAATAAGTCATTTAACCTGTAATCAATATACATTTAATACATACTAATTACCAACTCCATTAATACTACTTATAAACTACTTATCAGTAATATAATTGTAATAAGGTTTTCCTCGTCCTCTGTGAAGACAAAAACAAAAGTTAAAAATCTTTCCCCTTATACTTCCCTCTCTTCTCACTTGGATGAGAGAGAACATGTCATAAACAAAGAAGGAAAAGAGAAAAAGCAGCAAAAGAAAAAGGAATTGAAGGAGGAGGAGAAGTCGAAAGGGAAGATGTCATGACCCGCACTCAGTGTAAGGGCACGAGACCGTGTGTACGTCCAGCCTACGCCGCAGTATCGACGGAAGAACATTGACTTAGGTCTCAAACATCTAACATAGTATAAATGTACTTGTACTAAATATACTTTTCATTCGGAGGACATCTCAGAAGATACAACTCAATCACAAATCTAAAGATAGATAATCATCACGATATGATTGATATGAATCACAGAGTAAGATACAACCAGAAATAAAATAGGTATAAGTGTTATCAATACTATAACATAATATCTGAATAATACAATATCAAAGACAACATAAATAAGATAGATAATAACCCTAGCAATCTAGCATAGGAACTATGGTAGTCTCCTCAGTGCAACTGGATCTTCCTAAGGGTCCAAGTTGTAAGTGTCATCTATGCCAGCTCTATAGTAGAAAGTACAGAAGTCCTCCAGGTTATCTGTAATATTTTTGTTAGCAGATCCAATCAGGACAGGAATGAGAACATATCTCTGAAACCAGTTCCATAATATGGTAGGAAATATAGAATGAGCAGTAGCATAAAATACATGAAACTCTGTAAAGAGATATACATGAACAGTTAAAAATAGACAAATCTGAGTGCAAAAAAGTTGTATAGAAAATAAGAACTGTAAGTAAATATAAGTGTTTTAGAGCACAAGATGATTATGTAATTGGTCTAGGTTTGTACATGTTTATTATATGATAACTCCATTATACGTGAGGGTATAATAGACATGCATAGTTTTACACTAGAGGGATATAATCACATAACCACTTCTACATCCCCTTACCCAATCAATACACAAAGATCCGATCAAGTTGCGTTACGTACATGATAGTTAGTTTTTCACAATAAGCACATGTGAGCACACGGGAGTACATGAGAGCACACGATTTGTACATGATTAATACGAATACAAGGATACATGATGCACAAGGTAAAGTACATAAACATGAAATATTCGATGTATCCGCTGAGGGGATAACATTGCATGACAAGATCCATAGAGTATTGATCCATGATAACAATGTGTCAGCATCAAGTAAAGTAGTCTAAAGCAAGGCAATATAGATATTATCATGAATGAAAACTCACAGAGAATGTACTCACCTGATATCCTGAGCAACCGATATATATAGATGTCCAAATTGGAGTCACAAAGTTCTATTTAGAGCAATACATGTTACAAAGAGTTTAATATATAATAATTAAATTTATAATACAATCTACAAGATTCTAGGTTATTCTTGTCACGACCCGTACCCTAGAGTATGGGCACGAGAAGTGGGTACGTCCAGCCTACGCCGCAGTGTCGACGGTAGAACGTTGTCCTTGGTCAAACATCTAACAATATAAAGGTACCTGTACAGTATATACACTCCGAATGGAGGTGACATAGCAAATACAGTCTTAATCACATCTAAGGTAGAGCATGATAAAAGATAGATAAAATATGAAATCCATAAAGAGATACCGCAGATAGAAGTCTAAGTGTCTAAGATACAAAAATCCAGAAAACATCTCAAATCTTAAATACAGTAATCCCTAAAGTAAATACAACTCTAGACAACTAAAATAACTATCTATACAACCTCTACTGTGTCTCCTCTAGGCTAGCAGGAACCCTTCAAGCTATCTGTAAAATTTATCAACAGGTCCAGTCAGGACAAGAGCGAGCACAAAACATCTCACGCAGTTCATATCAAGTTAGGAAATATAAAGCATGCAATATAGTAAGATACAGAAAACGTTGAAAGATGAATGTATATAAAAAATAGCAGAGATTTGATAATAGAAAATATCTATATATGATAAGTAAGAACCGTAAACAATATTTGATTTAGAGTACATTATGGTTATGTAAACGGTTTAGGACAATGCAATGGTAACTCTATTGTACGTGAGTGCACAATGGACATATACAATAGTTATACAATGTTGCACAATAGGATTTGATTACATAAGCAATTCTACTCTCCCTTCCAATCAATACACAAGGATCCACTCCAGTTATGTTATCTTATACAATAGTATATAATATTATACAATAGATGTACAATATTATACAATAGTTGTACAATGGTCTATCTATGGAACTCATGTGATAATGAGAGTACAATATGCACAATGAGTATACAAGGATAAGGTTATTCAATAAATACAATATGTAAGTGAAACGCACATCACAATATGTATTTAGTAAATACAAGGGGATAACATATGAAAAGAAGATCCATATAGTACCAATCTGTAATAACAATCGTGTCAGCATCAAGTACAGTAATCTAGAGCAAGAATGTAAATTCAGACAAGTATGAAACGGTCAGAGAATGTACTCGCCTGATAACCTGAACAGCTGATAGTTATAGAGGTCCAAACTGAAGCCACATAGTCCTATTTAGAGCAATACAGGTCAAGATTTATACGAGAGATGATAAATGAAATGTATAATGCATCTGCATGCTGTCTAGGTCAAACTAGACTAAAGTCAACACTTGGTCGACTATAGTCAACCACACTAGTCAAATTAGGTCAACTAGGTCAAGTCCTAGCCCAAACAAGTCTAACAAGTCTCACTAGGCCTAACCAAGCCTAGGCTAGCACTCACACAATCACAAGACAATGTGAACCACAACAATGCATAATATAAAATAGATAATATATATAAATACATACCTTCATACATACATGCATATCCACTTTACAAACATATTTATATATGTAGGCATATGTTACATCATGCATATTTACATAGTTACATAGATATATACATTCATGCACATTTACATACATACTTTTATACAATATATATGTTAACATTCATTACAATGCATTATATTTTACTTATACCTTTGATTGATTCATTCATTCATATATGACATTCATTCATGCATATTACATACTTACATGCAACTATACATTATATACATTGTATATAACATGTAAAAATAAAAGAAGAAAAAAAAAGGAAAAACTGAAATGGAAAGGAAAGGGAAGGAAAATGTAAGGAAAAGAGAAAACAGTAGACATATACATGCTTGCATCATATATTACCATACATGCTATTATTTTATATTGCATTATATTATTTATATATTATGCATTCATATCTATCATTACATGTATACCTTGCATTCATATCTAGGATTCATTATATAATTTCATGCATACATTGTATATCATTCTTTCATTCATGTATTTATGCATTGCTTACATACATTATCTTAATTGCATTCATACATGCTTGCATTCAATCATATATATATTAATTTAAAGAGGATACATATCATATATATATCATTTCATTCATCTAACATAACATGTATTACATACTCTATATTCTTTTAATACCCATACTACATAGGCTCATAGGTTACACAAAATGCATGTATCGTATAGTCACTCTTCTACTTAAAACCAATACTATACCAATTGGGCCTCGTGTCACGACCTGTACCCTAGAGTTAGGGCACGAGAACGTAACAACGCCCAGCCTACGTCGTAGTGTCGGTGGTAGAACGCTGTCCTAGGTCTCATTGCATCCAATAGTATAAGACTAAACAGTTTATACTCCCCGAATGGGGATGACATAGCAGAATGTAAACTCAATCACATCTAAGGTAGAGCATAAAGGAAGATAGATAAAACATGAAATCGAAAAGAGATACAACAGATAGAAGTCTAAGTGTCTAAGATACAAACTCAGAATACATCTCAAAACCTAAATACAGTAATCAATAAATATAACTCAAGATGACTGAAAATAAACTATAAGCAAAAACTCTAGCTATCTATGCAACCTCTACTGTCTCCTCTAGGCTAGCAGGCAACCTCCAGGCTATCTGTAAAATTTATCAACAGGTTCAGTCAGGACTGGAGCGAGCACAGTACATCTCAACAGATCATAGCAGGTTAGAAAATATAATCATACAGTAAAGTAAGATACAGGATCTGAAGGAAATACAGTATGTAAACAGGGAAAGAGAACTGTAATAGAAATATCTACTATAAGTAGAGAGCTAACAGTGGCTAGTGAGTCAGAGTACAATATAAACATGTGAATGGCATAGGAGATCTGGGAACTATACTATGGAGTGATTCTGGGAACTGCACTACTTGGATATTATTCACATGTTTACTTCTACTCCCCCGTACCCCCAATCAATACACAAGGATCCAACCAGGTTATGTTATGATTCCATGTAAAGGTCCACAAGGGGTGATACATGGATAGCCCATAAATAGATAATTCTGAGAATGCCCACAATAGGGTGATTCTGGGAATACCCATAAATGGATGATTCTGGAAAGACTCTGTGATCATAAGAGTACATGTCATAAGTCATCGAAGATCCGTGAAGCATAGTAATACACCATATAAGTGAAACGCACAGAACATGTAGTATACGATGCTCCCTGAGGGGATAACATCTCAAGAAATGATCCATATAGTACTAATCCGTATTACCAATGTGACAGCATCAAGTATAGTAATCTAAAACAGGAAAATAATTCTAACAGGATATAAAATGATCAGAGAATGTACTCGCCTGATATCTGAATGTCCAAGGTAAAGATACTGTCCGAGGAGAGGTGTCTGGCTCCTAATTAGAACAGCACAAGTCACAACATGTCCAGAAGGATAATATAAAGTACTACAATGTATTCTACATGAATCTAGGTCAAACTAGGCCAAAGTCAACCCTTGGTGAACTCTGGTCAACTGCACTAGTCAAACTAGGTCATGTCCTAACCCAGCAAGTCTTACTAGGCCTAACCAAGACTATCCTAGCAAGCACACATCAATACAAGGCTATACAAGCCAACATACACCCAACTCTATATAGCATACAATTATTCAATACTCAAATAGGCAAGAATTCACATTGGATATACACTAGGTAATCTATTACTTTAGGCTATATATGTCTACACATATATACACATGCATATATTGGTATTCAACATTAGGTCTATAATCATGGTATTTCTAATGGTTATATAAACTTATATATTACAACACAATATGCTAACATATATATAATATACATACATAGCTAAGTTAACTATATTCATAAATACTTATTTAAGAGGCTATGTGTGTGTAGGTGAACATGGCAAAGGGGCAAGTGAGGGTTAAATGGGCATACATAGTGTATACATATCAAAGAGTGTCAAAATGTAAGTGAACAAAGTATCAAGTGTGATAGTGTCAACATAGTGTAAGGGGGTACATGAGGTAATATAGGATTTATGTTAACATAGAATATTACATCTTATTAATTTGTATATTGCATACATTACATCTATTATTACATTACATTCATGCTTGCATTCATTCATCATTCATTTACTCTCTTGCACCACTATATACACCATACATTACATACTATGGAACCTACATATTCATTACAAGCCATACTTATGCATGCTTACATTAGATAGGATACTTACACTTCATACATTATTTATTTAAATATTTACTCATGCTTACATTCTCTATTTAATTACATAATGTATATACATTAACATGGGTTAAAATCAAATAGAATATTATATTACACACAAGGGTGCACAAAATACATATGCCAAATAGTAACTCCTACTAATAATCAATACTGTACCATCTCAGCATGAATTAAAATCTAGGATTAAAGTATGTTATAGATCTATGTGTTACCTTTCCAAAACTTCAAACGGATCGCGTTTTCGTTTCCGGAAACTCCCGAAATCGTGAAAACACCGATAACGCATTTGTCTTTCGTACAGCTGACACTCAAATAATTCTCCAGAAAGTTGCAGAAATAATTAGGCCTATTAATATATGTTTTTGGAAAGCTAACTTCAATACGCTTCTTTTAAAAAAAACGGAAGATTAAACCGAGCTTTGAGCTAGAAGTTATGACATTTCTAAGTTAGGGCTGAAATTAAAAACGTGGATAAAAATCATGACGGATTTGGATAGTTTGAGACAAAAGAACACAAGCATATAACATAATATATCAAGAACTCACTTTCTACACTAATATATATATATGAGACACTATAGAACACATCTCCAATACAAAAATATGAGATTAAACATGTAATAATTCATTCATACATAACAACAGCACATAGTGTGTCCAAATTTGGGATTTTCCCACATAGACACAACCACAACACAAAGGACACTCCTATGACCTCCAAATGGACACGAACGAGCTCCGAATGGGTTCAAAATAGACCTATATGCATGAGAAAATAAAAAAGAGAAGGAATTTATACCTTCCGGTAGATCGAATCGAAGAAAAGCCTTCCCGGAGCGACACCGACATGTAGAGATTCCAAAAGGACACGAACGAGCTCCGAATTCTTCTAAACTTGGGTAGCCTCCTCCTTGGCTAGAATGGAGAAGGAAAGAAGAAGACTTGTGGCGAAATGGAAGGATTTGGTGGAGAAATTGCTAGGGATTGCTCTCTAGGAATTTGGGGAAGAATAAGAGAGAGAGTGTGGATGAGAATAATGAAATAAACTTGAGCCTATCCTCTCCCAAAGTAGCTGGCAATATAGGGCTATTTATCCTATTATGGTAAGGTCCAAAATGCCCCCACTAACCTATTCTATGAGTATTAGGAAAGGGCTAATTGGTTGGAACTAAATTAGTCATTCTAAAGTCTCTAATCACACTAACCTTATCCATAATAATTAGTCTAACCTCTAACTAAAATATTTCTATCATGTGGACTAAAATTAATATCATGTGGGCCATGCCTGTGAGATGAGGTGTATGGTTTAGATTGAGTGGAGAGGAATGAATGGTAGAGATCACTTGAGCTTGTTATATAAGCCATTTTTTCTCTCTCTCCCTCCTCATTCACCCTCATTCATTTCTTTTCCACCAAAACCCTAGTCATTGGAGAGAGAGGCAAGTACACCTTGCCGAACCTTGACCAAATTTATTTTTGTTTGTTCCATCTCCTTCCTTGTATGATTCTAAGCGTGTTTAGAACTTGGAGTTTTTGATTTTACCAGGTGGATTGTGGTAGATCTAGTTTTGTGGTATTTTCGATTTTACCAGGTGGATTGTGGTAGATCTAGTTTTGATGGTTCCATGTTGTAGAAAATTTTATTCTACCCCAAATTGACCTATGGAAGTCCAAATTTGGGCTCCGGTTGGAAGTTTGGTGGTGCGGAGAAGCCATGGTATTTTCCATAAACTTCTTCTCAGTTGGCAAACAATTATTACTAGCTTGCATTTTTGTTCGCATGAAACTTGCTTAGCCGCATGGACATGACAGCAATGTTTGCTTCCTGACTTGGTAGCATTTATTAGCCAACATATTAATTTGGGCAAGGCCTAATAATAATTGCCACGTACAGCTTGCACTTGCATGCATATAATGTAGTGGAGAGCTGCATGAATTTATAAATGTTTTAGCTGCATGAGAAATTTTAAAGCTAGCCGCATGGCTTTTATTGTAACGTGGTAATATTAGAGCCGCATGGCTTTATATAGAATTGTATTATTTAATCTTCTATGCATTTAAAATTGCTTGCAGCCGCATGATTATTAATATTTAATTATTAACGCACTCAGCCTCTTGCATTATTATAAGAGCCGCATGCATATTAAGCATCAGCCGCATAATGCTTTTGGTTAGTCAGCCGCATGCAAGAGTGTGCATCAACCGCATGCACTTTCTAATGCATTTGCTAATACATTGCTAGGGAGATTGTTAAGTACATTTGAATGCACATTCTTTAATGCATATCCTGTGATGCAATAATTAATATATTTGTTAAAGGCATTCTATAATGTTCATGCATTATTAAATGCATTCTATAATGCATGGGTGATTGTATTCTTAAAACGTTGGCTGAAGGTCATGCATTCTTCAAATGCATTTCATAATGCATTGGTGAGTGAATTCTTTAAAATGTTGGCTTAAGCATTTGCATTAGTTAGTGAGCCGCATGGCACTTCAAGGTTGAGCCGCATGTAACGAATTTTTTCTGGCCGCATAAGAATGCTTGGCCAACGCTTTGCTAGCATTAAATTAATACAAGCTTTTGTTGCCTGCTTGTATGCATGATTACATGACCTTGCTTGCATACAATGCTAATAGTGAGCCGCACGCAAATTTTGCATGTGCTTGCATGTTTAATATTTGTGGCCGCATGGCCTTATACTTGGATGGCATAATATAATGTGTGTAATTATTGCTTGGCCACGTGAACCAATATTAAAATGGTTCACGTGAACCCTTGTCTTACTGCATTAATTGTGGGGTCCCACATAGCTTCTTTTAGTTGACTTGCTTGCTGAAGTAGGAGTTTGCATTTAATCAGGGCCCACTATCTTTTGTCTTATTTAATTTCATGGCCTATTTATTATTTCCTGGCCGCATGGGTGGCCTCCCACTCTCTTGACCGCATGGGTCCCACTTTGATTATTTAAATGTTTTATTTGCCTAAATTGTTGTCAGAATTTCTTCCCACTCTCTTGGGCCGCATATATGTTTTTCCCACTTTTGGATCGCATGGGTCCCACTTTGATTGTTTAAATGTTTTATTTGCCTGGATTGTGGTCAGAATTTCTTTCCACTCCCAACATGAAAGTTGTAGAGTTTCTCCTTGGCTTCAAGAATATATATATTATATATATATTATTATTATTACACAAGTTTCTCCCCTCCTTGATAAGTGATATGACTTGATAGTGACCCGTCGTGGTGCACTCCCGACATGATAACTTGACCTAACACTCTTGACAATGAACTTGGCATGATAATTCTTGATAGTGGCCCGCCGTGGCGTACTCTTGACATGGTAAACCTGACATAATATTTCTCGAAATGCTGTTGCGACGGCTAGCTTGACATGTAAATGAATGACCTGGACACCGTGGATGATTGTGCTTGTACAAATGAACCCGTCTAGTCTTGCATCATGTCTAGGATGGCGATCCCTGAGTACCACGGTCAGGGGCACCCACTGAAATCGACTAAGGCTAATCACTAGAATAATCTAGTAGTCATGAAGAGATTTTCCAGCTACAGGCAATCCCGTTATCTGGGCGCCCCACTTGGGATCTGTAGCCTGCCGTCGAGTAGGGCACATTTGCAGCACACAGTCATGTGTTGCACCCTCTAAGTCACCTAAGGGTACATGTATTTCCTGGACGATGTACCCACTTGAATTCAACTCTAATTACGTCCGGATAGCCTGGATGGTCTGCAGGGCTTGTGGCTGTGGAATAATTTCGCTGCATCTTGCAAGTAATTAGGCCTGTGATAACCCTAGTTAGTTAAAGTATCAAGCCGTACAAATTGCTTGGCCGTGAATGTTGGATTGGATTTTACTCAGTCTAGTCTTGTCTTGATCCTGTACAAGATTGTTACATGTCCTGATTTCTTATTTTATCTTGCCGATAAATGGTGGGAGAAACCAAGTTCTGTTTAGGCGAAGGGTTACAACCCCGGTCCTTGTTTGGTTTACGGGTTGTAACCTGGTTATCTGAATAGTCCCATGGTCATCCCATCGTATATCACCTTCCCGGTTCTATTTACTTAGCATATTCTCCAGTTTACTTTATGCTCAATGATGATTTACTTACTGACTTCCTATGTTCGGGATAAGTGCATTGGTACTGCACGAATCTCGAACCCCTTCACTTATTTGCTTGTTGATTGCTAATGATTGCTGGTTTTAAGTTCATAGTTCGGCCTCCTTTGTGGTACTTGCTATTTGGGGTCTTACCCCACTAGTTTTGCATGGCCAGGTTCTAATAGAAGAGCCCGAAGGATCTATCGTACCATCTACTCGAAGGTGACTAGCTGGAGCACCAGAGTGCCTCAGTGGGATTCTTCTTCATTCTCCTACTGATATGTAAATTCTTCTCTTGTAACGTTTAGCCCCGAGCACGTGTTTTGCTCGTGTTTTGGTATTTTCCACGATATTGTAGCCTACGGGCATAAACATGATATGTGTATCCTAGACTATAGCTAGTCCTTATCATGTACGACTAATACTCCAGTTAGTTATCAGTTCTGTGGTACTAGCTTCATGATCATTCATGTATATATTGTTCGGGACGCCTTTCTATTATATGTATGATGATCGTACTCTTGCTCTTGTATAATTACCTGTGATTGAGATACCTATGGTTGTTATACCTTAGGATTGACTGATGGCTTGTAGAGTAACCCCCCATGTCTTGACAGCTTATACGTGATTTCAGAGTATTAATGTACTTTGGGATTGCGTAGCTGGCTATGTCTGCCCCTGCTCTCCAGTATTCTGGTTCTGGGGCGTGACATGGTTTTAGTGGTGGCCCATGCAGGTCTCAATTTTCAGATTTATGGGGGTTACCAAGTTTAGATATCTCAATCAAGACTATCCTTATTGATCTCCTTCGGATTATTCTCTATCTCTGATACTTGACTTGATATCTGTTTTGATCGTTGGTCATTCCTGTTCCCATGATTTGATCTTGTGTCCTTCAACTTTCAAAGGCACTGTTCTTGATCCATCTGATTATCTTGTACGTGTTTTGTCGAGGGCAGCTCAGTATTCTTCAGCCAGGCCAGTTATGGAGGATCAGTTTCAGCATGCAAGCAGAGATGTCAGTCCATCCCGATCAGCCAGTCGCTTCTGTCTTCGTATCTTGAGGCAGGTGATAAAGTTCATGCATCTGTTTCAACTACGATGACACGTCCTGGGTAGAATCATGTCTTGAACTAAGTCATTGGTACCGACTTACCTTGAGGCTTGACTTTTATCCATCTAGGAGTCAGCTTAGGCCAGCGAGTACGTTGGTTTCTACACAACTGTCTCAGGAGACATATTGATCCGTATGCCTCCAGCCCTTCTTGATCATGATTGTATTTGTTCTCGTGTATTTACTTACTGCTTACGCGTTTATTTAATTTACTGGTTGTTTTACTTTACTTATATGTCATGCTTGATTTATTGAGATTATTGGGTTTCCTGGAGCTTCTGTTTTGTTGTCTTGCTCGACTAGCCTCAGAAAATTCCGAGGATGGAATTTTTCTAAGGTGTGGAGAGTTGTGAGACCCGTCTCACTGTATCAGTATTTTATAAGAATACGTGTTTATTTGAGCAGTATTTCATAATTATCGATTTGCGTGATATTTTAAAAATTTTCGAAGAGTTGGATTTTCATGACTTTGTTTAACTTGGATTTGGTTTTATTTGGTTCGGTTCCACTTTGACTTGGTTTGGTTTAGTTTGGTTCCTTATGAGATGAGGTGTATGGTTTAGATTGAGTGGAGAGGAATGAATGGTGGAGATCACTTGAGCTTGTTATATAAGCCACTTTTTCTCTCTCTCCCTCCTCATTCACCCTCATTAATTTCATTTCCACCAAAACCCTAGCCATTGGAGAGAGAGGCAAGTACACCTTGTCGAACCTTGAGCAAATTTATTTTTGTTTGTTCCATCTTCTTCTTTGCATGATTCTAAGCGTGTTTAGAACTTGGAGTTTTTGATTTTACTAGGTGGATTGTGGTAGATCTAGTTTTGTGGTATTTTCGATTTTCATGAATTTTGATCTATCAAACTTGCATAATCTTGCTAGTTGATGGTTCCATGTTGTAGAGAATTTTATTCTACCCCAAATTGACATATGGAAGTCCAAATGTGGGCTCCGGTTGGAAGTTTGGTGGTGCGGAGAAGCTATGGTATTTTTTATGAACTTCTTCTCAGTTGGCAAACAATTATTACTAGCTTGCATTTTTGGCCGCATGAAACTTGCTTAGCCGCATGGACATGACAGCATTGTTTGCTTCCTGACATGGTAGCATTTATTAGCCAGCATATTAATTTGGGCAAGGCCTAATAATAATTGCCACGTACAGCTTGCACTTGCATGCATATAATGTAGTGGAGAGCTGCATGAATTTATAAATGTTTTAGCTGCATGAGAAATTTTAAAGCTGGCCGCATGGCTTTTATTGTAACGTGGTAATATTAGAGCTGCATGGCTTTATATAGAATTGTATTATTTAATCTTCTATGCATTTAAAATTGCTTGCAGCCGCATGATTATTAATATTTAATTATTAACGCACTCAACCTCATGCATTATTATTAGAGCCGCATGCATATTAAGCATCAGCCGCATAATGCTTTTAGTTAGTCAGCCGCATGCACTTTCTAATGCATTTGCTAATGCATTGCTAGGGAGATTGTTAAGTACATTTGAATGCACATTCTTTAATGCATATCCTGTGATGCAATAATTAATACATTTGTTAAAGGCATTCTATAATGTTCGTGCATTATTAAATGCATTCTATAATGCATGGGTGATTGCATTCTTAAAACGTTGGCTGAAGGTCATGCATTCTTCAAATGCATTTTATAATGCATTGGTGAGTGCATTCTTTAAAATGTTGGCTTAAGCATTTGCATTAGTTAGTGAGCCGCATGGCACTTCAAGGTTGAGCCGCATGTAACGAATTTTTTCTGGCCGTATAAGAATGCTTGGCCAACGCTTTGCTAGCATTAAATTAATACAAGCTTTTGTTGCCTGCTTGTATGCATGATTACGTGACCTTGCTTGCATACAATGCTAATAGTGAGCAACACGCAAATTTTGCATGTGCTTGCATGTTTAATATTTGTGGCCGCATGGCCTTATACTTGGATGGCATAATATAATGTGTGTAATTATTGCTTGGCCACGTGAACCAATATTTAAATGGTTCACGTGAACCCTTGTCTTACTGCATTAATTGTGGGGTCCCACATAGCTTCTTTTAGTTGACTTGCTTGCTGAAGCGGGAGTTTGCATTTAATGAGGGTCCCACTATCTTTTGTCTTATTTAATTTCATGGCCTATTTATTGTTTCCTGGCCGCATGGGTGGCCTCCCACTATTTTGACCGCATGGGTCCCACTTTGATTATTTAAATGTTTTATTTGCCTGAGTTGTGGTCAGAATTTCTTCCCACTCTCTTGGGCCGCATATATGTTTTTTCCACTTTTGGACCGCATGGGTCCCACTTTGATTGTTTAAATGTTTTATTTGCCTGGATTGTGGTCAGAATTTCTTTTCACTCCCAACATGAAAGTTGTAGAGTTTCTCCTTGGCTTCAAGAATATATATATTATATATATATTATTATTATTACACAAGTTTCTCCTCTCCTTGATAAATGACATGACTTGATAGTGACCCGCCGTGGTGCACTCCCGACATGATAACTTGACCTGACACTCTTGACAATGAACTTGGCATGATAATTCTTGATAGTGGCCCGCCGTGGCGTACTCTTGACATAGTAAACCTGACATGATATTTCTCGAAATGCTGTTGCGACGGCTAGCTTGACATGATAAATGAATGACCTAGACACCGTGGGTGATTGTGCTTGTACAAATGAACCCGTCTAGTCTTGCTTCATGTCTAGGATGGGGATCCCTGAGTACCACGGTCAGGGGCACCCACTGAAATCGACTAAGGCTAATCACTAGAATAATCCAGTAGTCATGAAGAGATTTCCCAGCTACAGGCAATCCCGTTATCTGGGCGTCCCACTTGGGATCTGTAGCCTGCCGTCGAGTAGGGCACATTTGCAGCACACAGTCATGTGTTGCACCCTCTAAGTCACCTAAGGGTACATGCGTTTCCTGGACGATGTACCCACTTGAATTCAACTCTAATTGCGTCCGGATAGCCTGGATGGTCTGCAGGGCTTGTGGCTGTGGAATAATTTTGCTGCATCTTGCAAGTAATTAGGCCTGTGATAACCCTAGTTAGTTAAAGTATCAAGCCGTACAAATTGCTTGGCTGTGAATGTTGGATTGGATTTTACTCAGTCTAGTCTTGTCTTGATCCTGTACAAGCTTGTTACATGTCCTGATTTCTTATTTTATCTTGCCGATAAATGGTGGGAGAAACCAAGTTCTGTTCAGGCGAAGGGTTACAACCCCGGTCCTTGTTTGGTTTACAGGTTGTAACCTGGTTATCTGAATAGTCCCATGGTCATCCCATCGTATATCACCTTCTCGGTTCTATTTACTTAGCATATTCTCCAGTTTACTTTATGCTCAATGTTGATTTACTTACTGACTTCCTATGTTCGGGATAAGTGTATTGGTACTGCACGAATCTCGATACCCCTTCACTTATTTGCTTGTTGATTGCTAATGATTGCTGGTTTTAAGTTCATAGTTCGGCCTCCTTTGTGGTACTTGCTATTTGGGGTCTGACCCCACTAGTTTTGCATGGCCAGGTTCTAATAGAAGAGCCCGAAGGATCTACCGTACCATCTACTCGACGGTGACCAGCTGGAGCACCAGAGTGCCTTAGTGGGATTCTTCTTCATTCTTCCACTGATATGTAAATTCTTCTCTTGTAAAGTTTAGCCCCGAGCACGTGTTTAGCTCGTGTTTTGGTATTTTCCTCGATATTGTAGCCTACGGGCATAAACATGATATGTGTATCCTAGACTATAGCTAGTCCTTATCATGTACGACTAATACTCCAGTTAGTTATCAGTTCTGTGGTACTGGCTTCATGATCATTCATGTATATATGGTTCGGGATGCCTTACTATTATATGTATGATGATCGTACTCTTGCTCTTGTATAATTGCCTGTGATTGAGATACCTACGGTTGTTATACCTTAGGATTGACTGATGGCTTGTAGAGTAACCCCTATGTCTTGACAGCTTATACGTGATTTCAGAGTATTAATGTACTTTGGGATTGCGTAGCTGGCTATGTCTGCCCCCGCTCTCCAGTATTCGTGTTCTGGGGCGTGACATGGTTTTAGTGGTGGCCCATGCAGGTCTCAATTTTCAGATTTGTGGGGGTTACCATGTTTAGATATCTCAATCACGACTATCCTTATTGATCTTCTTCAGATTATTCTCTATCTCTGATACTTGACTTGATATCTGTTTTGATCGTTGGTCATTCCTGTTCCCATGATTTGATCTTGTGTCCTTCAACTTTCAAAGGCACTGTTCTTGATCCATCTGATTATCTTGTACGTGTTTTGTCGAGGGCAGCTCAGCATTCTTCAGCCAGGCCAGTTATGGAGGATCAGTTTCAGCATGGAAGCAGAGATGTCAGTCCATCCCGATCAGCCAGTCGCTTCTGTCTTCGTATCTTGAGACAGGTGATAAAGTTCATGCATCTGTTTCAACTACGATGACACGTCCTGGGTAGAATCATGTCTTGAACTAAGTCATTGGTACCGACTTACCTTGAGGCTTGACTTTTATCCATCTGGGAGTCAGCTTAGGCCAGCGAGTACGTTGGTTTCTACACAACTGTCTCAGGAGACATATTGATCCGTATGCCTCCAGCCCTTCTTGATCATGATTGTATTTGTTCTCGTGCATTTACTTGCTGCTTGCGCGTTTATTTACTTTACTGGTTGTTTTACTTTACTTATATGCCATGCTTGATTTATTGAGATTATTGAGTTTCCTGGAGCTTCTGTTTTGTTGTCTTGCTCGACTAGCCTCAGGAAATTCCGAGGACGAAATTTTTCTAAGGTGTGGAGAGTTATGAGACCCGTCTCACTGTATCAGTATTTTATAAGAATACGTGTTTATTTGAGCAGTATTTCATAATTATCGATTTGCGTGATATTTTAAAAATTTTCGAAGAGTTGGATTTTTATGACTTTGTTTAACTTGGATTTGGTTTTATTTGGTTCGGTTCCACTTTGACTTGGTTTGGTTTAGTTTGGTTCCTTATGAGATGAGGTGTATGGTTTAGATTGAGTGGAGAGGAATGAATGGTGGAGATCACTTGAGCTTGTTATATAAGCCACTTTTTCTCTCTCTCCCTTCACCCTCATTCATTTCTTTTCCACCAAAACCCTAGCCATTGGAGAGAGAGGCAAGTACACCTTGCCGAACCTTGAGCAAATTTATTTTTGTTTGTTCCATCTTCTTCCTTGCATGATTCTAAGCGTGTTTAGAACTTGGAGTTTTTGATTTTACCAGGTGGATTGTGGTAGATCTAGTTTTGTGGTATTTTCGATTTTCATGAATTTTGATCTATCAAACTTGCATAATCTTGCTAGTTGATGGTTCCATGTTGTAGAGAATTTTATTCTACCCCAAATTGACCTATGAAAGTCCAAATTTGGGCTCCGGTTGGAAGTTTGGTGGTGCGGAGAAGCCATGGTATTTTCCATGAACTTCTTCTCAGTTGGCAAACAATTATTACTAGCTTGCATTTTTGGTCGCATGAAACTTGCTTAGCCGCATGGACATGACAGCATTGTTTGCTTCCTGACATGGTAGCATTTATTAGCCAGCATATTAATTTGGGCAAGGCCTAATAATAATTGCCACGTACAGCTTGCACTTGCATGCATATAATGTAGTGGAGAGCTGCATGAATTTATAAATGTTTTAGCTGCATAAGAAATTTTAAAGCTGGCCGCATGGCTTTTATTGTAACGTGGTAATATTAGAGCCGCATGGCTTTATATAGAATTGTATTATTTAATCTTCTATGCATTTAAAATTGCTTGCAGCCGCATGATTATTAATATTTAATTATTAACGCACTCAGCCTCATGCATTATTATTAGAGCCGCATGCATATTAAGCATCAGCCGCATAATGCTTTTGGTTAGTCAGCCGCATGCACTTTCTAATCCATTTGCTAATGCATTGCTAGGGAGATTGTTAAGTACATTTGAATGCACATTCTTTAATGCATATCCTGTGATGCAATAATTAATACATTTGTTAAAGGCATTCTATAATGTTCATGCATTATTAAATGCATTCTATAATGCATGGGTGATTGCATTCTTAAAACGTTGGCTGAAGGTCATGCATTCTTCAAATGCATTTTATAATGCATTGGTGAGTGCATTCTTTAAAATGTTGGCTTAAGCATTTGCATTAGTTAGTGAGCCGCATGGCACTTCAAGGTTGAGCCACATGTAACGAATTTTTTCTGGCCGCATAAGAATGCTTGGCCAACGCCTTGCCTAATTAAATTAATGCAAGCTTTTGTTGCCTGCTTGTATGCATGATTACGTGACCTTGCTTGCATACAATGCTAATAGTGAGCCGCATGCAAATTTTGCATGTGCTTGCATGTTTAATATTTATGGCCGCATGGCCTTATACTTGGATGGCATAATATAATTGTGTAATTATTGCTTGGCCACGTGAACCAATATTTAAATGGTTCACGTGAACCCTTGTCTTACTGCATTAATTGTGGGGTCCCACATAGCTTCTTTTAGTTGACTTGCTTGCTGAAGTGGGAGTTTGCATTTAATGAGGGTCCCACTATCTTTTGTCTTATTTAATTTCATGGCCTATTTATTATTTCCTGGCCGCATGGGTGGCCTCCCACTCTCTTGACCGCATGGGTCCCACTTTGATTGTTTAAATGTTTTATTTGCCTGAATTGTGGTCAGAATTTCTTCCCACTCTCTTGGGCCGCATATATGTTTTTCCCACTTTTGGACCGCATGGGTCCCACTTTGATTGTTTAAATGTTTTATTTGCGTGGATTGTGGTCAGAATTTCTTTCCACTCCCAACATGAAAGTTGTAGAGTTTCTCCTTGGCTTCAAGAATATATATATTATATATATTATTATTACACAAGTTTCTCCCCTCCTTGATAAATGATATGACTTGATAGTGACCCGCCGTGGTGTACTCCCGACATGATAACTTGACCTGACACTCTTGACAATGAACTTGGCATGATAATTCTTGATAGTGGCCCGCCGTGGCGTACTCTTGACATGGTAAACCTGACATGATATTTCTCAAAATGCTGTTGCGACGGCTAGCTTGACATGATAAATGAATGACCTGGACACCGTGGACGATTGTGCTTGTACAAATGTACCCGTCTAGTCTTGCATCATGTCTAGGATGGGGATCCCTGAGTACCACGGTCAGGGGCACCCACTGAAATCGACTAAGGCTAATCACTAGAATAATCCAGTAGTCATGAAGAGATTTCCCAGCTACAGGCAATCCCGTTATCTGGGCGCCCTACTTGGGATCTGTAGCCTGCCGTCGAGTAGGGCACATTTCCAGCACACTGTCTTGTGTTGCACCCTCTAAGTCACCTAAGTGTACATGTATTTCCTGGACGATGTATCCACTTGAATTCAACTCTAATTGCGTCCGGATAGCCTGGATGGTCTGCAGGGCTTGTGGCTGTGAAATAATTTCGCTGCATCTTGCTAGTAATTAGGCCTGTGATAACCCTAGTTAGTTAAAGTATCAAGCCGTACAAATTGCTTGGCCGTGAATGTTGGATTGGATTTTACTCAGTCTAGTCTTGTCTTGATCCTGTACAAGATTGTTACATGTCCTGATTTCTTATTTTATCTTGCCGATAAATGGTGGGAGAAACCAAGTTCTGTTCAGGCGAAGGGTTACAACCCCGGTCCTTGTTTGGTTTACGGGTTGTAACCTGGTTATCTGAATAGTCCCATGGTCATCCCATCGTATATCACCTTCCCGGTTCTATTTACTTAGCATATTCTCCAGTTTACTTACTGACTTTCTATGTTCGGGATAAGTTCATTGGTACTGCACGAATCTCGATCCCCCTTCACTTATTTGCTTGTTGATTGCTAATGATTGCTGGTTTTAAGTTCATAGTTCGGCCTCCTTTGTGGTACTTGCTATTTGGGGTCTGACCCCACTGGTTTTGCATGGCCAGGTTCTGATAGAAGAGCCCGAAGGATCTACAGTACCATCTACTCGACGGTGACCAGTTGGAGCACCAGAGTGCCTCAGTGGGATTCTTCTTCATTCTCCCACTGATATGTAAATTCTTCTCTTGTAACGTTTAGCCCCGAGCACGTGTTTAGCTCGTGTTTTGGTATTTTCCTCGATATTGTAGCCTACGGGCATAAACATGATAGTGTATCCAAGACTATAGCTAGTCCTTATCATGTACGACTAATACTCCAGTTAGTTATCAGTTCTGTGGTACTGGCTTCATGATCATTCATGTATATATGGTTCGGGACGCCTTACTATTATATGTATGATGATCGTACTCTTGCTCTTGTATAATTGCTTGTGATTGAGATACCTAGGGTTGTTATACCTTAGGATTGACTGATGGCTTGTAGAGTAACCCCCATGTCTTGACAGCTTATACGTGATTTCAGAGTATTAATGTACTTTGGGATTGCGTAGCTGGCTATGTCTGCCCCCGCTCTCCAGTATTCTGGTTCTGGGGCGTGACAATGCCTAACTAGTGTGTGGGTCCCACTAGAGTCAAACTACCCCCGGGTCCCCGTTTCAAGTCGGATTGAGTTGAAATTCGAACCCGACTCAAATAACCCCAAAATAATATCATAAATAATAAAATAATATCAAAATAATTCAAAGAGGTCAAATGCAAAAATATTCTTAGGCCAAAAATGACATTAAAATATCATAATCACATGGTTAGGCTCTAGGTCAAACAGTCTCTAGGGTTTCACTAGCAAAACGTCAAAACCACAAGTCATTGATTTAAATAATTTTAAAATAATTTAAAATCACCAAAAATCATATCATGAATTAAATATCATTATTAAAATAATTATAAACACGAAATTTCAAAATTATCCTCATTTGAAAAACTGGGTGCTACAACTCTACCCACCTTAGAAAATTTTCGTCCTCAAAATTTAAGATCGATAGTACTCCTTCTAGAGCCTCTAATCTACCCGATATCTAAGGTAACACTTCCTAACACTGGAATAATAAACGGACATCTAAATAGTGTCAATCTAGGAATACCTCCAACACTGCTCTGCTGTACGGCGGTAATGGAACTTCAATAAAATATGGACTGGAACCTATATCCAAGGGACCGGACCTATTTTAAAGTGGTCTTAACTAAGGATGAAAAGGAACTGATCATAGGCTATAGGTATGCTCAAACTATTATCTTCCTATTAACCATCTATTAATACATTCTATTACCATAGGAACGATGCATTACTAAGACATATAGGCCCCTATCTCTCATAACACATTTATACTCACCAAAAGACTTGTGCATCCTATCAAGGCTGATACTATAATCTCTCATAAATCTCCTAAGCTACATGTTTTTAGACACACATCCCCACATCAAGGACTAACCTATATATATCTACAACTGATACTAATGGGGTGACGTCCCTATTTCCCAACAATGAAGGTCTAAAAAATTTTATCTAAATCATGCAATTTGAAGGAATAGTATACAAGGTCAGGGCATACCGTAGCAGTTGGAAGTCTCACCTAGGTACACTAATCATTCTAGGTCAAAACAGTACTATGGTATCAATACACAAACAATCTAGGGTGTCCTAATTGGGAAGGTAAGGGAACAACAATCATCAAGGTTGTAGGGCTGTCTACCATCCTATATAAAAATTTGTCATTAACAAGCAACTAAAAAATTATTAAAAGGTTACTATTCTATAAAATGGCAAAAATTAAAAATTTAGGCACAACAAATCACAAATAGATTTTTGTCTTGACACGATCTAAGTTGATCAATTTTGGGATAAAACGAGATTTGGGCAAGAAGGGAAATCAATGAAATCAAAGTATGAGCACGAGCATCCAATGATGGAGGTTCAGGTCTTGATTAAATTTAATTCGACTGAGTACGAATACGAGGTTCATAGGCGATAAAAAGATTTCAAGGAGAATTGTTAAGGCTGTCGCGAATGAGACTCTAGGGTCAAGTTTAACTATGTCTCCATTCTCGTAGATTGATACATGAAAAAGCGAACCAAAGTGCAATAGGTTGATCAGACCATCATGTACCGGTTCTGATTAGACAATATGTTAGTGGGTGGCCACCCAATAAAATATGTCATGACCAAGCTCGAAAATAGATAAGCTTGCAAAACTAAGCCTAATTTAGCAGCACAAGATATAAGGGTGGTAATAATGAAAGGAATTACATAGTCCAAGTTTCTTAACCAACGTGTCAAGTAATCAGATAAGGTACAAGGTTAAGCATCTAAGGAAACAAGTAGAACACCATCACATGTCGGGTCGAAAGAATTGAGTCAAGGCTGGATTTCTAATTGAAATAAGAAGAAATTTAGTATAATGGTAGAGGTTATAGTTTAGCAAGTTGACCAGAAAATCATATCAAGAAAATAGAGTACAAGAAGACGGGTTTTAGTGGGACATGATATACCTACACGAAGGTGAGCTCGTCTAGGTCTTGCATATAAGATTTGTTGGAGGGTAACAGCTAGTATTACATTCCGAATATCAAAGTCACGATAAGGAACGTCAAGGATCTCAATTAGAAAGTGGGAGTTCAAGAGGTGGTAATTAATGCACAAAAATAATGAAGATCGAGTTAGTCATCTGCTTCTGATACTCTTAAGTTCATCTGGTCATAATTTGCCAATCATATCTTTACCTCACCAGTCTCCATATGAAAATTTAACCTTTACTTAAACCCTTACCATGACTACCGTAGGCAATTCCCAATTTCCAAACATCACTCTTGAAGCACAACCCTCACATTTAGGAATCAATATTAACCATTTATTTAAATTTCCAAGTTCTTTCACCTTGTCTTAAATTTGACCCAAAACCTCTAAATCCCGTTTACGAATTCCTTGAACTTGTTCAAATTGTTCTCCTCGTATTATTTAATTTAAATCTCTAGGCCTTACAAAACTTATCTTTCATCATAAAATTAGCTTCCATATTTTCTTCGACATACACCCTTAAATATTATTCTCCTAAAAATATTTCACAACAATCTCTAAACTTCTATAACTTGGTGCTCTCTATCCCTAGTCATTTCCTCGCAACATCTTGTTTAATATCTTTATTAAACACAATTAACTTCTCTTTTCCATTACTAACCTTCTACATAGCCTCAGAGTAAAAATTTTCTCCAGAATCAATAACCAAGATTTTCTAAGTTCTCAAAACTAGGTTGACCTCTGATATCCTCATTAGTTTTGAATACACCTATAAACTATCTCATAACCCCAAAATTTCTCCAAATGTAATTGTTTCCAGATTGGCAGTATACATCTCTTTATTCTATTCGAGACCTTTACCACATTTCTATCTCAAGTTTCCATATGGAACACTCCACATTTGATTTCCTTTAGATCATCATATAATAACCAGTTACGTCTTCTCTGAGCTACATGATTTACGTCACTTCCTTAGCCTTCCCCATGCAAAAGATACGAAGATTTAAGGGTTTCGAAGTACATCTGGTAGGGATGACAAGATATGGGTAATTAATGTAATGAGACAGAGTTTAAGATAAGAGGTAAATAAGAATGCAAGGGAATAATGGCGAGAAAGAATAATGAAGATATGTTCCTTCTCATCGGTTCAAACGAGAGGAACCCATCAAGCTTAAATTCAATAGCAAGGAATGAGGGTGAATCCAAACAAGAGGAAGAGGAATTCCAATTGAAGTTCAAAATGAGTTTCTCAGGGGTCGTCCCAGAAATCTCTCAAAGAATCCTAAGTGTGATTGAGTACCTTGGATTTGAAAATATTAATCTAAAAAAAAAATTAAATCAACAACTACAAAATTTTATCAAAATCATCAACTAATACCAGGATTCAAAGTTCTACAATGAATCCACAAAATCAAATTCAAATCAAGAAAAAAGGTAAATCAAAACAAGGAAAAGGAGTTTAAATCGAAATTCAAAATGAGATTCTCAAGGGTCATCCCAGGAATCTCTCAAGGAATCCTAACAATGATTGAGTATCCTCTCATCCTAACACCTTAATTTATATATCCTATAGCAGGCTCGTAGTAGTACAACTAAGTCGTTGCGCTACTACGAAATCGTATTAATACAAATCTCGACCTGCATGGGCCACCTCTAAAAACGTGTCACGACCCGCACCCTAGAGTTAGGGCACGAGAACGTAACAACGCCCAGCCTACGCCGCAGTGTCGGCGGTAGAACGCTGTCCTAGGTCTCAATGCATCTAATAGTATAAGACAAATAGTTTATACTCCACGAATGGGGTTTACATAGCAGAATGTAAACTCAATCACATCTAAGGTAGAGCATAAAAGAAGATAGATAAAACATGAAATCGAAAAGAGATACAACAGATAGAAGTCTAAGTGTCTAAGATACAAACTCAGAATACATCTCAAAACCTAAATACAGTAATCCATAAATACAACTCAAGATGACTGAAAATAAACTATAAAAAAAAACCCTAGCTATCTATGCAACCTCTACTGTCTCCTCTAGGCTAGCAGGCAACCTCCAGGCTATCTGTAAAATTTATCAACAGGTCCAGTCAGGACTGGAGCGAGCACAGTACATCTCAACAGCTCATAGCAGGTTAGAAAATATAATCATGCAGTAAAGTAAGATACAGGATCTGAAGGAAATACAGTATGTAAATAGGAAATAAGAACTGTAATAGAAATATCTACTATAAGTAGAGAGCTAACAGTGGCTAGTGAGTCAGAGTACAATATAAACATGTTAATGGCATAGGAGATTATGGGAACTATACTATGGAGTGATTCTGGGAACTGCACTACTTGGATATTATTCACATGTTTACTTCTACTCCCCCGTACCCCCAATCAATACACAAGGATCCAACCAGGTTATGTTAGGATTCCATGTAAAGGCCCACAAGGGGTGATACATGGATAGCCCATAAATGGGTGATTCTGGGAATGCCCACAATGGGGTGATTCTGGGAATGCCCATAAATGGGTGATTCTGGGAAGACTCTGTGATCATGAGAGTACATGTCACAAGTGATCGAAGAACCGTGAAGCATAGTGATACACCATGTAAGTGAAACGCACAGAACATGTAGTATACGATGCTTCCTGAGGGGATAACATCTCAAGAAAGGATCCATATAGTACTAATCCGTGTTACCAATGTGACAGCATTAAGTATAGTAATCTAAAGCAGGAAAATAATTCTAACAGGATATGAAATGATCAGAGAATGTACTCGCCTGATATCTGAATGTCCAAGGTAAAGATACTGTCCGAGGAGAGGTGTCTGGCTCCTAATTAGAACAGCACAAGTCACAACATGTCCAGAAGGGTAATATAAAGCACTATAATGCATTCGACATGAATCTAGGTCAAACAAGGCCAAAGTCAACCCTTGGTCAGCTCTGGTCAACTGCACTAGTCAAACTAGGGCATGTCCTAACCCAGCAAGTCTTACTAGGCCTAACCAAGACTATCCTAGCAAGCACACATCAATACAAGGCTATATAAGCCAACATACACCCAACTCTATATAGCATGCAATTATTCAATACTCAAATAGGCAAGAATTCACATTGGATATACACTAGGTAATCTATTACTTTAAGCTATATATGTCTACACATATATACACATGCATATATTGGTATTCAACATTAGGTCTATAATCATGGTATTTCAAATGGTTGTATAAACTTATATATTACAACACAATATGCTAACATATATATAATATACATACATAGCTAAGTTAACTATATTCATAAATACTTATTTAAGAGGCTATGTATGTGTAGGTGAACATGGCAAAGGGGCAAGTGAGGGTTAAATAGGCATACATAGTGTATACATATCAAAGAGTGTCAAAGTGTAAGTGAACAAAGTGTCAAGTGTGATAGTGTCAACATAGTGTAAGGGGGTACATGAGGTAATATAGGATTTGTGTTAACATAGAACATTACATCTCATTAACTTGTATATTGCATACATTACATCTATTATTACATTACATTCATGCTTGCATTCATTCATCATTCATTTACTCTCTTGCACCACTATATGCACCATACATTACATACTATGGAACCTACATATTCATTACAAGCCATACTTATACATGGTTACATTAGATAGAATACTTACACCTCATACATCATTTATTTAAACATTTACTCATGCTTGTATTCTCTATTTAATTACATAATGTATATACATTAACATGGGTTAAAATCAAATAGAATATTATATTACACACAAGGGTGCACAAAATGCATATGCCAAATAGTAACTCCTACTAATAATCAATACTGTACTATCTCAGCATGAATTAAAATCTAGGATTAAAGTATGTTATAGATCTATGTGTTACCTTTCCGAAACTTTAAACGGATCGCGTTTTCGTTTCCGAAAACTCCCGGAATCACGAAAACACCGATAACGCGTTTGTCTTTCGTACAGCTGACACTCAAATAATTCTCCAAAAAGTTACAGAAATAATTAGGCCTTTTAATATATGTTTTTGGAAAGCTAACTTCAATACGCTTCTTTTAAAAAAACGAGAGATTAAACCGAGCTTTGAGCTAGATGTTATGACATTTCTAAGTTAGGGATGAAATTAAAAACGTGGATAAAAATCATGACGGATTTGGGTAGTTTGAGACAAAAGAACACAAGTATATAACATAATATATCAAGAACTCACACTCTACACTAATATATATATATGAGACACTATAGAACACATCTCCAATACAAAAATATGAGATTAAACATGTAATAATTCATTCATACATAACAACAACACAAAGTGTGTCCAAATTTGGGATTTTCCCACATGGACACAACCACAACACAAAGGACACTGCTATGACCTCCAAATGGACACGAAATGGACACAAATGGAGATACAACCATGAAGGTCATTCCTATGGTTTCAAAATAGACCTATATGCATGAGGAAATGAAAAGGAGAAGGGATTTACACCTCCCGGTAGATCGAATCGAAGAAAAGCCTTCCCGGAGCGACACCGACACATAGAGATTCCAAAAGGACACGAACGAGCTCCGAATCCTCCCAAACTTGGGTAGCTTCCTCCTTGGCTAGAATGGAGAAGGAAAGAAGAAGATTTGGTGGCGAAATGGAAGGATTTGGTGGAGAAATTGCTAGGGATTGCTCTCTAGGAATTTGGGGAAAAATAAGAAAGAGAGTGTGGATGAGAATAATGAAAGGAACTTGAGCCTATCCTCTCCCAAAGTGGCTGGCCATATGGGGCTATTTGTCCTATTATGGTATGGTCCAAAATGCCCCCACTAACCTATTCTATGAGTATTAGGAAAGGGCTAATTGGTTGGGGCTAAGTTAGTCATTCTAAAGTCTCTAATCACACTAACCTTATCCATAATAATTAGTCTAACCTCTAACTAAAATATTTCTATCATGTGGACTAAAATTAATATCATGTGGGCCATGCCTAACTAGTGTGTGGGTCCCACTAGAGTCAAACTACCCCCGGGTCCCCGTTTCAAGTCGGATTGAGTTGAAATTCGAACCCGACTCAAATAACCCCAAAATAATATCATAAATAATAAAATAATATCAAAATAATTCAAAGAGGTCAAATGCAAAAATATCCTTAGGCCAAAAATGATATTAAAATATCATAATCACATGGTTAGGCTCTAGGTCAAACAGTCTCTAGGGTTTCACTAGCAAAACGTCAAAACCACAAGTCATTGATTTAAATAATTTTAAAATAATTTAAAATCACCAAAAATTATATCATTAATTAAATATCATTATTAAAATAATTATAAACACGAAATTTCAAAATTATCCTCATTTGGAAAATTGGGTGCTACACCTCTACTAAATTCTAGGATTAAAGTATGTTGTATCCCTTCGTGTTAGCTTTCTGAAACTTCAAACGGGTCACATTTTCGTGTTCGGAAGCTCCCGAAAACGCGAAAATACCGAAACACGTTCCCCTTTCGTACAGCTAACACACAAATAATTCTACAGAAAGTTACAGAATGAATTTGGCTTAATAAAATATATATTTGGAAAGCTAACTTCGATACGGTTCTTATAAAAAAATGGGTTATGACATTTCTAAGTTGTTTTGGTTAATAAAAACGTGGATGAATATTATGACGAATTTGAGTTGTTTTGGACAAAAGAACACATATAGGCCAAGATACATGGATACAAACATAGGTATCCAAATGAAACTCATTCTAACCATCCTAACTAAGATCAATCCACTCTCTAACCATTCTAAAACCGAATTTAAATATCTATTTAAACTATTATCATACATACATACACGTGGGGTGTCCTAATTTGGGATCTATCAAGTAGGACACAAGACACATATCTAAAATCCTCAAGAGAGCTTCAAATGGTCTCAAATTTGAATCTAAATGGGACACATGCATGAGGATGAATCCTACGGACTCAAAACTAATGTATATGCAAAGGAAATCGATTTAGATGATGGGTTTTACCTATTGGGAGTGGAATCCCAATGAAATCCTTTAGGACACGACTCCGATAAGAAGATCTCTCAATGTGGACACTCCTCCCTGCACTCCTCTTCTAATCTTTGGTAGCACCCTTCCTTTGGAGAATGGGAATGATTGAGTGAAGGTTTGGTGATGGAATGATTTGATTTGGAGATCAAATCAATGGGAAGGCTCTCTAAAATTAGGGAAGAACAGAAGGAAAATAAAAGAGGCAAGATTGTAATAAATGAAATGAATCATTCTCCCCTAAAGGTGGCTGCCATAAAGAGTCCATTAGGGCTAATGGAAAATGTTCTAATTGCCCCTCTCTAGTCTCATATGGTTAAGTCTAGACTAGGTTCAAGTTTGGGGTCAAAATGATCTAGTTTTGAGTCTCTAACTTAACCATTCTAACATGATAAAAATTAGTTTAATTAACTAACTTAAATGTTGGGTTTTGTGGGCCATGCTTATCTTAATATTGGATCCCATCTAGAGTTAAGCTACCCGAATCACAATACAAGTCGAAACGAGACGAAACTCAAACCCGACTAAACAAATCCAATAAAAACAATATTAAAAATATAAAATTTTCCCAAAATATTAAAATATAAAAAATGACCAAAATCATAATACATCAATTTAAATATTATTAAAATATTCTAAAATTTACCAATTAATCAAAATCCGAAATAATTCAAAAGTCAATATATGACCAAAATACCCTTAGCCTAAAAAGTTGTAAATAGTCATTCTAATCACATGGTTAGGTCCCCATGGTCATGGTTAATCTCTAGGCTCAACAGTTCTAGGGTTCACTAGATAACACATCAAAATTATAATTAACAAATTTTAAATAGTATTAAATTAATTAAAAATTTGTATAAATTATAAATCTAATTATTAAATAATAAACTTTTACAAAAGTTCAAAATTACCCTCATTTTGGAAAAGTGGGTGTTACAAGTCTACTCTCCTTAGAAAATTTTGTCCTCGAAATTAAGATGGTCGTACTTCTTTTAGAGTCTCGTCCCCAACAATCAAAGTCTCAGAACTTACCTAAATCATGCAATTTAAAAGAATGGCATACAAGGTCATGGCATACGGTGGTAGTGTAAGTCTCATCTAGGTATACTAGCTACACTAGACAAAAACAATCATAGGGTATCAAAACTTACAAGCAATCAGGGGTGTTAAACTGAAAAAGATACAGAAATAACAAATCATCAAGGCTTTAAGGCATAATCAAAATAAAATTTTAAAGCACAAATGTCAAGCATTAAAATCCAATCACAATATATATATAGAGAGAGTGTTAGAAGGGAAAAAGCTAGCATTATGAAAAGGTTATGTGGTTAATGTGTGTATGGGTGTACGTGGACATGTTCATAGGGTTAGATAGTAGACGTGTGTGTGTGTGTGTGAAATATACATGAAAGTGTATAGGAGGATTTGGGTTTCAAAACAAGAGCTATCAAGTTACACTACTCATGGCATATTGGTTAAACAATCTACAATGCACAACCTATTTACTCATAACATGCATGGCTAACCATATATATACATATATCTATATGTATAGAGAGGTAGAGATTTAGTTATGTATCTATATACATTATAACAGTATGCATAAACTATATATATATATATATATATATATATATATATATTTATATATATATATATATATATATATAAATATATATATAAATATAAATATAAAAAAAAAAAAATATATATATATATATATATATATGAACATAACATAGAAATGAAGGGTTAGGTTTACATGGCAGTTGTGAACATTAGTGTAGAGTGTCAAGAGTACAGGTGTTATAACTTAAAATGAAGGGTTCAATCATTCATTTCAGTTTAACATTACATATTAAATCTGAAATTGAACTAAACATTTAAAATTAATGTGAAAAATGTTAACATGTATTCAGTTTCAGGATTTTGTTAAAATTGGAACATCAAAACCAACCCAATGTTCACCACAATCACAACCTAATATGTAAGAGTATGAAACCTAGCATTATATCCCTACATACAACAATGTATATGGCTCAAAACATTACTTTTAAAAACTGCAAATTGAACTAATCACTTAGAATCCAGTGTTAAAGGGTTAATATGCACATGGTCTCAGATTTGACAAATTCAAACAAAAAACTTAACCAATTTCTTTAAGAATTGAAATCCTGTATATAACATACATGTGCAGTGATGTAAACAACAACTAATAATATAAAATTTATATTTAAATTACGAATTTAAACTGAAAAAAATAGGAACTATTCTCTGATACTGTATTGTGTCAGAGATATTAGGGTTTTGAGAATTTAACATCAACAACATATTAATATGTATTTAGATGGGTTGGTAATCAAAGTGTAGCATGCATACGTGTCAGGCAAAGTGTCTGTGTCCGATATATATATATTCTCATGTCCCAATATAAAAATCAAATTCCATATCAAGACCAACATTTAGATTCCTACCAAGATTGCAAGTAGGTGATTGATGTAATCAAGACAGCTTTATTATTTTTATTATTATTTAATACAAGAATAATAGCAAGAAGAAAATAACGATAAAATCTGTTCTGCTTATCTGTTTAAAAGAAAAACCATTTTGAAACCAGAGCTATAATAACAAATCCAAGATAAGGTCTAGCAAAATCATCGATTCATTGTATTAAGAAGAATTTTATAGTAAGAAGTTACACAAGGTTTATAATACAGCTAAAGCTACTCCTAAGTTAAATAATGAGAAGCAAAACAAACAAAACAAACAACAATTCTTTTTTTTTTGGAGAATAACTGAAACAAAAGTAGAGAAAACATGTTCAAGAACATTTAAGGTACAATCTGATAATCATATGCTTCTATCCAAAATTATGGTACTCTAAATCCTCGCCATACTAGTAAGCAAGTCTACGATAATCACAAAGTCCTCGACTTAGGCACATACCTCTTGAATCATGGTATTTAAAATTTTCACGATGCCGCTAGCTTGGCTATGAAAACCTTAAATTCCCATACCCGAGAAATATATCCCAAGTCAGACTATATGTCCTCACCATGCTGGCTAATGTGACTGTATAAGACTAGATTCCATAACTTAGTTGACCTAGCCCATATAATTTCATCTTGACAAAAATTAAATTAAATCAACAATGGATACCCAAAAATTAAATTCATTAACTAACCAAGAAAGATAAATATAAACTATTAGAATCAAATTTCGAGATATTTTATAATGAGATTCTCAAGGATCATCCCAGGAATCTCTCAAGGGATCCTAATTGTGATTGAGTACCTTCAAATATATATCATAATCCTACTGCAGGCTGTAGTGGTACTCTAGTTCGAATACCACTACACAAACTCGACCTGCGTGGGCCACCAATAAAAACGTGTCATGACCTGCACCCTAGAGTAAGGGCACGAGAAGTGGGTACGTCCAGTCTACGCCGCAGTGTCGGCTGTAGAACGCTGTCCTAGGTCAAACATCTAACAATATAAAGGTACCTGTACAGTATATACACTCCGAATGGAGGCGACATAGAAAATACAGTCTCAATCACATCTAAGGTAGAGCATGATAAAAGATAGATAAAATATAAAATCCACAAAGAGATATCGCAGATAGAAGTCTAAGTGTCTAAGATACACAAACCCAGAAAATATCTCAAATCTCAAATACAGTAATCCATAAAGTAAATACAACTCAAGACAACTAAACTAACTATCGATACAACCTCTACTGTGTCTCCTCTAGGCTAGCAGACAACCTCCAAGCTATCTGTAAAATTTATCAACAGGTCAAGTCAGGAAAGGAGCGAGCACAAAACATCTCACGCAGTTCATATCAAGTTAGGAAATATAAAGCATGCAATAGAGTAAGATACAGAAAACGCTGAAAGAAGAATGTATATAAAAAATAGCAGAGATTTGATAATAGGATATATCTATATATGATAAGTAAGAACCGTAAGCAATATTTGATTTAGAGTACAATATGGTTATGTAAACGGTTTAGGACAATACAATAGTAACTCCATTGTACGTGAGTGCACAATGGACATATACAATAGTTACACAATGTTGCACAATAGGATTTGATTACATAACCAATTCTACTCCCCCTCCCCAATCAATACACAAGGATCCACTCCAGTTACGTTATCTTATACAATAGCGTACAATGTTATACAATAGATGTACAATCTTATACAATAGTTGTACAATGGTCTATCCATGGGACTCGTGTGATAATGAGAGTACAATATGCACAATGAGTATACAAGGATAAGGATATTCAATAAATACAATATATAAGTAAAACGCACATCATAATATACATTTAGTGAATAAAAGGGGATAATATCTCAAAAGAAGATCCATATAGTACCAATCCGTGATAACAATCGTGTCAGCATCAAGTACAGTAATCTAGAGCAAGAATGTAAATCAAGACAACTATGAAACGGTCAGAGAATGTACTCGCCTGATAACCTGAACAGCTGATAGGTGTAGAGGTCCAAACTAATGCCACAGAGTCCTATTTAGAGCAACACAGGTCAAGATGTATAAGAGAGATGATAAATAAAATGTACAATGCATCTACATGCTGTCTAGGTCAAACTAGACTAATGTCAATACTTGGTCAACTCTAGTCAACCATACTAGTCAAATTAGGTCAACTAGGTCAAGTACTAGCCCAAACAAGTCTAAAAAGTCTTATTAGGCCTAACCAAGCCTAGGCTAGCACTCACACAATCACAAGACAATGTGAACCACAACAATACATAATATAAAAATAGATAATATATATAAATACATACTTTCATACATACATGCATATCCACATTACATACAAATTTATATATATAGGCATATGTTACATCATGCATATTTACATAGTTACATAGATATATACATTCATGCACATTTACAATTCTGGATCAAGGTCAACTCTAAGTCAATAAGGCTATCTCATAACTAGGTTACCTAAGATACCAAATACTTATATGCTCAACCAATACCCATATCCTATATGCCAATAACATCTATAACATACCTGTATATATAAATAGCCCATAAGAGATGTAACCCTCTAAACCATATACTTTAACCCACATATCCTTTGCCCAATCCCATAAATAAACAGACTCATACAACCCATAATACTAAGTTAACCTATACTCTACAACCAATTAAACCTATATCCAATATATATAGACATCACATATATATAACATAACCACTTACCCATTACCCTCACGCCCAAAACCTAGCATATATATATATATATATATATATATATATATATATATATATATATATATATATATATATATTTATATATATATATATATATATATATACAATATATCAACTCGTAAGAGGTCAACCCAAAACTCTATATATCCTTATATATATATATATATATATATATATATATATATATATATATATATATATATATATATATATATATATAAGTATCCCATACTCTAAGATAACTCTATTTAAACTCCATACCTCATAATCCTATAGTCTATGTATATATATACAATATATCATATCTCCAATTATCCTTATAGCTTATATTATGATACTATCAAATCACTACTAACCACCATACTATATACTCCTTCCTATATAATATGTATACATACTCATAGATGTGTCAAAGGAAAATATGGAAAGGCTTGCACTAGTAAATGTTAGGACAATGTCAAAGACTGAGCAAGTGTGGTACTATTGGCAGAACTAATATATGCAGTAAAATATATCAGGAATGACCACAATATGTGAAATAAGAACTGAACCTATAAACTAATGCTAAAGCAAAGGAGACAAGGTCTGCTACATCATGAAGAGGACAAATACATATACATGTAGTGAAGGGTTGGGGTTTCTGAACTTGGACAAGATACTATAGACATCTGGACCAATATCCTAAACCAATGTAATGGATTTCCTGAACAATGGAGTTCATATGAAATGTGAACAATGTTCAGATATTGGAATATATACAAGGGTGATACCTATATATACCACACCTATATACCTAGCCAATCCTATATATCTCATATATATACACAATCACATGTATAGTAGGATACAATATATATCTATATCCTCTAATATCCCTACTACATGATATAGATAGATAAATATATGGATACAAGGTGAATTCTTAAAATAGAAACAAAAGAAGAAGGGGACTGAACCATAGAATCAAAGGACTGAACTATATATGTTATCAAAGACTAAATAATTAGTGCAAGCAAGGGCTGAACGTAATACAGGGATGAAATGAATGGGTGAAGGCAGTGAAGGTATGTGAGGGTAAGGTAAGGCAGCAAGGGGTGACCAGTAAACTAAAAGTTAAGAGCAGTGTCAATAGTATCAAGTGAATGCAAAGTGTGTCATGAAGAATAGTGAGTAAATTAAGGTGTCAAAACAGATACAAGCAGTGAGTGAGAGTGAAATGGTATCAAGAGTGAAGTGAATGCAGTATTAGAACATGTGTGAATGAGTGAGTGAGTGAGTTATATGTGTCAAAGTATATCAGACATGTGAGTAGTGTCAGTTGCCTGTGTCCAACGTATCAGAGCAATGTGAAGATAAATGCAGTAAAGGAGGGGGTATGTTAGGTGTCTCTGATACGTCAAGTATCAGAGAATGCTCTGATACCTCAAATATCAAAGGATTTTGATGTATGCAGACATGTGTGGCTGTTTGGCAGAGCAATAGGAAGTATGTACAGGCAAGGGTGTGAATCATGTGTCATAGTATCAATATCAAGTGTCGAATGAAGTGTATCATGGTGTCAATACAAGAAGTGTACAACAACTATAAATGTGACAAATTGTCAAGTAATTGTATGTGAAGGGTTAAATGATGCAATGCAGTAAGGGAGGGTTAAGTACTAGCCTAGGCTATGCAGTACATGTGTGTCACAGCTGTGAATGTAAAATACAATGTATGCCTGTGTGTCAAACAAAGGTAAGTGTTCAGGCAGTGTACAAGGTGTATAAGAGAATTACATACATGTTCGAGTGTCAATATGAAATATAAATACAAGTGTGTGTGTCGAGGTGATGAATGAATAGGTAAATGTGTGGCCATGCTAGGCAAGTGTTGCAGTGAGTAGTATCCACCATATGTGTCTATCATGTGTCAAACATGTGTCCAAGTGTGTCAAATGAAACGTGTCCAAGTGAACAGAACATCCAGTGCAGTGCTCGACTGTACAGTTATAGATCTGTGGCCAATGCCACAGATCGAAAACACAACCAAATAAAACCCTACTTCCTTGGCTAGGTGTCAGACATGGGGGCTAACCAAACTAGTCACTAGCACATAAAATATTGTCGTGTCAAGGGGACACAAGACTCGCAGCAGAAGAGGACTGCTACAGTGCCTGTGTAGTATAAACCGCGTGTCCCGTCTCCAAATCAATATAGCGAACGATACAAAAACCAACTCAGTCACACACCATTGTAATCTACATATAATTAGCTATCTAAATATGTAATTTATTTAGAAATTGGTGATCAAAACTTCCTATGGGGCATTTCGTCAAACACTTGAGGTACGTATTCGATACAGAGCGATACACCCATGATACGTACCTCAAATGGACACGAATTAAACCCAAATCATTCTTAGAGCAAGGGGGACCCTAAATGAATGTAACTACTATAATAAAACTAAAATCTAATAGGTTTAGAGATCCTTACTGTTGTGCCTGTCAGGCCCCAGAACCAGAATACTGGAGAGCGGGGGCAGACATAGCCAGCTACGTATATTGAAGTACAACCCACCTCGCTATACGGTCACGACTGTCTAGGATACATGAGAGTTTATCTACAAGCCAATAGTCTCTTAAGGTCATGAACAGCCTATTGTCTCAATCACAAGTAAGTAAGTAAAAGTTACAAGATGTATGATCATTAAATATACAATAATAAGGCGTCCCAAATATCACATATTCAGCTGATCATGAAGCTAGTCGTTACAAAATGTCAGGACTAGCGAGAGTTTAGTCATACATGATCAACCCTAGGATCTGTTAATCATGTTACAGCCCGTAGGCAGACAGTAAGTAAGTGCAACCGAGCTAAACAGGTGCTCGTCGGCTAACGCCTCAAAAGAATAATTTTACAATAGAGTGGGAGAGCCGAAATAACCCACTCGTTGCCAGGATTCCTTCTAGTGTTCAACATCTGGCTGGAAGGTCGGTAGATCCTCTAGAGCTGCTTTGAAATTTGGCCACACAAAACCAGCTGGGTCAGACCCCAGAAAGAGCAAGTGCCACAAAGGAGGCTTCACTTAAGAACTAAAACCAGCAATCAGCACAAGATATAAATAAAAGTAAGAACTAGAAATAAAGAAAATACACCAGGATGATATAGGATGAGATAACCATGGAACTATTCAGATAACCAGGTTAAAGCCCGTAAACCAAACAAGAACCGGGGTTGTAACCCTTCGTCTGAACAGAGCTTGGAATTCTCACCATTTATCGGTAAAATAAATACAAGCATTCTGGTCGTTTAATGATCTGGAACAGGATCAGGGCAAGTCTAGACTGGTTAGACTCCATCCAATCACTTTACGGCCAAGCAAGAATTACGGCTTGATACTTTAACTAACTAGGGTTGTCACAAGCCTAATTATTAACAAGATGCAGCGAGATTATTCCACAGCCACAAGCCCTGCAGACCATCCAGGTTCCCCGAGTTAAAAGATTAGAGTTGAATTCAGGTGGGTACATCGTCCAGGAAACGAATGTACCCTTAGGTAGCTTGAAGGGTGCAACACATGACAGTGTGCTGGAAATGTGCCCTACTCGACGGCAGGCTACAGATCCCAAGGCGTGCCCAGGTAACGGGATTGCCTGTAGCTGGAAAATCTCTTCATGACTAATGTATTAATCTAGTTGTTAGCCCTAAGTTTATTTCAATAGGTACTCCTGACCGTGGTACTCAGGAGTCCCATCCTAGACATGATACAAGACAGGACTGGTTTATTTATACAAGCACAATCGCCCACGGTGTCCAGGTTATTATACAGGTCATGTCATGTCAAGTAGCCGTCGCAACAGCTTATCTAGATATAACATGTCAGGTTATCAGGTCAAGTGTACTTGTCAGGAGTGCGCCACGAAGGGCCACTATCAGGTCATGTCAAGTTATTATGTCAGGAGTGCACCACTACGGGTCACTATCGTGTCAGGCTCAGTTATCAGTTCCAAACATATCAAGTAAATTTACGATTATCAAGTTCATGACAAAAGGCGTAAGGATATAAAATGGGCGTAAAATATCTAATAAAATATCAATATACAGGGCTATAGAAGAGCCAAGCCTAAGGAAAATAAAACCAAATCTAACACGCTGACATAAGGCCAAGTCAGCCAAAGGCCATACGCTCAGTGCAAGCGACGCTCAGGCCAGCGTACGCTCGAGTCATGCGTACGCTTGAGGCCAGCGTACGCCTTGCTCGCTTAAGCTAGCGTACCAAGGCACGCGCACGCTCAAGCTAGCGTACGCATCAGGTCTGCGTACGCTCGAGCTAGCGTACCAAAGGGTCAGCGTACACAAGGGCACGCTCAAGCTATAGGTCAGCGTACGCTCAAGCTAGCGTACGCTCAAGACTACATACGCTCGAGCTAGCGTACGAAAGGGTCAGCGTACACAAGGGCACGCTCAAGCTATAGGTCAGCTTACGCTCACTAAAGAGCAGCGTACCCAAGTCAGTGGCGTAAGCTAAAAAGCTAGCTCACTGTTCACTGTCTTCTCCAAATGGCAAGAACAGCAAGAACTCTAAAGTTGAATCTAAGCTTCAATTGTCCATATCTTGGTCAAAACAAGTCCAAATCCAACTTTCCAAAGGTCAAAATTGGGTAGAATGAAATTCTCTACAACATGGAACCATCAAAACTTGAAAACAAGAAAGTTTGATAGATCAAAACCACCTAAATCCGAAAATAACTAATTTCTAGATCTACAAGAATTAAAACCTCAAAATGGAAAATGACAAGTTCTAATGTGGTTTAGAATCATGAGGAGAAGCTAATGAAACCATCAGGAGTTCTCTTATAGAAGCAAGTTGCACTTGCCTATGGTGTTCTTGGTTGGTGGAGAAGAGTAATGGTTGGGGAAGGAGAAGTAAATGACAATTATGGAGGAAAGAAAAGGTTGGTGGGGATAATAAAGAGGGGGGTTGTGGTGGAAATAAAAGAGAAGCATAGGCTAAGGTGTTCCACCCTTGGCCCATGATGAACCAAGCATTGGGCAGGCCGAACCAAGCCAACCCAAACCGAGAGTTAAACCAAGCCGAAAGCTAAACAAGGAATCATGCAATACAGAATAAAATACGTATACGTATACCAAAATACGTAATACGAACACAGGCATTACAACTCTACCCACCTTAAAAGAATTCCGTCCTCGGAATTTAATCAAGAGGCTAGAGGAGGAATGACAAGCTACATTAATCACATGCAAGCTACAACTAGGCAATAATCACTCATTCAAGCAAGGAATCAAAGGCATGGGGCATAAGAAAGACTTTATACCTCACGAGTCAAACAAGTCGGGATATCACGATCGGATATCATCCTTACGCTCCCACGTTGACTCCCCTAAAGAGTGATGACCCCAAGCAACTCGGACTAACTTGATAGTCTTGTTCTTGAGGATCTTCTCTCTTCGGTCCAATATAGACACGGGCCTTTCCTCATACGAAAGGTTGGTACCAACAACCAATTCCGAATGATCCAGGATGTGGCTCAGGTCCGGGATATACCGTCGTAATTGGGATACATGGAACACGTCATGCACCTCGCTTAGCGACGGTGGAAGAACGAGACGATAGGATACATCTCCTACTCACTCCAGAATGTCAAACGGTCCTATATACCTAGGACTAAGCTTGTCCCGTACGTCGAAACGAATAACGCCACGGTTAGGCAAAATCCTCAGGAATACATGATCGTCGACCGAAAACTCGAGAGGGCGCCGATGAGAATCGGCCCAATGGTGCTGGCGATCTTCGGCAACTCGAAGATGATCTCTGACTCGCCAGACCACTTCAACTGTCTGGGCAATCATTTTTGGACCAAGCATCTGTCTCTCTCCAATATCATCCCAGGCTAGCGGGGATCTGCACTTCCTACTATACAGTGCCTCGAACGGTGCCATCTGGATACTGGCCTGGAAACTGTTGTTGTACGAGAATTCCACCAGGTGTAAGTGATCTTCCTATGAACTACCGAAGTCAAGTGTGCTAGACCGCAATATATCTTCAAGAGTCTGGATCGTACGCTCCGACTGGCCATCTGTCTGCGGGTGATATGCTAAACTGAATTTGAGATGAGTTCCCAAACTCTCTTGCAAGCTACGCCAAAAGTATGACATAAATTTTAAATCTCGGTCCGAGGTGATACTGACTGGCACACCGTGCAATCTGACAATCTGTCTGAGGTACATCTCTGCTAACTGAGCTGTCGACTGACCAACTCTGAATGGAAGAAAGTGAGCCACCTTCGTTAGCCTGTCAACTATAACCCAGATGGCATCTCTACCAGCTGGGGATCTAGGTAATCCAGTCACAAAATCTATGGTTACATGCTTCCACATCCATTCTGGAATCGGCAAGGACTGAAGAAGTCCAACCGGTCTCTGATGTTCGGCTTTAACTTGTTGGCAAACCAAACACCGAGAGACAAACCGAGCTATCTCCCGCTTCATGCCATTCTACCAGAAATGCTGCCGGATATCACGGTACATCTTCGTATTGCCAGGATGGATGGAATACTGCGAACTGTGCGCTTCTGACATGATTTTTTGCCTGATATCTCCACTGGGTACACAAAGGCGATTACCATATCAAAGTGTACCATCCTCATGAATACATAACTCTGGTCTTCGTTCTGCCTCGCACTCTTCTCTGAGTCGCTGAAGCTTGGAATCTGCCGACTGCGCCATCCGGATCCTCTCGACTATAGTGGACTGAACTTGCATACTGGCCATCAAGGCCACATTGGAAGGAAGAACAACTTCAATACCCATCTTCTGAAGATCTGCTAATAGCTCTGGTTGCGCTGTTAGAAAATAAACTTCCGCTCTCCTGCTCAATGCATCCGCAACAACATTGGCCTTCCCAGGATGATACTGCAAGTTAACATCATAATCCACAAGAAGCTCCAGCCACCTTCTCTGACGCATGTTAAGATCCTTCTGGGTGAAAACATACTTCAGGCTCTTGTGGTCGGTGAAAATCTCTACCCGATCTCCATACAAGTAGTGCCTCCACAACTTAAGTGCAAACACTACTGCTGCCAGCTCCAAGTCATGGGTTGGGTAATTCCTCTCATGATCACGAAGTTGTCGTGACGCATAAGCTATTACCTTCCCATGCTGCATCTGAACACATCCTAAACCTCTGCCTGAAGCATCACAGTACACTGAGAATCCTCCGATCCCATCTGGAAGCGTGAGAATTGGGGCTGTTATCAGGCCTCGCTTCAACAGCTCAAAAGAACTCTGACACTCTGCTGTCCAAGCAAACTGCGCATCCTTGCGGGTCAACTGCGTCAATGGCGCTGAAATTTGAGCAAAATCCGAAACAAACCGCCGGTAGTAGCCGGCCAATCCAAGAAAACTACGAACCTCTACAACTGTGCTGGGCACTGGCATGACTCAATAGCCACAATATTCTGGGGATACACTTCTACTCCTCCTCGAGTGATGATATGATCCAAGTATGAAATGCGATAGAGCCAGAACTCGCATTTACTGAACTTGGCATATAACTGGTGCTCTCTGAGGATCTGAAGAACTATACGGAGATGCTGCTCATGCTTCGCCTCACTCTTGCTGTAGACCAGAATGTTATCCAAGAACACGATCACAAACTGATCCAAGTAAGGCATGAAGATGCGATTCATGAGGTCCATGAATACTGTCGGCGCATTGGTTGCTCCAAAAGGCATAACAAGGAACTCCTAATGCCCATATCTCGATCTAAAAGCTGTCTTCGGGATGTCCTGCTCTCTGACTCTGATCTGATGATAACCTGAGCGCAAATCAATCTTCGAGAATACTGAAGCCCCCTTGAGTTGATCAAATAAGTCATCTATCCTCGGAAGAGGGTATTTGTTCTTGATTATCACTGAGTTTAAGGTACGATAATCAACACATAACCTGGACGTACCATCCTTCTTTTTCACAAGAAGCATCGGGGCTCCCCAAGGCGATCCACTAGCACGAATGAATCCCTTGGTTCTAAGTTCTTCAATCATCTTGTACAAGATCTCTAACTCTGACGGCGCTATCCTGTAGACTCTCTCTGACACTTGGGCTGTCCCAGGAATCAAGTCTATAGTGAACTCGATCTCCCGCTCCGGATGCATACCTGGAAGTTCTTCTGGAAAAACATCTGGAAACTCCTCGACTATCCTGGGCAACTGAACTGCTGCTACTACCATCCGTAATACTGGAGGAGATGACTCAACTTCGCCTCGAGAGAAAGAAAACTCCGGCTCGCCTGGAATGCTAAAAACAACCCTGCCAATGTGGCAGTCTATCCTAGCATACTGGTTCCTCAACCAATCTATCCCTAGGACCACATCATAATCGGCCATCGGGAACTCTATCAATCTAGCGGGAAATTCTCTACCGCTAACTACGATCGGACACGAGGAAAACACTCTATCTACTCCCACAAGTCCGTTACCAGTAAGTATATTAAGCCTTACTGATAATGACTCGGGCTCCAATCCTACCCGTGTCGCGAATCGTGCAGACATAAATGAATGCGATGCACCAGAATCAAATAAAGCTGAAGCTGGAAAGGAGTTGACAAGAATAGTACCTGCCACTACCTCTCCTGGTGCTAATCCTTCCTCCACGGTCATCACCATAGCCTGACCGTGCCCTCGGGGTGCTGGTCCCCTCTGCTGAAATCCTCGCTGTCTGCTCTGACTCTGGGCTTGGGCTTGAACATACTGCTGGGGGTTCTGCTGTTGGAACACTTGGGTCTGAGGCGGCAAGGGCCTCGGCAATAGATACTGCTGCTGCTGGACCGGAGCTGGTCCTCTCACCGAAGAGCTAGAAAGGTTGGACGATGATGAACCACCCCTATTCGGGCAGGATCCAACCCTATGGTCTGGTGCTCCACAAGCCAGACACAATCCCTGTGCCATGCGACATTCTGCCACCACATGGCCTGGCTTCCCACAATGAGAACAACCTACTGCGGAAGATTGCTTCTACTTCTGCTGCTGAGGGTGCGTCAGAGTTGAATGCTGAACCGACGTTACTGAGGCCGCTCGCCTCGGAGCTCCAATAGTCAAAGCCCTGGCTGTCGGGACCGGTGCTGAGGACTGATTCATCTGGCAGTGAGATCTCTTCCGACCTCCGACCCTATCCACGATCCTCTGGGAGGTATACTCATGCCTCCGGGCTGCTCTCAAGACTGCATAAAAAGTCTGATGCTCAAACTACTCAACTGCCAACAAGATCTCCAGGTGAAGTCCCTGCTGGAACCACTGGGCTCTATCATACTCGGTCGCCACCAGGGTGGGAGCAAACCGACTAAGTCTGGAAAACTCGGTCGCATATCCGTCGACCGTCCTGCCTCCTTGCTTCAGATTAGTAAACCTCGTCTGCAGATCATACCGAGCCACGGCATCGAAATAATTGGTCTGGAATCTCTCTCTGAATACTGCCCAAGCAATGGGTGCTGCTAATCCAACGGCCTGCGCTGCCCACCAGCTGCAGGCAAGATCTAACAACTGCAGGCGCACAACGGCCACCTTCTCGGCTTCTGGAGTCCTGGCTGCTTCGAGAACCACTTCTGTGTCCTGAAGCCATACATCTGCTGCGATAGCATCTTCACTACCGTCAAAGAAGGGAGGGTTCAAGCGCTTGAAGCTGTTGGCCGTATTGTTACCCTGATGACCTCCTCTGGTCAAAGCATCCGCCACTGCCTCTTGCAAGGCATCTCCACGACAATCTTGGGAAGCTATCAAGGTCCTGACGAGTCCTACCAAAGTGCCATCATCAGGCTCGGCAGGCTGAACTGGTTGGACTGACTGGTGGTTCTCCGTCAGAAGGCACGACTCTGGAGGCTACTCCGGAATGCTGGGCTTGATCTCCAGGTTGCTGCTGATCCGCGGGAGGTGCTCCGCCTTGCTGATCGGTAGGACCACGAACAATGTCGCTGAAGAAGACGACATAGGGAACAATAAGGAAGGACCAGGATAGATCAACGATACAAGCACATGATCAGGACAAGAATCCAGGGGTTCAGAAGATAAGAGCAGAGATCAAGGACGAATACTGATTGAGACATCTATTCGGTAAACCCTCACATATCTTGATTTACAAGACCTGCATGGGCCACCACTTAAACCATGTCACGCCCCAGAACCAGAATACTGGAGAGCGGGGGCAGACATAGCCAGCTACGTATATTGAAGTGCAACCCACCTCGCTATACGGTCACGGCTGTCTAGGATACATGAGGGTTTATCTACAAGCCAGCAGTCTCTTAAGGTCATGAACAGCCTATTGTCTCAATCACAAGGAAGTAAGTAAAAGTTACAAGATGTATGATCATTAAATATACAATAATAAGGCGTCCCAAATATCCCATATTCAGCTGATCATGAAGCTAGTCGTTATAAAATGTCAGGACTAGCGAGAGTTTAGTCATACATGATCAACCCTAGGATCTGTTAATCATGTTACAGCTCGTAGACAGACAGTAAGTAAGTGCAACCGAGCTAAACATGTGCTCGTCGGCTAACGCCTCAAAAGAATAATTTTACAATAGAGTGGGAGAGCCAAAATAACCCACTCGTTGCCAGGATTCCTTCTAGTATTCACCATCTGGCTGGAAGGTCGGTAGATCCTCTGGAGCTGCTCTGAAATCTGGCCACACAAAACCAGCTGGGTCAGACCCCAGAAAGAGCAAGTGCCACAAAGGAGGCTTCACTTAAGAACTAAAACCAGCTATCAGCACAAGTTATAAATAAAAGTAAGAACTGGAAATAAAGAAAATACACAAGGATGATATACGACGAGATAACCATGGAACTATTCAGATAACCAGGTTACAACCCGTAAACCAAACAAGGACCGGGGTTGTAACCCTTCGTCTGAACAGAGCTTGGAATTCTCACCATTTATCGGTAAAATAAATACAATCATTCTGGTCGTTTAATGATCTGGAACAGGATCAGGGCAAGACTAGACTGGTTAGACTCCATCCAATCACTTCACGGCCAAGCAAGAATTACGGCTTGATACTTTAACTAACTAGGGTTGTCACAAGCCTAATTATTAACAAGATGTAGCGAGATTATTCCACAGCCACAAGCCCTGCAGACCATCCAGGTTCCCCGGGTTAAAAGATTAGAGTTGAATTCAGGTGGGTACATCGTCCAGGAAATGAATGTACCCTTAGGTAGCTTGAAGGGTGCAACACATGACAGTGTGCTGGAAATGTGCCCTACTCGACGGCAGGCTACAGATCCCAAGGCGTGCCCAGGTAACGGGATTGCCTGTAGCTGGAAAATCTCTTCATGACTAATGTATTAATCTAGTTATTAGCCCTAAGTTTATTTCAATAGGTACTCCTGATCGTGGTACTCAGGAGTCCCATCCTAGACATGATACAAGACAGGACTGGTTTATTTATACAAGCACAATCGTCCACGGTGTCCAGGTTATTATACAGGTCATGTCATGTCAAGTAGCCGTCGCAACAGCTTATCTAGATATAACATGTCAGGTTATCAGGTCAAGTATACTTGTCAGGAGTGCGCCACGATGGGCCACTATCAGGTCATGTCAAGTTATTATGTCAGGAATGCACCACTACGGGTCACTATCGTGTCAGGCTCAGTTATCAGTTCCAAACATATCAAGTAAATTTACGATTATCAAGTTCATGACAAAAGGCGTAAGGATATAAAATGGGCGTAAAATATCTAATAAAATATCAATATACAGGGCTATAGAAGAGCCAAGCCTAAGAAAAATAAATCCAAATCTGACACGCTGACATAAGGCCAAGTCAGCCAAAGGCCATACGCTCAGTGCAAGCTACGCTCAGGCCAGCGTACGCTCGAGTCATGCGTACGCTTGAGGCCAGCGTACGCCTTGCTCGCTTAAGCTAGCGTACCAAGGCACGCGTACGCTCAAGCTAGCATACGCATCAGGTCTGCGTACGCTCGAGCTAGCGTACCAAAGGGTCAGCATACACAAGGGCACGCTCAAGCTATAGGTCAGCGTACGCTCAAGCTAGCTTACGCTCAAGACTGCGTAAGCTCGAGCTAGCGTACGAAAGGGTCAGCGTACACAAGGGCACGCTCAAGCTATAGGTCAGCGTACGCTCACTAAAGAGCAGCGTACCCAAGTCAGTGGCGTAAGCTAAAAAGCTAGCTCACTGTTCACTGTCTTCTCCAAATGGCAAGAACAGCAAGAACTCTAAAGTTGAATCTAAGCTTCAATTGTCCATATCTTGGTCAAAACAAGTCCAAATCCAACTTTCCAAAGGTCAAAATTGGGTAGAATGAAATTCTCTACAACATGGAACCATAAAAACTTAAAAACAAGGAAGTTTGATAGATCAAAACCACCTAAATCAAAAAAAATAACTAATTTCTAGATCTACAAGAATTAAAGCCTCAAAATAGAAAATAACAAGTTCTAATGTGGTTTAGAATCATGAGGAGAAGCTAATGAAACCATCAAAAGGAGTTCTCTTGTGGAAGCAAGTTGCACTTGCCTATGGTGTTCTTGGTTGGTGGAGAAGAGTAATGGTGGGGGAAGGAGAAGTAAATGAGAATTATGGAGGAGAGAGAAGGTTGGTGGGGATAATAAAGAGGGGGGTTGTGGTAGAAATAAAGGAGAAGCATAGGCTAAGGTGTTCCACCCTTGGCCCATGATGAACCAAGCATTGGGCCGGCCGAACCAAGCCAACCCAAACCGAGAGTTAAACCAAGCCGAGAGCTAAACAAGGAATCATGCAATATAGAATAAAATACATATACGTATCCCAAAATACGTAATACGAACACAGGCATTACAGTGCCCCATCCCACTCAGTCAATCGGAGGAATCGGAACACTGATAACGTTCGGACTGACCGTTACAATGGTGACTCGAAGGCCCGTTCGGTCGAGGTGACTCCTCGCTCAGGTAGGGTAGTTTCAGTGAACTTGCCTCATCTTAGCCTTTACATAATAAATCGCATGTTTTCAACTTGCACAAGTAAGCTTGATAATAGAAGACACGAATCCATATAGCTATGGGAATAATCCTGACGGGTCGAATTGAGTTAGAATATGGCTTGGAAGAAGGAAAAGTTGGTCTTTACCACAATCTAAGAGTTAGCCTAAGTCATAGGCGTCGCCCGCATAAATGTTTCATAAAGCATGCACGGTCCCATTGTCAAAGGCTTGACACAGTCCTTGCTCGTCAAGTTGTTGCATGATTAAGTTAGGCTGAGTTATGATAGGATATCGAAGTCTTTTATAAGCACTGTCCTATGTTTTCTTCTTTTGTCGAAATTACTTCGTTCTACGATCGTAAGGCCCGTTGTATAGGTATGTCTTGGGCGGTAGTATCATCCAGAACATCAATTGGTGTAAGGTAGGATGTCACGAACTTAGTGTTTCTTAGGCACGGGTCATGGTTGATTCATTTGGAGTTTGGAAAGAAGGGCATTCGAATAATCATTCCCGAGTTGAATGAAATGATAGGGCAAAAAAGAAGAAGGCTCGCGACCAGGGGTTATCTAGGCAGTCTCAGATGTGAGAAGTATTGAACTTGGCCCTGAAAGAGATGGTGCACTAGAAGTAGAATGACTGTGTGAGACATCAATTCGAGTCGAGTCTTGAATAGTGTTTCTCGAACGGTAACCTAGGCAGGCAAAGGAACCATTTCAATGGAGACATGATTAGTAGTGCTGGATGACCGCACGAGTTAGGCGGGAAATTGCAGCGGAGCTCACTACTTGCGCTGGCAAGGGGCAACCGTCTAACAAAAGCTATGGTGTCCAGGATAATGCTGGGTACTAGTGACTAATTCATAGATGAGTTGGCATAGGCAGCGATCCGTGTATATGCCTTTGGATTGAGTCGAGTATTGTATGTGATATATCAATTAGTCGATTCGAATACGTGCACGATCGGAAGACAATATTTTGGCCTAAGATTTGGCTGTAACATAGACACCCGACTTCGGCACGAGATGTAGCGTCAAGTCTTAAGTTGTCAGCATATAAGTTACGTAAGTTGGATTTGAGTTATCTTGAGTTTAAGTAAGAAAATGCCACAAGGCAAAGTCGGTCGAGTGACACTTCGTCAACAAGTCTTGACTGGGTCAGTTGGTGATTAAAGTAGCAAGGGCACGAGGCAGCAATATGGTTAAGTTACACTGAGTCTATGAGGAACAGTACAATGTCCATGTGACATAGTCACATGGAAATTGGGTACAATGGTGTAGTCGTGTCTCTGATTTTGTGCCGAAAGGCAAGCACAACATGATAGGTTAACATTGTTGGTACGAGAATGGTCAAAAGGCAAAGTATGTGTTGGCATTGTTGTTGCAAGCACAAGATGGTATAGAGACACAAAATAGGCAAAGGCGTCTGTCCTAAAACTGATCATAAGGCAAGAGTATAAAGACAATCATAAAGGGACTATGTTACACAAAAGTAAATGAACGTGTCGGTTCTGTATGGGTGGGCGAGGAGGTCACACCACCAGTACAGTTGAGCACTGAGACCCACACAGTATTTATGTGTAGGAACTGGTAGAAGCTCGTGGCGTGGAGCTTGCTTGGATGCGTCGAGACACGGAGTTCCTTGACGATTCGAGGCGTGCGGCCGCGTGGAGTCTAGACTTATACAAGATATAATGTATGGACATCGCCTATCTAAAGCTTCTGCCGGCCTACTCAAGATATGTATTAAGAGATGAGAGAGAGAGCTGAGTGACTTATAATTTGAGAAATGTAAGCTTGAGTGATTATAATATTGGCCTCATGTCCCCTTTGTAATCTTTGTTTCAATATCAATAAAGAGTATTTTGAATGACTTGTGTTTTGCTTTAAATTTTTGCTACTATTATTGAATATATCTGCTTGGGACTTCTATGTGACAACGTCGTTGCAGCCGCTGTAATCAGCCGTTATGGGACCCGCCTTACACGAGCGCAATATAGACTCGTACAGCATCACGCCTTAGCGAGGACGATCGCTCCTACCGGAGAGGGACGTGACATAATGGTATTAGAGCATGGCTTTATGTCTTTGGAATATCGATTGAATTCTTTAACTCTGTTGCTTCTGCAATTTGATATCGTTGGTGCGCTCTCTCTCAAATGTCTTACGGGATGTCCATGCAATAAGTCTATATAATTTGCAAAATGTAGGAGAACACTTTTTGACAAGAAATAAAAAGATGGTTCGCGTAAGCATGATTGGCTAAGTCGGGCCGGGCGTATGCACCAAAAGTTGTGTCGACCTTAGTAAAGTCGTATGTGGGATTAAAAATGTGTCGAGCAAGAATGAGTTGAATTCGATTGAGTAAAGTGAGATGACTATCAATAGGGGTGTTATCAAGCGACGATAAAGTCGGTGCGATATAGGTGAGCGTGCTTGGAATTCGAGGAATAGTTCGAACGAAAAATTTGAAGAAGTCGATTTTGATTCGAATGATAGTTTAAGGATTTGTCGAATGACTTCATCCCTTAGTGATGTATGCAATAGCTTCAGGGATGTCAATCTATTGAGGATGCGGGGCACCAATGAGTCTATCAGCGAGCGTCGCACGTACGTAAATCCTTAGATTGAATATTATTGATTAAGTTGTTGTAGTCTTGAGATTTGATAAGATGATTCGAATAAAAGTTAGAAATGACGAGCACGGGATTGAGATTGCGCAAGTATGAAATGTGGAAATGATAGAGTAGGCAAATCAAATCGAGGAGTAGTTAAGGTGTAGCAAACGGATGACTTGATAAAGGAAATTGATAGGTGGATCATATAGAAAAAGTTAGCATGATGGAAAGATAGCTTGCATGAAAAGTATAAATTTTGAAGTTACACAAATAACTCTAAGGATTAGATTAAATTTTGCTCGATGATTTGAGTTAGCAAAGAAATGATGCTAATTGAAGGAATACGTTGTTCAATGACTTAAGATAGACAGATAAAAATACGTAATTTTAGGTTTGAACAAATTAATTATGTAAATGATTCGAGGGATACTGATCAAAATTGATTTTGAATGTCAAGGACATTATCTAGCTGGAAGATAGCATCAGTCCCACAACTCAAAATTTGTTGCAAAGGAAGATCGTCAGGTTACATAGGTCATCGATGGTATTGAGGTGTATCAAAGATCGATATGTGATAACTTGAGGGTACTCTGACTCGGCGAATGATAATCGTACAAGTGTTATCATTCTGATGGATGCTATACTTAGGATTTTGATTGAAATGTTTGTTGGGATGAAACAAAATTGTCTTGATGGTTCCATTGATAACCACAACTTCGATGATCTTGTCTTGCACGAGCGCAACTCTAGCCTCGCACATAAGTCACGTCGGATTTGGAGCAATCATTTCACGTGAGCGCTGACATGGTGATTCATATCGCAGTAATGATCGAACTCGAAAAATTAGGACGTGACAATTTGGATTGTCTTGATTTGCAGTTTGATGCGAAGGTGGATTCGAGGATTAGTCGGACTTGAGATTGATGATTGAATAAAACTAGAGGATTGAGTAGGTACAATCCATGCATCGAGAATGAATTAGTCTAGACACAAAACAAGAGTTACGTTCCGATGAGGATGATTGTCCCTCGGGATCGATGCATAGTGATTTCATACCCACCGTAGATAATCGGACTCGCGTGAGATCGGGACATGGTATATTGTTAAGTCAGACGACCTTGTAATCGATTACGTGAATTGGCATAAATGACTTAGGAAGTATGAAATATGAATTATGGTTTAGCGATGAATCGTGTTGTAGCATGCTTGACTTAAGAAGGATTGATAGGTAAATTATGCCGAACGTGTTCGAAGAGATAGACTATACGAAATGGCTTGTTGGTCGAGTGATATTGATGTGTCGAAGACTTGGTTGAGTGAACTTACGATAGGTTGTCTTTGCTGAATGACTCAGACCTCATGCGACGAATGTCTAGATATGAGTAGGAATCTATGCTCGATGTTTAGAAATTAGAGTGATGCGAGCTTGGGTAGAAAATCCTGTATTATCAACTTTGGTTTGACCTTAGGATGGGGTCAGTATTGATATTATTGTTTGGAAACTATGATTCCAATACTGACAGACTGACTTTAGCCTAGAAAGAAAATGGACTAGCGGTTAGGTGAGACATATATGTTGTGAGAGTTAGCATCGGTGCGAGTGATCTTGAGGATTGATTAGTTGGGATATTGGTATTGATGAATGGGATGATTCAGGAATATGAAAATACCACTCGTGAGCCTCGGCTGACATGCATGTATATCAGGGACGCTTGAATAAGTGCACGATCCAACTTGACTGGTAATGGCAAAATTCGCTATCACGAGGCTTGGCTAAAATGCATGTATTTTGGGGACGCCTGGAATATGTGCATGATCCAACTAAGTGGTACGTTGAATCAAGTGAGACTAGAGAAATAGAAAAGTGTCAAGGATTTTGAATTAGTGTTTCAAAAAAAAGATTGATGGTAGTACGAGCGTGACTCGGATTGAGGGAACGCATAGGAGAAATATGTGCAAAAAACGTATGATGTTGAATCATGTTATAAGTCGATAAGTGTACTCAGTTAGTTTCAAGGATGAAACTTTTTCTGAGTGGTGTATGATGTAGTACCCCGTTCTGCTCAGTCAATCGGAGGAATCGGAACACCGATGGCGTTCAGACTATACCTTGCAACGGTGACTTGAATGCCCGCTCGGTTGAGGCGACTCCTCGCTCTGGTGAGGTAGTTTCGGTGAACTCGCCTCTTCTTAGCCTTTACATAATAAATTGCATATTTGTAACTTGCACATGTAGGCTTGATAATAAAAGAGATCAATCCACATAGATAAGAAAATAATTCCGACATGTCAAATTGAGTTAGAATATGGAAAGGTCCAACAGGTCGGCTTAGAGTTGCTGCACAGCATGCTTTGAAAATGATACTCAGTCCTTCATCCCGTGGCTTAGAAGAAAGAAATGTTGGTCTTCGCCATAAGCTAAGAGTCAGCCTAAGTCATAGGCGTCGCCCGCATAAATGCTTCATAAAGCATGCTTGGTCACATCGTCCAAGGCTTGACGTAGCCCTTGCTTGTCAAGTTATTGCATGATTAAGTTAGGCTGAGTTATGATAGGCTATGGAAGTCTTTTCTAAGCACCGTCCCATATTTTATGCGGTTGTCGAAATTACTTGGTTCTACGATCATAAGGCCCGTTGTATAGGTATGTCTTGGGTGGTAGTATCATCCATAACATCAATTGGTGTAGGGCAGGATGTCACAGAATTAGTGTTTCTAAGGCACGGGTCACGGTTGATTTATTTTGAGTTTGGAAAGAAGGGCTTTAGAATAGTCATTCCTGAATTGAATGAACTGATAGGGAAAATAAGAAGAAGGCTCGCGACCATGGGTCGTCGAGGCAGTCTCAGATGTGAGAAGTATTGAACTTGGCCCTGAAAGAGATGGTAATACTGGAAGTAGAATGACTATATGAGACGTCAGTTCCAGTCAAGTCTTGCATGGTCATTGGACAACTTGTACAAGGTAAGATAATGTTTCTCAAATGGCGACCCAGGCGGCCAACGGGACCATTTCGATTGAGACATGATTAGTAGTGCGGGATGACCGCACGGGTTAGGCGGGGACTTGCAACGGAGCTCGCTACTTGTGCTGGCAAGGGGTGTCCGTCTAATAAAAGCTATGGTGTCCAGGATAGTGCTGGTCGATAGTGACTTGTTCATATAGATGAGTCAGCATGGGCGCCATCCGCGTGTATGCCATTGGATTGAGTCGAGTATTATGTGCACTATACCAATAAGGCGAGTCTAATGCGTGTATGATCGAAAAACAATATTGGGACTATGATTTGGCTGTAACATAGACACTGTACTTCGGCACGAGATGTAGCATCAAGTCTTAAGTTGTCGACATATAAGTTGCATATGTTAGATTTGAGTCATCTTGAGTTTAAGTCAGGAAATGCCGCAAGGCAAAGTCGGTCAAGTGACATAGCCCACATGTCTTGATTGGGTCAGTTGGTGATTAAAGTAGCAAGGGCCGCGAGGCGACAATATGGTTGTCATACTGAGTTTGTGAGGCACGACACAATGGACTTATAGCACGGTGACGTAGAAATAGGTTACTATCGTGTAGTCGCATCTCTGATTATGTGCTGAAAGGCAAGCATGAGATGATAGGTTAACGTTGTTGATACGAGAAGGTTCTAAAGGCAAAGTATGTGCTGGCATTGTTGTTGCAAGTACGGGATGGCCTAAAGACACAAAATACGACAAGGAATTGTTGACCCAAACAGGATCACAGTCAACCTAATCTTGAAAATTAATAAAATAATATTTATCATAGTCCAATTTGATACATTGAGCTCGAAATCAATCTACTCAGCTCATTGGTCCAAGATCAATACTGCTTGCAGATTTACTATTCTGTGTATACTGGAGTCTGTATTTTTTATTATTTTTGAGTATAGGATGATGTAAGTTGGGTCATAGTGAGCAACTTTGGGCTAGACATAGCCTTATAGGTATACTTAGCCCAAACCCCAATCAACTCATTCATTCAAAAGCACACTTAGAACATTATGTCCATAGGAGACAGAGTTCGGGCCGAACTCTGCCTCCACACAGAGTTTGGGCTGAACTCTGCCCCCTAAATTACAGGATGCTAATTTTTAGGTCTTGATCATTACTAGTTGTCCAACGGCCAAAAATTTGGATTCTACAGACAGAATTCTGACCGAATTCTGCCTACCCCGAACCCTATAAATAGGGCTAGGTTTTTCTCATTTCAAACAATCCAATCTTCTCTTCTTCTCCTACATAACCTATATATTAAAGGACCTTATCTTCCCATCCACTTAGCATTCAAACTTCCCAACCGTCCAAGTTGCTCGGTACGATCCAGCTAGAAGTTTGAAGTGCAAGAAGTTGTAAGTCACTTGGAAAAGTCCAAGTTTTGCCCAAGCGATCATTGAAAGAAGTTTAGCATGCTCTTCTGTGAAAAGACATGTGGTTGTAACCTTATTTCATAAATAGTAGATTTCAATCCTGAGATAGAGTTCTTAGGCCTGGACTTGTCCTCCACGAGGAAAACTAGGTTAAAAATCTTGTTGTATTGTGCTTGCTCTCTACTCTTTATTTTTACATTTCTTTTACTCTTATTATTTAGTTGGTGAAGAGAGTTTAAATTATTAATTGATCAATTTTTTGCTATAAACTCTATTCACCCCCCTCTAGAGTTGCCTACCTGTACTTCAATTGGTATTAGAGCTCTGTTCTCTTTTCAAGGACTAAGATCCTAGAGCTGATCCATGGCAACCACTCAACCTATGTTTTCTAATCACGGTAAAGGGCAGTCCACTCATAGGCCTCCCCTATTTGATGGAACAAACTACACCTATTGGAAAACAAGGATGAGTTTTTATCTCAAGTCGCTAGACTTCGACCTATGGACCATTGTTACCGATGGTTACAAAAAGCTCGCCAGGATAGTTGTCAATGGTGATCTCGTTAAGAAATCCCACGACAAATATTCTAACGAGGAGAAGAAACAGGTGAGTCTAGATGCGAGAGCTATTAATGCTTTATTCTGTACTATAGACATGAATGAGTTTAACAGGGTCTCAACATGTACCACCTCTCACGAAGTATAGAGACTTCTAGAAGTAACGCATGAAGGAACCACCCAAGTCATGGAGTCAAAAATAAGCCGTCTCACTCAAGAATATGAGGCATTCAAGATGAAACCAAATGAGACGAGCACACAAATGTTTAAAAGATTCTTCGACATCATCAACCCCTTGTCTTATCTCGGCAAGTGATATACAAATCATGAGAAGATCTACAAGCTACTTAGGGGGCTACCAAAGACTTGGAACCCTAAGGTGACAACCATTATAGAAGGAAATGGTCTCACTACAATTTCCATAGAGACTTTGATGGGAAAGTTGATGACACACGAACTTGACCTCAAAGACTTCGAAGAGCCTGCTCTAAAGGCAAAAAAAATTGCCCTTAAAGCTCATCGTCGAAGGACTGATCCTGAAGAGACTGATAATGACAATTCGAAAGGTGATGATCAAGCTCTCCTCGTCCGAAACTTCAAGAACTTCCTCCGCTTCAATCAAAGAGAGAAGTAACAACAAGAAGATGACAAAGAAGAGCCAACATGCTACGACTGTAAGAAGACTGGACACGTCCGAAAAGACTATCCATTCGAAAAAAGGAGCAACCGATATGAGAAACCATACAAGAAGACCTCCTCAAGAAAATATGCCAACATAAGCATTTGGCATGAAAGCGAAGCTAGTGACTCTGAGGAAGAAAAGGACTCTCCTCAAGACACGGCCAATGTATGCCTAATGGCAACATCCGATAAGGTAACTAGCGAAACTCTCGATGATTTTACTTCTGATGAACTTGGCGATGCATTCAATGATTTACTCAATGACAACAAGAAAGTCATTAGTAAATATAAATATGCCAAGGAGAAGATCAAAAGCTATGAAGTCGAGATTCAAAAACTCTTTTCTTTGCTAAATAATATTAGAGACACTTCACCCATGAAAGTCACTAATGAGGTGTCGAAGATTAAGCTAAGCCTACATGATGCCGAAGCACATATTGAAAAGCAAACACGTGAGATCACAACACTCAACACTGAGCTTGCTGAAGAAAATAATAGATACAAGATCTCTATTGCTAAAATTGATGGTTTGAATGTTAAATGTACTTAACTGCATGCTGTCTCTAAGAAATTAGAGATTAGATTGGGAAAACAGGTTGCTCAACCTCAAATCTAATCACATAAGACACACATAAAGCACAAGACCATTCAAAATAGTCAAACACGTCATCCACCTGCAGCACGCAAACATGCTTACATATACACTAACTTCTATGCAGCACACAAACCACGTGCACAGAGAAATTATTCTCATAACTATCATTCTACTGCAACACACAATCACCATGCTGCACATAAATTTAATCATCACAATATTACACATAGATAAAATCACCACTATGCTGTATATAGTCACTACCATCATTCTGCTACCACATATAATCACTATCCTGCCATTCCATATAATTCTCACCATACTACATATAGACATGCACCAAATACAAATAGGCCTGCCACTTGCACCTATTATGGATTATATGGACACATCTCACCACAATGTAGAATTAGGAGATTAGTAGATTTAAATCTATATGCATGGGTACCGAAAACTAACATTTCAGGACCCACAAGAACTTGGGTACCAAAGGTCACATCTACACATGATGTAGGTGGACCTTCACTCCTCAACTAAAAGTAAGTGGATTCTCGATAGTGGATACTTGCGACATATGACGGGAGATGCAAATCTTTTTGCATCACTATCGATGAAGAGGGAAGGGTATGTATCCTTCGGCAACAATTTAAAAGGATATATCATAGGTAATGGTACTATTGGTCATCTTCCTTCTCCTGTAATTAAGGATGTCTGCCTAGTGACCGGGTTAAAGCATAACCTGCTCAGCATAAGCCACCTTGCTGAATACGGATATGATATTAACTTTGGACAAAATAAATGTTACATTTATGATAGGTCAACGGGAGACATCGCTTTTGAAGGGATAAGAGAGGATAACATTTAAATTTTCTATCTTTTTAGTGTTACTAACAGTGTAGGGAGATGCCTCTACGTCAACAACGATGAGGGACTACTAGGGAACGAACGTCTTGGTCATGCCAACATGGATACTATATCCAGCCTATCAACTAAGAAGCTAGTAAGAGGCTTGCCCGACATCACATTCAAAAAGGATATGGTATGTGCCGAATTTAAGTTAAATAAAGCAACCAAGTCCTTATTTCATTCCATAAATACTGTAAGTACTACTAGACCCTTGCATTTACTTCATATGGACTTATTTGGTCCTAGTAGAGTAGCCAGTCTTGGTGGAAAACTCTACGCCTTTGTTATAGTAGATGACTTTTCTAGATTTACTTGGGTTTTCTTTCTTACAAACAAAAGTGATGACATTTTTGTTTTCAAAATCTTTGCTAAAAAGGTTCAAAACGAAAAAGTCTACATGATTACTCGAATCCGAAGTGATCATAGAGGCAAATTCAAAAATACTGATTTTGAAAAGTTTTATGATTTAAACGGCTTTGATCATGGGTTTTTTTTGTCCTATAACTCCTCATAAAAATTGTGTTGTGGAGCGAAAGAATAGAACTCTTGGCGATATGGCTAGAGTTATGCTAAATAAATTTTCATTTCGGAAATATTTTTGGGCTAAAGCTGTCAGTACAGCATGCCACATTTTAAATAGGGTGCTCATTCGACCCATTACGAAGAAAATACCCTACGAGCTTTGGTTTGGAAGAACTCCAAATGTTTCTTATTTTAGAGTTTTTGGTTGTCGATATTTTATCCTTAACACCAAAGACAATTTAGGCAAATTTGATACCAAAGCTGACGATGGTATCTTTCTTGGCTATGCTGCCAAGAGCAAGGGATATAGAGTGTTCAACAAACGCTAATTAATTGTGGAAAAGTCTACAAATGTGACTTTTGATGAAGATAATAGTACAGCAGCCACTCCTGACGATGATATTGAGCCATCGACTTCTACACCGATGAATACCACCACTGAAAGCAATTCTCTGGAGGGCTTGCCAAAAAAATTCTCTTTCAAGCCGTCACATCCAGAAAATTTGGTCATAGGTGAGGTTTCACGCGGAGTAAGTACTCGATCATCGTTGAGAGACTCCATTGCTAGTACTGCCTTCATTTCATAAATTGAGCCTAAAAATGTTTAAGAAGCTTTTAATGATGAGTTTTGGATTACTGCCATACAAGAAGAACTCAACCAATTCGAGAGAAGCCAGGTTTGGGAACTTATTCCTAGACCAGCTAATCACTCGATTATTTGTACGAAATGAATTTTTCGTAAAAAAGTAAATGAAGATGGTTCAGTTACATGCAACAAAGCTAGTCTAGTAGCTCAAGGATACAACAAAGAGGAAGGTATCGACTATGATGAGACGTATGCTCCTGTTGCAAGACTTGAATCCATTCGGATGCTTTATGCATTTGCTAACTTTCAAAACTTTAAATTATTTTAAATGGATGTTAAAAGTGCTTTCTTGAATGGATTTATTAAGGAGGAAGTTTTTGTAAAACAACCCCCTGGTTTTGAAAATCATAAATTTTTCGAACACGTTTTCAAACTCAAGAAAGCGCTATATGGCCTCAAACAAGTCACTAGAGCTTGGTATGAACGTCTAAGCAATTTCTTGCTTGATAAAGGTTTTTCAAAAGGGAAAATTGACACTACACTCTTTATAAAATCTTTCAAAGACACAATTCTTTTAGTGCAAATTTACGTTGATGATATTATATTTGGTTCTACTGATGAAACTCTCTGTCAAGATTTTGCTAAGTGTATGCAGACCGAGTTTGAGATGAGCATGATGGGGGAGGACAATTACTTTCTTGGACTGCAAGTCAAACAAACATCAAATAGAACTTTTATCTGTCAGTCAAAGTATACAAAGAACATGCTGAAGAAATTTGACCTTGACAACGTCAAACCAATCGTCACTCCAATAGCTACTATAACCAAACTAGAACCAGATGAAAGCGACAAACCTGTTGATCAACGTAAGTATTAAGGTATGATAGGCAGTCTACTGTATTTAACTGCTAGTCGCCCTGATATTATGTTTAGCGTTTGCCTGTGTACTCGATATCAAGCTAATCCTAAGGAATCACACATATCCGCCGTTAAGCGTATCTTTCGATACCTTAAGGGTACGGTTACAGTGGGCCTATAGTATTCCAAGTCAACATCATTTGACCTTATTGGTTACTCTGATACTGATTTTGCCGGATGCAAGGTCGACCGTAAAAGTACTAGTGGCACGTGTCATTTATTAGAAAAGACTCTAGTCTCTTGGTTCAGCTAGAAGCAGAATTTTGTCGTACTATCCACAACAGAAGCTGAATACATCGCAGCTGGTCGTTGTTGTGCATAAATTCTGTGGATAAAGTAAACCCTTGAAGTCTATAACTTATCCTTTTTGCATATTCCTATATTTTGTAACAACACTAGTGCTATCAATCTCACTAAGAACCCCATCTGTCACTCACGTACGAAACATATTGAAATTCATCACCACTTTTTGCGTGATCACCAACAAAATGGCACTATTAATTTAGAATTTATTGACACTGATCATCAGTTGGCTGATTTGTTTACAAAACCATTATCTGAGGAGAGATTCAAATTTTTTTGTCGTGAATTAGGAATTTTAGATGAAATGGTTATACTTTAAATTGGCCTGCGTAATTATCGATTATGTCATGACTCTCTATGCTGACTTTGTTATGTGTACAAGCCGAAAGGGTCCTTCTTACAACAAGGCGTAAAAGCCTAAGCGACACGGTGCGCTAGTCTTCGGACTACCGCTAGCTGGGATCCAGCCCCTGCAGCTACCCCATAGCATCTTCACCATATTGACTTATGTCATAACTCTTTAGTTACTATATAGTCAATTCATATTATAGCTTGTCTCATTTGAAATATTCTACATCTTGTTTTATTCCTATCTTTGGCTTGTCCTTTGTTTTTCAATTTTTTCCCTGCTTGATGTTATGGCCCAAGGGACCAGAACTCGGGCCGACCTCTGCTCCACCCAGAGTTCGGGCCAAGTTTGGCCTCCTTCTAGAACCTCAGATCACTCTTAGCCGTTGATCTAATCTTCATCCAATGGCTCCTGTTTTATCCGACCAGCCGACCACAGAGACAAATATTCGGGATTGTCTCTCTCTCTCTCCCCTCCATTGTCTTCTTCAAACATCTCCACACATATTTCTTTCAAAACTCTAACCCTGGAAGTCTCCAATCCTTGGGACATCTCTCTCCAAACTCAAGGAAGTCACTCTTGGAGTTCTTCTCTTCCATCTTATGTCTCTTTTGTTAAGGTATATCTCTCCCTTTTCTTCTTTTATCTCAATTTTTTCATGGCACCTAAGTTACTTGGTAGGGGTAAGAGGCAAAGGAGAAGTATTGGTGAATCCTCTACTAATCCTAACCCAAACCCACAACATAATCCTCCACCACAACCTATTCCTCATCCTCCTCCTAACATGATCCACCCTCTTTTTAACCCACCTTCATCCATCAATCCCGACACATACGATGACCGTATTTTTGTGTCCTTAGATGTGTCTAACGCATGGTTCGCCAACTTCCGTCATCGTAGTGCCTTTGTCGGATACCCTATTAAATTTACGGTGTTCTCCAAATTTCTTCATATTTTTGTAACTTATGTCTCGATGAACTTGTTGCAACTCGTGAACCGATCTATGTTAACGCCATTCAAATATTTTATTGCAACACGACTTATGACCATGACCGCATCTTCTCACCTATTGTCGGTATAGACATCTCTTTTGATAATTTTGAGTTAGCCGACCTTCTTGGTTTGCCCGACCCCAACACTTGGGAACGGGTTGATGATGCCCGGGACTTTGTTTTTCCCGGTGAGACCATGTTGGAATGTTTCAAGGATGATCTTTGTTCTTCGAATCCTTCTCCTCGAAAACTTATGGCTAAACATCTCAATAATCATTTTTATGGACTTCATCGTATTATATTTTCTTCGGTCTTGCCCAAGGCTGGATCAACTGATGAAGTTAATTACTTTGATATTATTGCTCTTTTCTTTCTCCACTCTTGTGTCCCAACTTTTCTCGCACGATGATGGATTGGAAGATTCGTGCTAGGCCTAAACCAAAATCTTTGGTTTATACCATGTAACTTCTTTTGCTTTTTGGTGCCTTTCATGTCCTATTGGATCATTGTCAGTCCTTGTCCCCTCCTGTCTTTCTAACTAAGACATGGAGAACTGTTGCTGTTGTCGCCTCTTTTGAGTCTGATATTGCTGAGGAGACTGACTCTCCTGCACCCTTTGCTGCTCTTGATTCACCTGCTCCCGAGTCTACTTCTACTCTGGACTCTATTTAGACTATGCTTCGCGATCCCTTCCGTTTGGAGGACGAGCGCTGGACTGAAATAGATGATCGCTGGATGCAGATGGACTACCGCACCACTCTGCAGATAGTGTGCTCAGCAACTCCATCCATGACATTCAGTACTCCATGGCCTCCCATTCGACGATGCCGATTCCGATGATGCGTGATCCGTCTCGCGACTGTTATCGCATTGACGATTCTTGGGTTCGCCACTATCTCGATCTGACTTTTACATTTGTGGATCCCCGTCGTACCGGTTCTGATGGTGCGGGGCCTTCACATGCTCCTTGATGGATATGGCTATTGTACTGCTACTGATGATTCGGACTATTTTTATTTTTTGCACTATATTTTTCTTTGATTATGTTTTTACGTTTTTAAGCTCTATGGCTCATTTTATTAGTACTACTACTTGCATGTTCTATTTCATTATGTGGATGGTAGTTTTATTACTTCAATTGGTACTTCTCTATTTTTGTCTCCATTTTTGTGGATTGTCAAAAGGGGAGAACCATTGATATTTGTCTTCAACACTATGAATTATGAACCATTGCTATCCATACTATGAATTGTGTATACTTGGATACGTATATTTGGATGATTACTTGTCACAGGAAATATCAGTTTACAGGGGAGTACGTTTGTTAAAGTAAGAAAGAGCCATAATGTGTCCAGGTATGAATATTGAGACATACAAATATCATATTTTGTCAATTATCAAAATGGAGGAGATTTTTGACCCAAACAGGATCACAGTCAACCTATTCCTGAAAATTAACAAAACAATATTTGTCATAGTCCAATTTGACACATTGAGCTCGAAATCAATCTATTCATCTCATTGGTTCAAGATCACTATTGCTTGAAGATTTACTATTCCGTGTATACTGGAGTCTGTATTTTTTTATTATTTTTGAGTATAGGATGATGTAAGTTGGGTCATACTGAGCAACTTTGGGCTAGACTTAGCTTTATAGGTATACTTAACCCAAACCCCAATCAACTTATTCATCCAAAAGCCCACTTAGAATATTCTGTCCATAGGAGACAGAGTTCGGGCCGAACTCCGCCTCCACACAGAGCTCGGGCCGAACTCTGTCCCCTAAATTATATGATGCTGATTTTTAGGTCTTGATCATTTCTAGTTGTCTAACGGCCAAAAATTTGAATTCTACAGAAAGAATTCTGGCCAAATTCTGCCTACCCCGAACCCTATAAATAGGCCATGGTTTTTCTCATTTCAAACAATCAAATCTTCTCTTCTTCTTCTCTTACATAACCTATATATTAAAGAGCCTTAACTTCCCATCCACTTAGCATTCAAACTTCCCAACCGTCCAAGTTGCTCGGTACGATCCAGCTAGAAGTTTGAAGTGCAAGAAGTTGTAAGTCACTTGGAAACGTCCAAGTTTCGCCAAAGCTATCATTGAAAGAAGTTTGGCGTGCTCTTTTGTGAAAAGGCACGTGATTGTAATCCTATTTCACAAATAGTGGACTTCAATCCTGAGCTAGAGTTCTAAAGCCTGGACTAGTCCTCCACGAGGGAAACCAGGTTAAAAATCTTGCTGTGTTGTGTTTGCTCTCTACTATTTATTTCCATATTTCTTTTACTCTGATTATTTAGTTAGTGAAGAGAGTTTAAATTTTTAATTGATCAATTTTTTGCTATAAACTCTATTCAGCCCCCTCTAGAGTTGCCTACCTATACTTCAGGAGTCTGTCCTAAAACTGATCCTAAGGCAAGAGTTGAAAGATAATCATAAAGGAATTATGTTACACAAAAGTAAATGAACGTGCCGGTTTTGTATGGTTGGGCGAGAAGCTTAAGCCACGAGTACAATTGAGAACTGACACCCATACAGTGTTTATGTGCAAGAACATGTAGAAGCTCGTGGCGCAGAGCTCGTTTGGATGCGTCGAGGCACGAAGTTCCTTGGCAATTTGAGGCATGCGGCCGCGTAGAGTCTAGACATATATGGGACATAATGTATGGACATCGCCTATCTAAAGCTTTCATCGGCCTACTCAAGATATGTATTGGGAGATGGGAGAGCTGAATGACACGTAATTTGAAAGAGTGAGCTTGAGTTATTGTAATATTGGCCTCGTGCCCCTATGTAATTTTTATTTTAATATCAATAAAGAGTATTTTAAATAACTTATGTTTTGCTTTAAATTTATGCTCCTATTATTCAATGTCTTGGGACTTCTGTGCGATGACCCCGTCGCAGCTGTTGTAATCGGCCGTTATTGAACCCGCCTTGCACGAGAGTAATCTAGGCTCATGCGGTATCACGCCTTTGCGAGTAAGATCGCTCCTACGAGAGCGGGACTTGACACTTACCAACTGGAAGTTGGAATCCTAATAAAAATCCTCTTACAAAGCTCTTCCACCAAATCCAATGGTCAAATTGCTTCAAATCCTTCCTAGCTAGCCATTAGAGACCTCCTATACTCAAGGTGAGTGGTTTGCAATTCAATTGGTTGAATTTGTAGTTAATTTGATAAAGGGGGCAAATTTAGGGAAGAACACAATTAGGGTTAGGGTTTCAATGAAAGAGGGAAAGACGGGGGCTAATGATGAGTTTATAGGGAAGGAAATCATAGTGTGGCCGGCCATGACTAGTGGGCTAGGGTTTGGTTAGGTGTAATTTCCTAAAGGGCCTTTCTATGTTGTAAATTCTAGCCCCTTTGCTAAAGGCCCAAACTAACACATTGAATTAAATCCCTAATATGATTCTAAGTGATTCCTATCTAGATTAGAGTCTAGTTACTAATCTAAAATCCTTAGCTAGGTCTCCATGGTCATAGTTAGTCTCTAGGTTAAGTAGTTCTAAGGTTTCACTAGCAAATAATAAAATCACAATACATCAATTTAAACAATATTAAAATAATCAAAATTTTACCAATTTATTACTTACATGATTTAAATCCAGTATTTAACAACTAACATAATCAATTTTATAAATTTTAAAATTACCCTCATTTTTGAAAAGTGGTAGTTACAAAAGACTCACTAGCGGTGCTCGGGAAGTTGGCCACCAGCGCTGGACGGGGCTCTCTGATATCAGCGATAGCATGAGAACTCACGGAGGAGACGACGGCTATGCTCTGAGGTCCGACTTTGCTCGCGGGGCGGTACGTCGTACCGACGCTGGCGTCGACGGAGTCTGTGGAAGGCCACGTGGCTGACTCTGTTGAACGCGGCAAAGAGCCTCAACTTTGGGCGGTGGGCTCACTGGGTTAGGCGCACAGAGGGGGCGAGACGGCACTTGCAGATGGTCGTCGATCACACGGGGCTCCAGATCTATGTTTTCTAGCATAGGCGGGACTCGATGGTGTATTACCTCGCCATTTGTCCGAAGAGAAGGGGATGCTCTGCTGGGGGATCGGAGTTCATAGAGTTGGAGCGTGGCAAGGTAGAGGTTAGGGCTATCCCTTTTTTTCCTTTTATGATGTCGATGGGTTTGGCGGTGGGCGCCGAGGAGACGCTGCCATAAGGTGGTGGCGGTGTTGGGCGGATTAGCTGGGTGATAACAGCGGTGGCGGCATTGTTGTTGTAACAACCACTTTTCTAAAATAAAGGTATTTTGGTAATTATGTGATTTTTATTTTTGGATTAATTTATAATATTCTAATTGGTGTTGTGTTAGTAGTCGGTTTAACCTTAACTAACCATGATTAGAGACTAACAATCACATTAGAAACCAAATTACATGTCACACTCACTTCTTCTATTTAGGGGTATTTTAGTCAATGTACATTATTTTTGAATTTATTTAAATTATTAATTAAATCGAGTGTTGTGTAATTTGGATTCGTGTTTTGGTAGGACCAAGATGGTATAACCTTAGTCAACCTTGATTAGAAGCATAATAATGTAATTAGATTTATTATTGGCTTTTTTAGATTTAATTTAGAATTATTATCTATTTTTAAGAATTATTTAATTCATTTTTAGCTATTTTTCATTAAGCCTTTTTGTCAATGGGCCTTTTAAACAACTTGAAGAGCACGTGGCCCATGACTAAATACCCCCATGCATGGCCAACCAACGCAGCCGCCCCCTTCTCATTGTGCAGAAAACCTGATCTTCTTCACAAATCGAAAATCCTTGTTTTTTCCTTCTCTTTCAAAGGCCTCTTTCTCTCGTTTCTCAACCAAATCCTTACAAACGAAGTGCATTATGACCGTTAGGAGGAGAGGAACCTGCTGAAGACTTGCTAGCGAGGGATCGGAGGCGTTTGACCAGAGGAAAGTTGCATCGACGTGTTTTGGAGGCTTATTTCATTGAGTTTTGACACTCAATAGGTACATCTCTTTAAGCACCTATTAAATTTTGTTTTTTTCTTCGTAGATGCATCCATCTAGGTACCCCATACCTGTGCATGAAGTTTGGTAGGTTTGTGATTTTGTTTGATAGTCGTATCGGACACGTGACAGTCCTATGGAACACGCGTTCGACGAAATGCCACTTAGAACTGAAAGTGTTATTTTTCGAATTTGTTTTCACGAATTCCTTGATAATATTATTTGTAACAACTTTTGTGAAGACGGATCTAAAATCGACAAGATTTCAGTATCCGAATCGGACACGGACACGCGTGAACGAGGTACGTGTACGGCCCCGTGTATGCCCTGTTGTCTATGCGTCTTAACTCGGCGCACAGGGCTCCGTTTCGCATGAAATTTTATAGGCGCGTGGGGGAAACCTCTGCGCACATGCTCCTAAAATTTTACGACGTTTCGTGAAGCGTGCGTGGATAAATTCAATGCACACGGTTCAGTCACACTTTGCACGCAGCTGAAAAGTGCCGCTAACACGGCCTTCGTAAGCGAACACAACGCGTCGAAGACCCATTCCAGAAGTAGTTGCACGTAGCCCTATACCTGGGCTACCTAGGGCCTTGATCCCGAGACACGGCGTGGCTCTAATCATGAGCCATGTGGCTCAATACGTGCCTACGGGCACGCACATGCGCTCGCACACAGGCCATGCGGGATCCGTGTGTCCTGTGTCACGTAGACACAAAGTGGTGTCATGTCAGTATTTCCTAGACCTAGCCCGGGACCATACCTAGCTACGTGCACGAGCATAAGGCTTCTCGCGTTGTGTGCGACATCCAATTGGAGGAAACGCACGTGCACAACTCGCTTATTCGGTTTTTCGATATACACTCTGTAGACACGATACAGACACGGGTTCGGCCACGTGAGTACCCGAGCACGTCACACACATAGACACCTTCGTATTTGCCAAGTTTCGAGGGTTCTAGTTAGGTATTTTGCGATTTGGGTCTCGAGTTGAGTTTTCGGGTTTCAAATATATATATTTTTTGTTTTTTTTAGTTATATATATTGAATTGATTTTTATCATAATTTGAGTTCCTGTGATTTTAGTTATAATTTTTGACTTTTTAGCAGGATAATTAGGTTCTGGACTTCCGGGGAGTGATCGTTGGATTTATACCCTATTTTATCTACTAATTATGTATATATTTTGGTTTTTCCTCTTTTTGTATATATGTGTGTGTGTGTGTGTGTGTGTACATGTGTGTGTGTGTGTGTGTGTGTGTGTATTTCATATATACGGGTATATGTGTATAAATATATGCATTAGTGAGTTAGTCGAGATGCGTAATCGAAGAGTCGAGTTTCATTCCCTCTTCGAGTGACCAACTTTATTTACTTATATGTGTATATGCCTATATGTATATTTTTTACTTTATGATATATATATGTTTTTTTCTTCTCATAGTTTAATAATTAGCTTTTGTTGTCAGTTTTGAACCCTCACAACAGTCCCCTGTCGACACACACCCACACCAACCTCTTTTCACAAGTGTATATATATATATCATGGGAATGAATGAATATATATCAATATTTTATTGTTTGCTTGTGAATGTAACCTAGGGAGTATTAAGTCAGTTTAGGATTGACCAAATGAGCCTAGAATGACCGAGTCGACCGACAATTTGCCAAGTTGACAAAAGTCAACTTTGGGTCAAACTTAATCCAAATCGACTCAAACGAACTTAGAATGACTTTGAAACTTGTGCTTGACCTAAAAATTAGTAAAATGACTAGTTGAATTATAGTTGATCTGGTTTGACCAAAGTTGACCAAGGTTGACTGTCACGATCCGCACCCACTGTTTGGGTACGAGAACGTAACAACGCCCAGCCTACGCCGCAGTGTCGGCGGTAGAACACTGTCCTAGGTCACAACATCTAACATTATAATGCCAAGCAGTTTATACTCCTCGAATGGGGTGACATAGCAGATACAGTCTCAATCACATCTAGGGTAGAGCATGATAAAGATAGATAAAACATGAAATCCAAAATAAATACAGGAGATAGAAGTCTAAGTGTCTAAGATACATAAACCCAGAAATACATCTCAAAACTCAAATACAGATACAGTAATCCATAAAGTAAATACAACTCCAGACAAAATGAAACAACTATCTAAACATCCTCTAAAGTGTCTCCTCCAGGCTAGCAGGCACCTCCAGGCTATCTGTAAAATTTATCAACAGGTCCAGTCAGGACTGGAGCGAGCACAATACATCTCAACAGTTCATAGCAGGTTAGAAAATATATTCATACAGTAAAGTAAGATACAAGTACTGAAAGAAGTACAGTATGTAAATAAAGAGAAAGCTGTAATAGAAATATCTACTATAAATAAAGAACTAACATGTGGCTAGTGAGTCAGAGTACAATATAGACATGTAAATGGCATAGAAGATTCTGATGCTACACTATGGAAGAGATTCTGATGCTACACTACTTGGATATTATTCACATGTCCATTTATACTCCCCCGTACCCCCAATCAATACACAAGGATCCAGCCAGGTTATGTTATATGATGCTATGTAACAGCCTCCGAAGGTGAAAAACCCCGAAGGTGATAGACCTCGAAGGTGATACATAGTAGTCCCATAAATGGGATAAGGATTCTAGGAAGACTCTACGATCATAAGAGTATATGTCGTAAGTGATCAAAGAACCAATGAAGCATATGATACGCCATGTAAGTGAAACGCACAGAACATGTAGTACCCGATGCTCCCTAAGGATAGCATCTCAAGAAGGGATCCATATAGTACCAATCCGTGTGACCAACGTGACAGTACAAGTAAAGTAATCTACTGCAGGAAATAATTCTAAGCAGGATATGAAATGATCAGAGAATGTACTCGCCTGATATCTGAATTTCTAAGGTAAAGATACTGTCCGAGGAGAGGTGTCTGGCTCCTAATTAGAACAGCACAAGTCACAACATGTCCAGAAGGGTAATATAAGGCACTACAATGCATTCTACATGAATCTAGGTCAAACTAGGCCAAAGTCAACCCTTAGTCAACTCTGGTCAACTGCACTAGTCAAACTAGGTCATGCCCTAACCCAGTAAGTCTTACTAGGCCTAACCAAGACTATCCTAGCAAGCACACATCAATACAAGGCTATACAAGCCAACATACACCCAACTCAATATAGCATGCAATTATTCAATACTCAAATAGGCAAGAATTCACATTGGATATACACTAGGTAATCTATTACTTTAAGCTATATATGTCTACACATATATACACATACATATATTGGTATTCAACATTAGGTCTATAATCATGACATTTCAAATGGTTATATAAACTTATATATTACAACACAATATGCTAACATATATATAATATACATACATAGCTAAGTTAACTATATTCATAAATACTTATTTAAGAGGTTATGTGTGTGTATGTGAACATGGCAAAGGGTCAAGTGAGGGTTAAATGGGCATACATAGTGTATACATATCAAAGAGTGTCAAAGTGGAAGTAAACAATGTGTCAAGTGTGTTAGTATCAACATAGTGTAAGGGGGGTACATGAGGTAATATAGGATTTGTGTTAACATAGAACATTACATCTCATTAACTTATATATTGCATATATTATATCTATTATTACATTACATTCATGCTTGCATTCATTCATCATTTATTTATTCTCTTGTACTACTATATGCACCATACATTACATACTATAGAACCTACATATTCATTACAAGCCATACTTATACATGCTTACAGTAGATAGGATACTTACACCTCATACATCATTTATTTAACCATTTACTCATGCTTGCATTCTCTATTTAGTTACATAATGTATATACATTAACATGGGTTAAAATCAAATAGAACATTATATTACACATAAGGGTGCACAAAATGCATATGCCGAATAGTAACTCCTACTAATAATCAATACTGTACCAACTCAGCATGAATTAAATTCTAGGATTGAAGTATGTTATATATCTATGTGTTAGCTTTCCGAAACTTCAAACAGATCCCATTTTCGTTTCCGAAAACTCCCGGAATCGCGAAAACACCGAGAACGCGTTTGTCTTTTGTATAGCTGACACTCAAATAATTCTCCAGAAAGTTATAAAAAGAATTAGGCCTATTAATACATATTTTTGGAAAGCTAACTTCAATACGCTTCTTTTAAAAAAAACGGAAGATTAAGCTGAGCTTTGAGCTAGAAGTTATGACATTTCTACGTTAGGGCTGAAATTAAAAACGTGGATAAAAATCATGACGGATTTAGATAGTTTGAGCCAAAAGAATACACAATATATATCCTAATTATCCATAACAATAATAGCAATAATAATATGAGGAACCACACTCACAAACTTAATTATATAATCATCATGAACCATTTATTACATATATAAATACAGATACACTCTCATTACAATATATATATATATAAATCTATATATGTAACATGAACACATCCACAACACAAATGACACTCCTATGACCTCCAAATGGACACAAAATGGACACAAATGGAGATACAACCGTGGGGATCATTCCTATGGGTTTAAAATAGACCTATATGCATGAGAAAATGAAAAGAAGAAGGGATTTATACCTCCCGGTAGATCGAATCGAAGAAAAGCCTTCCCGGAGCGACACCGACACGTAGAGATTCCAAAAGGACACTAACGAGCTCCGAATCCTCCCAAACTTGGGTAGCTTCCTCCTTGGCTAGAATGGAGAAGGAAAGAAGAAGATTTGGTGGTGAAATGGAAGGATTTGGTGTAGAAATTGCTAGGGATTGCTCTCTAGGAATTTGGGGAAGAACAAGAGAGAGAGTGTGGATGAGAATAATGAATGAACTTGAGCCTATCATCTCCCAAAGTGGATGGCCATATGGGCTATTTGTCCTATTATGGTAAGGTCCAAAATGCCCCCACTAACCTATTCTATGAATATTAGGAAAGGGCTAATTGGTTGGGGCTAAATTAGTCATTCTAAAGTCTCTAATCACACTAACCTTATCCATAATAATTAGTCTAACCTCTAACTAAAATATTTCTATCATGTGGACTAAAATTAATATCATGTGGGCCATGCCTAACTAGTGTGTGGGTCCCACTAGAGTCAACTACCCCCGGGTCCCCGTTTTAAGTCGGATTGAGTTGAAATTCGAACCCGACTCAAATAACCCCAAAACAATATCATAAATAATAAAATAATATCAAAATAATTTAAAGAGGTCAAATACAAAAATATTCTTAGGCCAAAAATGACATTAAAATATCATAATCACATGGTTAGGCTCTAGGTCAAACAGTCTCTAGGGTTTCACTAGCAAAACGTCAAAACCACAAGTCATTGATTTAAATAATTTTAAAAATGGTTTAAAATTACCAAAAATCATATCATGAATTAAATATCATTATTAAAATAATTATAAACACGAAATTTCAAAATTACCCTTATTTGGAAAACTGGGTGTTACAACTCTACCCACCTTAGAAAAATTTCGTCCTCGAAATTAAAACGTCCATAATCCCTCTAGGTCAAACCCCCACAATCAAAGTCCCAGAACTTAAACAAATCATACCATCAAAAGGACGACATACAGGGTCATGGCATACGGTGACAGTGAAGTCTCATCTAGGTATACTAGTCATGCTAATCAAATCGGTTATAGGGTATCAAAACACACAAGCAATCCAGGGTGCTAAACGAGAAAAGATGCAGAAATATTAAATCATCAAAACTGTAAGACAGTCTACCATCCTATGTGAAAACTGGTACTCATCAAAAAAAAAATAAAGAAAGGTAACCACCAATCATCTAAAAGGGGTACTATCCCAAGAAAATCAAAATCATAAGTTTAATTAACGAAAGTCGATTACATTGAAATCCAATCACAATATATATAGAGAGCACCAGAGAGGGAAAAGCTAGCATTATGTGTATGGGAACATGTTCACATGGTTAGATAGTAGGCGTGTGTGTACGTGAACATACATGAAGGTGTATATGAGGATTGTGTTTCAATTCAATGGCTATCAAATTACACTAATCATGGCATATTGGTTAAACAACCTACAATACGCAACTTATTTACTCATAGCATACATGGCTAACCATATATATATAAAAAGGTAGAACTTAGTTATGTATCTATATACGTTATAACATATATGCATAAACTCTATATATATCCTTATAGATATATAATCATAACATAGAGGGGAAGGGTAAGGTTAAATTACAGTATATACTATGTTAGAGTGTGTGTGTGTGTGTCCTTGTACAGGGTTATAGCTTAGTATTAAAAGTTAAACCAGGTTTTAGTTCAACATTTACATAAAAATATCTGAAAATAAGCTAACATTTAACCAGTGTAATATTTACATAATGCAATTTCAAAATTTAGGGGTTTTGAAACATCACGACTAATCTCAATGCTCCCAATACATCCTAACATGATAGAAAGGAAACCCTAACATATTACCAATATATTTATCTACGCATACAGTTTGATATTACATATTAAATCTGAATTTTAACTAAACATGGAAATCAATGTAAAAATGTTAACATGTAACTAGTTTTCAAGATTTTGGAGAAATTTGAACATTAAAAATCAACTCAATGTTTATCACAAACTAACATGTAAGAATATGAAACCTAACATTATATCCCTACATACAACAATGTACACAGCTTTAAATATTATATTAAAGAAAATAAAACAACAATTTAAACTAAACATTTCGAATTCAGTATTAAGTGTTAATATGTACACAGTCTTAAATTTGACAAATTTAAACACAAATTTTCAACCAAAATTTTTTTGAATTCAAACCCTACGTATAACATACATGTGCAGTGATGTAAACCTAAATAATAACATGAAATTTATATTTAAATTATAAATTTAAACATAGAAAAGCAGAGAACCAGAAATATTGGTTATGAAAATTTGGACATCAACAACATATCAATATGTATCTAGATATGTGGAAAAATCAAGTGTAGCATGCATACGTGTTAGACAAAGTGTCTGTTATATATATATTCATATACATATTCTCATGTCCCAATAAAAAATTAATTCTACGTTAAGACTAACATTTAGATTCCTACCATGATTGCAAGCAGGTAATTGACGAAATCAAGACAGTTTTATTATCACTATTATTTAATACAAGGATAATAGCAAGAAAGAAATAACAATAAAATCGGTTCTGCTTATCTGTTTAAAGAAGGAACCGTTTTGAAATCCAGAGTTAAAATATCAAATTCAAGATAAAGTCTAGCAAAATCATCGATTCATTGTATTATGAAAAACTCATAGCAAGAAATTACACAAGGTTTATAAAACCAACTAAACTTACCCCTGAGTTAAATAATAGAAAACTAGACAAACGAACAAGTAATAATTCTTTTTTTTTGAATGACTGAACAAAAGTAGAGAAAACATGTTCAAAAATATTTAAGGTGCAATCTGATAATTATTTGCGTCTATCCAAAATTATGGCACTCTAAATCCTCGTCATACTAGTAAGCAAGGCTACGATAATCACAGAGCCCTTGACTTATGCACATATCTCTAGAATCATAGTATTTAACATTTTCGCGGTGCCGCTAGCTTGGCTGTGAAAACCTTAAATTCCTACACACGAGAAATATATCCAGAGTCAGACTATATGTCCTCGCCATGCTGGCTAATGTGACTATAGAAGACTAGATTCCATAACATAGATGACCTAGCCCATATAATTTCATCTTACCAAAAATTAAATTAATCAATAATGAATACTCAAAAATCAAATCAAATTTATTAACGAACATCAAAATTCAAAAATGAACAAAATCCATCAAAATACAAACTCGAATGCAACAGCTATCATCAAAATTCAAAATTCGACAATCATCCATCAAAATTAATAAATACAAACTCAAATTCAACAATAATCCATTAAAATCAAATTTAACAACAAAAAAAGTAAAAATAAATCAAATCAAGGGAAAAAAAAGAGTTTTCAAATCGAAGTTAAAATAAGATTCTCAAGGGTCATCCCAGGAATCGATCAAGGGTTCCTAACTGTGATTGAGTACCTTTAAAATATATTCTATTCCTACTGCAGGCTGTAGTGGTACTCTAGTTCGAATACCACTACATAAACTGGACCTGGATGGGCCACCACTAAAAATGTGTCACGACCCGCACCCACTGTTTGGGTACGAGAACGTAACAACGCCCAGCCTACGCCACAGTGTCGGCGGTAGAACGCTGTCCTAGGTCACAACATCTAATATTATAATGCCAAGCAGTTTATACTCCCCGAATGGGGGTGACATAGCAGATACAGTCTCAATCACATCTAGGTTAGAGCATGATAAAGATAGATAAAACATGAAATCTAAAATAAATACAGGAGATAGAAGTCTAAGTGTCTAAGATACATAAACCCAGAAATACATCTCAAAACTCAAATACAGATACAGTAATCCATAAAGTAAATACAACTCCAGACAAAATGAAACAACTATCTAAACATCCTCTAAAGTGTCTCCTCTAGGCTAGCAGGCACCTTCAGACTATTTGTAAAATTTATTAATCGGTCCAGTCAGGACTGGAGCGAGCACAATACATCTCAACAGTTCATAGCAGGTTAGAAAATATATTCATGCAGTAAAGTAAGATACAAGTACTGAAAGAAGTACAGTATGTAAACAGAGAGAGAAAGCTGTAATAGAAATATCTACTATAAATAAAGAACTAACATGTGGCTAGTGAGTCAGAGTACAATATAGACATGTAAATGGCATAGGAGATTCTGATGCTACACTATGGAAGAGATTCTGATGCTACACTACTTGGGTATTATTCCCATGTCTATTTATACTCCCCCGTACCCCCAATCAATACACAAGGATCCAGCCAGGTTATGTTATATGATGCTATGTAACAGCCCCCGATGGTGATAGACCCCGAAGGTGATACATAGTAGTCCCATAAATAGGATAAGGATTCTAGGAAGACTCTACGATCATATGAGTATATGTCGTAAGTGATCAAAGAACCAATGAAGCATATGATACGCCATGTAAGTGAAACGCACAGAACATGTAGTACCCGATGCTCCCTAAGGATAACATCTCAAGAAGGGATCCATAAAGTACCAATCTGTGTGACCAACGTGACAGTACAAGTAAAATAATCTACTGCAGAAAATAATTCTAAGCAGGATATGAAATGATCAGAGAATGTACTCGCCTGATATCTGAATGTCCAAGGTAAAGATACTGTCCGAAGAGAGGTGTCTGGCTCCTAATTAGAACAGCACAAGTCACAACATGTCCAGAAGGGTGATATAAAGTACTACAATGCATTCTACATAAATCTAGGTCAAACTAGGCCAAAGTCAACCCTTGGTCAACTCTGGTCAACTGCACTAGTCAAACTAGGTCAAACTAGGTCATGTCCTAACCCAGTAAGTCTTACTAGGCCTAACCAAGACTATCCTAGCAAGCACACATCAATACAAGGCTATACAAGCCAACATACATCCAACTCTATATAGCATACAATTATTCAATACTCAAATAGGCAAGAATTCACATTGGATATACACTAGGTATTCTATTACTTTAAGCTATATATGTGTACACATATATACACATACATATATTGGTATTCAACATTAGGTCTATAATTATGGCATTTCAAATGGTTATATAAACTTATATATTACAACACAATATGCTAACATATATATAATATACATACATAGCTAAGTTAACTATATTCATAAATACTTATTTAAGAGGCTATGTGTGTGTATGTGAACATGGCAAAGGGTCAAGTGAGGGTTAAATGGGCATACATAGTGTATACATATCAAAGAGTGTCAAAGTGAAAGTGAACAATGTGTCAAGTGTGTTAGTGTCAACATAGTGTACGGGGGGTACATGAGGTAATATAGGATTTGTGTTAACATAGAACATTACATCTCATTAACTTGTATATTGCATACATTACATCTATTATTATATTACATTCATGCTTCCATTCATTCATCATTTATTTATTCTCTTGCACTACTATATGCACCATACATTACATACTATGGATCCTATATATTCATTACAAGCTATACTTATACATGCTTACATTAGATAGGATATTTACATCTCATACATCATTTATTTAACCATTTACTCATGCTTGCATTCTCTATTTAGTTACATAATGTATATACATTAATATGGGTTAAAATCAAATAGAACATTATATTACACACAAGGGTGCACAAAATACATATGTCGAATAGTAACTCCTACTAATAATCAATACTGTACCAACTCAGCATGAATTAAATTCTAGAATTAAAGTATGTTATATATCTATGTGTTAGCTTTCCGAAACTTCAAACGGATCGTATTTTCGTTTCCGGAAACTCCCGAAATCGCGAAAACACCGAGAACGCGTTTGTCTTTCGTACAGCTGACACTCAAATAATTCTCTAGAAAGTTACAGAACGAATTAGGCCTACTAATACATGTTTTTGGAAAACTAACTTCAATATGCTTCTTTTAAAAAAAACGGGAGATTAAACCGAGCTTTGAGCTAGAAGTTATAACATTTCTAAGTTAGGGCTGAAATTAAAAACGTGGATAAAAATCATGACGGATTTAGATAGTTTGAGCCAAAAGAATACACAATATATATCCTAATTATCCACAACAATAATAGCAATAATAATATGAGGAACCACACTCGCAAACTTGATTATATAATCATTATGAACCATTTATTACATATATAAATATAGATACACTCTCATTACAATATATATATATAAATCTATATATGTAACATGAACACATCCACAACACAAAGGACACTCCTATGACCTCCAAATGGACACAAAATGGACACAAATGGAGATACAACCGTAGGGATCATTCCTATGGGTTTAAAATAGACCTACATGCATGAGAAAATAAAAAGGAGAAGGGATTTATTCCTCCCGGTAGATCGAATCGAAGAAAAGCCTTCCCGGAGCGACACCGACACGTAGAGATTCCAAAAGGACACGAACGAGCTCCGAATCCTCCCAAACTTGGGTAGCTTTCTCCTTGGCTAGAATGGAGAAGGAAAGAAGAAGATTTGGTGGTGAAATGGAAGGATTTGGTGGAGAAATTGCTAGGGATTGCTCTCTAGGAATTTGGAGAAGAACAAGAGAGAGAGTATGGATGAGAATAATGAATGAACTTGAGCCTATCCTCTCCCAAATTGGCTGGCCATATGGGCTATTTGTCTTATTATGGTAAGGTCCAAAATGCCCCCACTAACCTATTCTATGAATATTAGGAAAGGGCTAATTGGTTGGGGCTAAATTAGTCATTCTAAAGTCTCTAATCACACTAACCTTATCCATAATAATTAGTCTAACCTCTAACTAAAATATTTCTATCATATGGACTAAAATTAATATCATGTGGGCCATGCCTAACTAGTGTGTGGGTCCCACTAGAGTCAACTACCCCCGGGTCCCCGTTTTAAGTCGGATTTAGTTAAAATTCGAACCCGACTCAAATAACCCCAAAACAATATCATAAATAATAAAATAATATCAAAATAATTCAAAGAGGTCAAATACAAAAATATCCTTAGGCCAAAAATGACATTAAAATATCATAATCACATGGTTAGGCTCTAGGTCAAACAGTCTCTAGGGTTTTACTAGCAAAACGTCAAAACCATAAGTCATTGATTTAAATAATTTTAAAAATGGTTTAAAATTAGCAAAAATCATATCATGAATTAAATATCATTATTAAAATAATTATAAACACGAAATTTCAAAATTATCCTGATTTGGAAAACTGGCTGCTACATTGACTTTGACCTAGAAGGAGCATGTAGAATTGTATTGTAGTCCTTTCTTATGATATTTTAGACCGTGTTGTGACTTATGGTTATTTTAAATAGGATTACATCACTCCAGTTCAGTTACACTTCCTCACCAGTAGCTTGGATTATTAGGCGAGTACATTCTCTAACTGTTTCATTCTTGCTTGGATATATTTACTTGTTATAGACTAGTTTACTTGTTGCTGTCACGATATTTCCCGGATTAGTACTATATGAATCTCTTCATGCGATATTATCCCCTCAGATACATCGGGTATATTATGCTTGTGTACTTTATCATGTGCATCGTCTACTCTTTGTATACATATTTATTCATGTATACTCATGTGACTTTCATGTACACTCGTGATCATGTGAGCCTTCATGTATAACCCAGTGTTCATGTGGTCTAGCTATCCATGTGACACACTACTTTCATGTGCAATAACATAACCTCGACAGATCCTTGTGTAATGATTGGGGCAGGGGAGTATTTATTTGGTTATATGATCTACACCATTTTTATGTACAACTCCAAACTAGATTTAAGTCATATATAACCTAAGCCTGTTTTGATAACCAAACATGTGCTCTAAATAGTTAGTTCAGTATTCTTATCTATATCATGTATATCTATTTCCACTATATCATGTTCTTCTTTCTAAACTCTCTCTACTATTTCTTTACAACAGTTCATGTATATTATTATACAGCTTGTTTCATATTTTCTTTCATGTTATGATCTGTGTGAGAGATATCTATTCGTTCATATTCTGACTGGACCTGTTGAAAATATTACAGATGATGGGGATTGCTGCGATACTTACTATGGAGCAGGCCTAGTTGACACAGGCGACCTGGACCCTCAGGAGGATCCAGTAGTCGCTGAGGACTTGCCATTAGATTAGTCTAGACTTATCTTATTATCTAGATTTATGAGAAATTTGAGATTGTATTGAGATATTGTTTGTGGTGTTGATAACACCGAGACTCTTTATTTTGTTGTATTTCTTTTGTGGATTTCATATCTATATTATCGTGCTGATTATCTACCTCTAGTTTTGTGATTGAGATTGTAGCCTCTTATGATTATCCTCCTTTTGGAGAGTATATCATTTTGTAATAGTTTTGGTTGTAACCTAGGACAGCGTTCTACCATCGACACTGCGGCGTAGGCGGAACTTACCCACTTCTCGTGCCCTTACACTGGGTATGGGTCATGACAGTTGTGCTCCTGGCGGCTCGGGTGACCGGAAGGTGGCAGGAGGTGGACGGAGATAAGAGTTGCGACTTGTCGGGGGTATATCCGTCACGATAATTTATCGTGTACACGTGTCCGGTGTATCGAACACGATAATGGTTTTGATGTAAATGTAACAAAGAGTGGAATAAGATGGATGGACATAGACACATGAGTCCGAACACGGTGATTTCTGTAGTGGTGGACATGGTTGGTTTTGCGGGAAGCATATGTGTGGTCGGGATTTGCCGTAGAGGTAGGGTAGGGAAGAGTTGTTGACTTTGTTTTGGAAATTGCTATTGGCAGAAAAAAAAAGCAAGTAGTCTCCTTAAATAAGAGTAGGAACTTCTAATACGATAAGGACTACAATTTATGTAGATAAATCCTCTCATTTTAGTTCTAAATGGATAACATTTAAATTAAAATCGGTCTAATCGCGATAATGTAAAATGATTACCATAAAATATTTAAAGCATATATTTGATATTAGCAACCAATTTAAATCATATACATTTTAATCTAAATCAAATAGTTGATAAATTTTTTATTTGTTTCCAAAATACTCATGATATTTAAATTATTTAAAAACCAGAACTTTTCAAGATTTTAATCAAATAATTATCGCATCCAATAAATTATTAATTAATCTAAATTATTAATAAAAGTAATACTAGCTATTGTTAATAACATTTAAAATACATTTATCCAAATCCAAATCAAATAATGTTTTAAACGCAAATTGTGTAATTGCAACCTATTAATGATTGCCATAAAAATAGTTTAAATAAATTCAAATCTTCTTATAAATGAATCACCATTTGATGTATATATTCTAAAACCAAGTAAAGCATATAAATTCAAAAACCGAAATCAATAATTTAATTATAATAATAGTAAAGAATAATAGATAATGTAAAGCATATATATTTATATATCATCGAATTTTGATAAAACTTTTGACGAGAAAAGAAATAAAATAAATAATTAAATAAGATTTTCAAATCATTCTAGAAACTATTATTTTTTGAAATGCGGGAGAATAATAAAATATTTTTTAAGTTTATTTTACTTCCGCTACAATTATTAAAAAAATTGAAAATTCGAGAAGAGGAGTTACAAATCTACCCACCATAGAAAAATTTCGTCCTCAAACATTCAAGGGGACGATTCAGTGTGACTAAGAATATAATCAAAATAATTTGATCAATGATCAAGAGTTAGATCATTAATAGAATTGATCCTTAGGAAAAGATACAACGAGGCACGATTAAAGTATAGTCGAAAGCGTCTAGCCACATCGTCAATGATATAATCGAAATAGGATTTAGCTAAACAAGAAAATGTCATAGGCATGATTAACTACTAACTGAAATTACATAAGCATGATCAACGATGAAAAGTTAGACAAAACCTAACATGATTAACTTACTTAGATAAGAGTAGGATGCAGTTACAATCAAGGCTAATCATGCAAATCATTCAAGTATGATTAAAAAAGAAATTAGCACGAGCATGAACATGATCAAAATAGTCATGTTCAAAGTTGGAATTAAATATAGGCATTAGGACTAATAGGGCTGAAATATAGGCATGACTATGACTATAGTCAATAATGGTTTAGTCACGCTCAAAGTCTTTTAGAAACGATCAAAATTGAAATCATTTTAGCATGATAAACTAGTTAAGTAAAATTGTTTAGGCATGATTAAAAATTAAAATCTAGGTAAAGGTGCGGATTGACTCGATCGAAATATATAAAAGTAGTCAAGTCGCGATTGAAATCGTTTAAGAATGGTCAAATCAAAATTGTTTTGATACGTTTAACTATTTATTATAATCATTTAGGCACTTGTTTTAGAACCGAAATCTAGATACGTTCAGGAATCTAGTGGAAGGAAATTAAAATAGGTTTAAAAGATGACGATTCAAAAACAGAAAATGAAGAACAACCCATTTATTGAGAAGGTATTGACTAGAAATAAGGCACAAATTATTTAGAAAGCTTAATAGTCATAAGCTAATAAAAGACATAGCCTCTAGGGTATTCAAAAATGGCATGCATATCTTAAGTCATTTCACCGAGAATCCGTGCCCTACCAGTGTACATCTGGCTGTAGTAAACCCTTGGTTTTATGGCTCAAATATAATATGGTATCGAATATTTCAATTAGCTCTACCAATATTAACATGCAACTCAAAGGATCAAAATATGGCAAATAGGATAGAGTATTAATAACATTCAATAACTTACACTTACCCAAATTTAATTCAACCTAGGGATCATGCCATGCAGTGCACTGCTTGTTGCAGTGAACCCACAGTATCGATAATTCAAATAAGTACGACAATGCGTTGCTATCTTGCCATCGTAAGTCATGAAATTTTTTCCAACTAATCTCTAAGAATTTCAAAGGAGCTTCTAGAATTTCAATAATTTATTTAGATAGGAAAAATGTAGGTATCTGTCCTTTGAGTATCAATTCTTGAAATAAAAAATGAGCAATTAGGGAAGGTAATGATCGAAACCAAAATAAGGGAGAATCTCCAAATTCTTATGGCATGGATATTTGATGATTGAGGAAAAACATATATTCCTTAAATCAAGGCTGGAGATGGATAATCAAGAATTATTTTAAAAGAATAATTCCTAGTTGTCAAGAGAAATAAATAAGCAATACGAATTTTATGATATGGTTATGACGATTAGAGGAGAGAAAATAAAATAAAAACAAATGATCAAGGATAGGAATAGAATACTAAAAAGTCCTAGTTTATCAAACGAGTAGCCAACCTACATTTGGTCTTATCTTCATACACAATAGTGTATCCTTCTATAAAAAGGTTATACAAATAGGGTTAGAATTCAATAAATCCTTGGCTAAATCACATGGCCGATATAGAAACCTTAACTACCCGATAATCAAATTGAATAAGGGACTCCTAGTCCTAGTTATTTTTTATAAAAAATTAAATTAAGCCTAATTGTGAATGAGCATTCTAGTTCCTAGTCGCAGGCTCGCAGTAGTACGACTACTGTGGTACTACCACAAGTTTGCATAATTATTACGAAAACTGACCTACATGGGCCACCACAAAAACTTCTCACGACCAGCACACGCTTTTTGTGATGCGAGTGCGTGCGCAAGCCAGCCTATGCCGTAGAGTCGGCGGTAGATTGCTGTCTAGCCACAATATCCTAAAATCACATGAAGACTAACTTTATTGCTCATTCACAAGACTAAATCAACTTTACAAAATTTTACAATTTTTACATTTTGAAGAAGAATATAAAACTTGTATAATTATAGAAACTACCATACATTTAACTAGTCTTCTATGGTTGACCTCAACATATAATCGTATCTTCCAATGCGAAGAGAAGCCACGGCTAACCTGAAAATTATTGGTTTCCACTCAGGAATGGAACAAGCCCACAGACCGACAGGCTGTTCAAAAAAATAATAGAATTTGCAAGACATGAAAATAGCATATGTGGAAAAATCTAGTAAATAAAGCCTGATATCATGGCAAATCAAGAAAAGAAGTAGATAACTCTACAACAGGATATAGCAACTAAAGAACATGTAAATAGCGTAATGTGGCATGTGGTGAAGTGGCAAGAAGAATCAAGTAAATGACAACTATCTACGTATTTTAAAATATCGTGTTCGACGTGTGAACGGCTAGGGGGTAAATCAGGCACGCTAGTGTAAGGCTGCTATTCTCCATGAAAGATACGGAGGATGTTTCTGGGTAATTCACACGTCTAGTAAGATATTTTTTCTCCCGACTAGTACTCATGGACTAGAACAAGTCACTAAACACGAAAACATGATAATCAAGAAATATAACATGTAGAGATCCATGATAGTAATCGGTGTAACAACGTGTCAACAAGCAGGAAAGCATATGTATAAACTTGAAATGGAAAAACTACTAAGAATCGAAAGAAATCCGTATATGTACTTGCCTGGGGTCCTTTGCTGGTGAAAACGATAATACCATTGCGTCCAGAATAGTTTTGTTAGCCTAGGGTTGATATGAAAATGTCCAAAATTGCAAGGAACATAGGAAGAAATGATCAGTTATGATTTAAGATTAATCTAAATGAAAATTTGATCTAAAGAAAAGTTTTCCCTTTAATCCCAATATCTTTAAGAACTATTAATTTATAAACAATTTAGAGATTAGTCATAATCTTTTAAAATACTATATATTTATAAAGAAAAACTATTCATAAACTATTTAGAATATATTATAAACTTATATATGAAAATAATATGAAATTCCGTGAAAGTTTATTTCCCTTATTAATAGTTATATAGGAAACATATATTGTATTAGTAAAAAATATAGTAGTTAACAAAAATCCTAGGAAATCATTTTGGCCAAAATCCAATTTTTGTGAATTACACTTTTTGGCTAAAAACTGTGTTAAATAACAACAAAATACTTTAATAATATTTTTTAGGTTTTCTAAACCCAATTTAGACGGTAGTTGTAGGATCAAGCACAAAAGTCTATAATTTTGTTACAATATATGTTTAGAAAAATATTAGATGTATGTATATATAAAATAATAATTATCAATAATAATATTAATAAATAATAAAATCTAGGTTATCAATAAGTTCAACATTAATAATATATGTGCTAACTTCTAATAGAATTACAGAATAATACTATTGGCAACCTTTGATAAAATTACTGTAATAAGTCATTTAATTACCTGTAATCAATATACAATTAATACATACTAATAAAAATTAATAATAACTCTAATAATACTACTTATAAACTATTTATCAGTAGTATAATTGTAATAAGGTTTTCCTCGTCTTCTGTGAAGACAAAAAACAAAAGTTAAAAATTTTTCCCCCATATACTTCCCTCTCTTCTCACTGGAAAGAGAGAGAACATGTCATAAGCAAAGAAGGGAAAGTGAAGAAGTAGCAAAAGAAAAAGGAATTGATGGAGGAGGAGAAGTCGAGATGGAAGACTCACCAGCGGTGCTCGGAAAGCTGGCCACCGGCGCTGGATGGGGCTCCATGAGATCAGTGACGGCGTGAGCACTCACGGAGGAGACGGTGGCCGTACTCGGAGGTCCAGCTTTGCTCGCAGGGCGGTGCGATGCACCGACGCTGGTGTCGACGGAGTCTGTGGAAGGCCACACGGCTGACTCTATCGGGCACTGTCATGCCCCAGTCCCAAAATACGTGGGACCAGCATGTGACTATGCCAGCTGGTATGCAGACATTGTGTCGTATATCTATTATTAATGATCTCATTCACAATATAAAAATATTAACTAAATAAGAAACACTGAAAATATATATGAACTGAAGGAAATGATATTATGAAATTGTCAATAGACGGGTGGAAACAAATCTACTACCAAATTAATATTATCAACCAAAAACAGGAAATAGTCCAGTACATCTGAAATAAAAGAAAGTGCAAGAAAATAAGTGATCCATCTAGAAGATGATCATGGAAACTCTGAAGGCAAGATCTCCTCCTCTAGAAGTGCAGTAGTAGGTCCTGATCCGTACACCTGAGGGTACTCCTGTTCGTCCAAGTCTGGAAGGAAGCCAGGTCCTTAGTGGGATGTAACAAGTTACAAATATGCTATAAATACTGAAATATAATATATGCATAAGGGTTTTATAACCTCCTAAGTGCAAATTTAGAGGACAATGTTCAAGTGATGGGAAAGTATAGGCTGAACTAGGATCTCCACGTAACTCAAGGCTAGTAGTATACATATCTCACAGTTATCTGTAAACTTTCGTAATAATCGACGATTGTCCGAGGGTATTTGTAAATGGGGTCATCAACCCATAGTTCCCTCTGGATACTATAGTTTACCGATTTGGGTAGCCCATATGCCTAGTGACTGTCCTCCCCCTCAATTTCCATACTAACCAAGTCGTATACACCACATGTCAAGCTTGTAACAGCTCGAGTCTGTAATGTACTAAATCGAAGCAGTTACGTTTCTAACCGTTGTACGCCCCTTACGTACCGATAGCTATTCGAGTACGATAGTCCGTGAGCTAACATGAATCTCATATCCGTGTCACGTATGTGTCAAGGCCAAATGAGTATGACAATATTCCACTGATATAGGACAGTCGTTTAGCAACTAAGTCAACATGCATAAAAAATAAAATCAAGTGAATCAGCAAACTCCGTCGATCGCACCCATGTTTAGCTTGGACGCACAGTTTATATCACAAGTGCTAAAGTAAACAGGAAATAAATTTACTATATGCTAAATTAGAAGTATTTAAACAGTAGTAATAGCAAGGTATACTTGCCTGGTGACTGAGTAGTGGCAGGAAAATGTCCAAGTCATGAACTCGGCAAGTCAACCGTCGCAGAAAAGATGAAATCTGAATGAACGTCTCCGGATGCTGAAATAAATATTACCAACATTTCCAGAATGAGTGAGAATTCTATAATAGCCTACCCATAAGTCAAATTTGGACACAAGAGCAAAAATAGGAGTTTTGGGTCAAAATGGGGTCCGCCGTTAGGCCCACTCCGTACCGAAAAATGTGCCAGAATCAAAGTTCTCTAAATTTAGTAAATTATATATCCACAAGACCAGAACAGCGATACGAACTCAACTGTATGTCCACAATTGAATTTTGATGAGCCAAAATCAAAATCGTCCTTTAAGTAGGCCCTCGGGGCACGCAAAAGGGCGATCCGATCAACGGTCTCAGAATTGGATGAAAGTTGGGTCACATGACAAGTCAAATATTACGAGTCTAGTGATGCAAGATTTGTTGCAATATGATGAGTACACAAAAACTAATTGCTATTTTGAAAAACCTCGATACGGTAGTTTTTGACAGATACAGGTCAAATTCGTCACGCACACGCGACGATTTCGAATTCCATCAAATCCTACTCGTCGGGGTAGACCATATGCACCTTTTGGTGCAAGCAGTTCGACCCCGGGTGGTTCGGTTTGTCGGGATGGACCCCAATTTGAAGAAATTTTATGTATTAAATTGTTTTATGGGGCCTACTTTGGCTGTAGTTTTGATCTAGTTATAGGGTGAATTAGGTTCTGGAATTTGGTGCGGTCATAGACAAGTTTATCAAGAATGGGTGCGCGCAAGTGGCGCTATATTTCGTTGAACGAGCTAAAAGTTACGCTCGCTCAAACTTAGGGAAATCCCCAGAATTCTGGTTCATCTTTTGTATATAATTTTCTTTTTTTAATGTAGCCTAGTTTGGCTGACTATTTGAACTAGTTCTTGCTCGAATCATACCATGAGACTTGGCATGGTTAAACTAGGTTTATAGATCTAAGCTCTGGTGAAGTTGGTTCATGAATAGATTGGAAGAATATAGAGATATATCCATACAAACATTCTAAAATCTAACAAAATTCTGATATGAACTTGTTTTTTATGGTTTTTTAATGATTTAGGAACTAAAATTTAACTATGTTTTAATCTGAATCATTTGCCACAAATTGAATCAAAACGAAGAGGGTTAACTAGAGCGTTCACCTGAAAAGCCGGATCAAAATTTGGTTGATCGAGGAAGAAGAACGGACCCTTCGAACTTGGCTCGGCACGGTTGGGTTGGCTCTACGAATAGTCTTCTTTGCCCCAAGAAGGAGCCTGTCGACTCGAGGTGATACAACGTGCGAAGGGGGTGCATGCATAGGTCCGTAGTGGTGCTCCTTTGGCTGTACACGGCGGGATGGCTGTGCACGACGTTGGCTCGACGTCGACATTGTTTTCGGTGGTGTCGGTATGGATGAACAAAGAGAATAGGAGATAGAAAATTGATAGTAGAAGAAGAAGATATGAGGAATGGGGGTTATGATAGAGTAGAAAGAATTGAAGAGTTGGAGGAGAACCTTCAGATCTGAACGTTGGAATGGAGTGTGGTTTCATGCGCAGACGTATCGGCTTGGGAACAGGAAGCTCCCTGTTCCTTCGCACGGGTGGAGACCATGGAACATGTTACATGGTTTGAAAGGGAGAGTGGCTTAATGGGATTTGTCGGCTGTGGGAAATATGTGGGATTTAGTTGGTTGTAGAAATTTAGTTAATACTTTAGATATTAACTAATGGGTTTTAAGGAGCAATAAATTGGAACAAAAATTTTTAAATGTGAAATTCGGGAATAGGCTTTAGAAGATAATAATAATAATTAAGATATAAAATAGAGAGTTTACAAGCGCCACGGAGAGCCTCAAGTCTGGGCGGTAGGCTCACTGGGTTAGGCGTTCGGAGGGGGCGAGGCGGTACTTGGGGATAGCCGTCGATCACATGGGGCTCCGCCTCTGTGTTCGCCAGTGTAGGCGGGACTCGTTGGTGTACTCACGACGCATTGGCTTGCCATCAGTCCGAGGAGGAGGGGATGCTCGGCTAGGGGATCGGAGTTCGTAGAGTTGGAGCATGGAGAGGTGGAGGTTAGGGCTTTCGTTTTTTTTTCTAGTGTTGATGGGTTTGGCGGTAGTCGCCGGGAAGACGCTGCCATGGGGTGGTGGCAGCGTTGGGCGGAGTAGCTGGGTGATAACAGCGGTGGTGGCGCTGTTGTGCTCCCGACGGCTCGGGTGACCGGGAGGCGACAGGAGGTGGACGGAGACAGGAGTTGGGTCTTGTCAGGGTATATCCGTCACGAAGATTTATCGTGTACACCTGTCCGGTGTATCGGACACGATATGGTTTTGATGTAAATGTAATAGAGAGTGGAATAAGATGGATGGACACGGACACACGGTCCAGACACGGTGATTTCTGTGGTGGAGGACATGGTTGGTTTTGCGGGAAGGATATGGGTGGTCGGGATCTGCCGCAAAGGTAGGGAAGGGAAGAGTTGTTGACTTTATTTTGGGAATTGCTATTGGTTGAAAAAGAATAGCAACTAGTCTCCTTAAATAGGAGTAGGAACTCCTAATACGATAAGGACTAGAATTTATGTAGATAAATCCTCCCCTTTAACTTTAAATCGAATAACATTTAAATTAAAATTGGTCTAATCGTGATCATGTAAAATGATTACCGTAAAATAGTTAAAGCATATATTTGATATTAGCAACCAATTTAAATCATAGACATATAAATCTAAATCAAATCGTTGATCTACTAACATAATTCAAATAACATTTAATATTATCAATCTAAATTCAAATAAATAATACTCCTAGTAATTTAAATATAATGATATTATTAAACAATTTAAAACATATATCTTTATAAATCCAAAAAACTTAATTTAAAAAATACTTTGATAAGTCTTTTATATGTTTCCAAATTACTCATGATATTTAAATTATTTAAAAACCAAAACCTTTCAAGATTTAAATCAAATAATTATCGCATCCAATAAATTGTCAATTAATCAAAATTAATAATAAAAGTAATTCTAGCTATTGTTAATAACATTTAAAATACATTTTGCCAAATCCAAATCAAATGATGTTTTAAACACAAATTGATCTAATCACAACCTATTAATGATTGCCATAAAAATAGTTGAAATAAATTCAAATCTTTTTATAAATGAATCACGATTTGATGATACTAATAGATATTCTAAAACCAATTAAAGCATATAACTTCAAAAACCAAAATCAATAATTTGATAATAATAATAATAAAGAATAATAGATAATGTAAAGCATATATCTTTATATATCCTAGAACTTTGATAAAACCTTTGTCGAGAAAACAAAAAAAAAAATTAAATATGATTTTCAAATCATTCTAGAAACTATTCATATTTTTTTGAAATACGGGAGAATAATAAAATATTTTTAAATTTTTTTTATTTCTACTACAATTTTTAGAATTTTTTTAAATTCAGGAAGAGGAGTTACATGGATTAAGTCCATCGAGGAAGAAGAATAAGTGATCCTTCTCGCCCATACTAGATATCGCAAGTATCAAGCCTGTAAACTCCGCGATATACTCCTTGATCGTCTCGATATTCTTGAAATGTCGCAAGCTTTGCCTCGCTACAAACTCTACATTCTCTAGATAGAATTAAGACTTGATCTCCTTCTTAAGATTCTCCTAAATCACCATCAAGCACAAACCCTTCTCTGCTTCCATGCACCTTCTCGACGTCATCGTTGGTGTACGACGTCTTGAAATCCATGTTCCAGAAGAAATTCTCAACTTCTTTGGAATCTCGATCCCCACTTAAGGATTTTGGCTCGAGGATCTTCCTTCTCTTTGGTGCCTCCCTCCTCGAAGGTCTACCATTCGCAACGGCCTTCTCCAAGATAGAAACTTTGGAATTAAGTTCTCTACAACTCTCGACCATGGTCTTTAGCTCCTCGTAGCCTCAGAACTTCCTACATAAGTCCTCAATCTTTGCACGATGTCCCTTGAGCTCCTCCTCAAGTGTGGGTCGGATCTCTTGAAATTGCTCCCGAAAGATTGCCATGGACAAAGCCGTTAGGAAAGAAGCGCTAAAACCTTTCCCCAAAATAGAGAGTACCTATAAGAGAATCGAGCAATACAACGCACGAACCAAACACCAAACACAATCGATACAGTCACAGAATTTTTAACGTTGAAAACCCTTGAGGGAAAAAACTACGAAACGATTGGAGTCCAACCCTTGAGAAGCCTTCAATAATGAAATAAAGGAGTACACCCTCTACAAACTTCTCACGATCCAATACGGATCCCTACAACACTGGAAGCAAGAATAATTGATTACAAGGCTACGAAGAATAAAGACAACGAGTAGAGATTACCCGAACACGATCCTCTTTCGAAAATAGTCTTCTATCCTCCTTCTTCTCTCCCAAAGTTGCAATGACACTCTTGCCTCTTTTCTTTCTATATTCCTCAATGTTGTGTTATGATTAGGGTTAGAAAAAAACATGTATAAACTCCCTAATCTGTCGCAAAACCTGGGTCGTAGGATACGATCCAACGATATAAAAACACCCTGAAATCAGCCTCAGTCCCCGTCGACACAGAGTTCGGCCAAAACTCTGTGTTTTCGACAGAACAGTTCTGGAACGAAGGGGACAGAGTTTGGCCAGAACTCTGCCTAGGGTAGAGTTTAGCTTGAACTCTACCTTCCCTATTCCAGAATGTACTTTGGTAGCTCCCGAGCTTCTTCTTCGTCTCCAAATGGCCTCGTCACCTTCCCGAGCTTCTCTGACACACAGACGGCGCTCGTCGCACTCTTGGGTTTTCAACACATAGGTTGGGAACCCCACCCACTCTAACATTTCTTCCCCTCACAACTATATGGAGAAGGTCGCCATCCCGATGATCTGCCTGCAGAAATCAAACTTTTTTTGGGTAAAATCTTGGTGAACATATTTGCTCCGTTATCATCTATATGAACCTTCTCAAGCTTCGCATGCTTCTTCTCAACCACATCCCCTAACAAATGATACCGAGTCTCGATGTGCTTGGACTGGCTATGAAAGGCCTGATTCTTCAAAAGGTGAATAATACTCTGACTGTTGCAAAGCAAAGTATACTGCTCTTGCTTCAGTCCCATTTCCTGTAATAACTTTTTCATCCAAATCAACTCCTTACAAGCCTCTGTCGTCATAATGTACTCTGCCTCTATCGTCGATAAGGTAACATACTTCTGCAACTACGACTGCTACGATACCGCTCCTCCAGCAACCATCATTATATTGCCCGAAGTCGATCGCCTCATGTCTATATCTCCAACCATATCAGCATCGGTATATCCAACCAGCTTCGGCTCGTCACCACCAAAATAAAGTCTCGCATTGGCAGTGCCCTGAAGATATCGTAGAATCCACTTAACCGCACTCCAATGTACCCTTCCTGGATTTAAAGATACCTGCTAACTGTGCCAACTGCATAAGCGATGTCCGACCTCGTACACACCATAACATACATAAGGCTTCCCACAGCTGAGGCATATGGAACCCACTCTATATCTTTTTTTTTACCCTCGGTAGATGGACGCTGCTCCTCAGTGAGCTTAAAGTGAGCCGCAAGGGGGCAACTCACTTTCTTCGACCAGTCCATCCCGAAACACTGAAGTACCCGATGAATGTACTTCTTTTGGGACAAGTGTAGCAGGTTGGACTCTCTCTCGCGGCTGATCTCTAACCCAAGAATGGTCTTTGTTGTGCCCAAATCCTTTATAGAGAATGTTGCGCCAAGTTGGCACTTCAACTCTGCTATCCTAGTGGTATTCCGACCTACTAATAGTATGTCATCAACATAGAGCAATAAAATGATGAAATCATCATCAACAAAGTAACTCACAAATGTACAATGGTCCGACGTCGTCCAGGCATAACCCTGGTCCCCCATAAACGACTCAAACTTCCTATAGTACTGCCTCGGAGCATGCTTTAGACCATACAAGTTCTTCCTTAACAGGCAGACAAAATATGACTTGCCCTTATCACAGAATCCCCTGGCTGCTCCATGTATATCTCCTCCTCAAGATCACCATGGATGTATGTCATCTTTATGTCCATCTGCTCGACCTCCAAGTCGAAATTGGCTGCAAATGCTAGCACCACCCAGATACACGACTGCTTGACGACTGGAGAAAAGATCTCATCATAATCTATTCCTTTTTGCTGACCATGGCCTTTAACTACCATCCTCGCTTTGTATCGAGGGCGAGTAGCATCATTCGTCTGCTTCACTCTAAATACCATCAATTTTTCAAAGCCTTCTTGCCCTTTGGCAACCGCACCAGCTCGTAAGTAAAATTGGCGTGTAAGGAATTCATCTCCTCCTGCATAGCCTACATCCTATCCTGACTTTGTTCGTATTCCATAGACTCTGCAAAACTTCTAGGCTATCCCTCGTCAGTCAGTAGCATATACTTACCCGGTGAGTATCTCGTAGATGGTTGGCGCTCTTTGTTGCTCCTTCTCAATGGAGCCACTGGTGCTGGCTTTATACCAACAACCTCCTCCCCTTGCGGAACTGTCTCCCCGACGTGCTCGTCCTCCTGAGGGACACCCTGACCACCATCAGCAGGTTGATGATCCAGGTTGGAAGAAACTCCATGTACTGGCTCCCCCATAACTGGATCTTCTACGATGTCCTCTGGAAACTGCTCGAAGTGAAATAACTTTAACTCAGACAATTACTCAGCCTCAAACGGTATCTCAGAATCTTGAGTATTGGTCATGGTCTGATCCTCGACGAATATCATGTCCCTGCTTCTTTAGAGCTTTCTTCCCACTGGGTCGTGGAGTCTATAGCCAAACTCATCCCGACCGTAGCCGACAAAGATGCACCGCCTCGTCTCCAGCTCAAGTTTGGACCTCTCGTCCTTCCGTACATGCACAAAGGCTTTACAACCATACAATCGCAGGTGATTGTATGACGACCCTTTGCCATACCATACTTTGTCAGGCACATCACCCTGCAAAGGAGTACTAGGAGAGAAATTAATAACATAAGTAGGTGTAAGAAGAGCCTCACCCCAATAACTGCCTGGCAAATTTTCTTCTAACAGCAAACACTGTACCCTCTTCATCAGTGTCCTATTCATGCGTTTCGCTACACCATTGAGCTGAGGTATCTTTGGTGAAGTCTTCAAGTATCGTATCCTTGCTCTCTGTAATAAGAATCAAAAGGACTAATGTATTCGCTATCGTTGTCGGACCGAACATACAATAACTTATTGTCTATCACTCTTTCAATAGAGGTCTGAAACTCTTTGAAAGTGGGCAACACCTGATCCTTGGTCTTTAAGTCATAGACCCAAATCTTTCTGAAACAGTTATCCATAAAAGTTACAAAGTAAGAAGCACCGCCAATAGATTTTACCTTTATAGGATTGCAGACATCCGAGTGAATCAACTCGAGCAACGCCGGCTTCCTTGAACTTGGGTGACTTTTGATAGACAACCTATTTTGCTTCCCAGCAAAACAGTGCATGTATTTCTCCAATTTTGTACCTCCGTAGAATCATTTTTCTGTTCACCAAGTAGCTCATCCCCTACTCGCTAATATAGCCAAGCCGCCCGTGCCACAGCTCGGTAGACGTGTCAAAAACTGTGTTCACCTCCTATTCTCCCTGTGCGCTCTCCTCCATATAGTAGAGACCAAACTTCTTGCTTCCTCTTGCAATCACCATCGAACCTATGGAAAGCTTTCATATACTATTCCCGAAGAGAGTAAAGAATCCCTCATCATCCAACTTTCCAACCTACACCAGGTTAAAATAGATATCAGGGACATGATGAACGTCTTTGAGAACAAGAACTGCACCCGTCTTTGTCCTCAAATACACATCTCCAATGGCAACCGCCTTTGATACATCTCTATTGCCCATCTTCAATACTCTATAGTCACCTGTCGTGTAAGTGACAAATAGTCCCCTGTTGTGAGATATGTGCGCTGAAGTCCCTAAGTCTGCCAGCCAAGAATTATTATCGTAGGCGAGTTTATGATAACCTCATCACCTGTGACGATCATATTGCCTCCATGTATTGAAGCCACCACTGTAGTATTCTCATCTTGCTTCCCCTTGTCGTCCTTCTTCTCTCCCTTCCAAGTGAAATAGTTTTACTTGATGTGGCCTTCTTGCCATAATGGTAACACTTCGAGTCCTCGTACCGACCATTGGACTTTCTCCTGCTCTTGTCTCTGCCACCACCTGGACCCCTATTTTTGTCCCTTCCACGGCTCTCTGAAACTAGTCCCTCTGAGTGGTGGGATATGGATGAAGTGTCCTGAGAACGTCTATGCATCTCTTCATTCATTACCCCGCTCTTAGCAAACTCCAGACTGACCATGCCTTCTAGAGCAGAAGCGATCATAGATACTCGTACGGTCTACCACGAGTCTGGCAATGTACAAAACATCCATAGTCCCAGGACCACATCGTCGAACTTGACTTCTATCGAAGATAGCTGGTCAATCACGCCCTGGAAATCACTCAAGTGATCCGTAATAAACGCCCCATCTTTTTACCATAGACCCATCATCGTCCGAATTAGGAACAAGTTGTTTACCCTGGTCTTCTTCGTATACAAAGATTCCAGCTTATCACATAACATCTTCGTGGGCTCAATATTGGCAACGTAGTTGTACCCGTTCTCGTCAACAAATTGCCTGATATATACGCACACCTGTATGTGCTCGAATTTCTAGTCCTCCTCGAATTTAACAATTGGTCGCTCGGAAGCAAATACGGATAGATGCGGCTTCTTGACAAACACAAATATTTCATCTTGCTTTGCCAATAATAATAGTTTGTGCCATTCAGGTTCACCATGCACACCGGCTTCGTGTCAATCTTTCCTATCTAGTTTTTCTGTCAACGCCTGACACTCTTCTGAATTCCAGAACCTAGCTTTGTTACCACTTTATTGGAAAAGAAGCACAAAAACTTTTCCCCAAACTAGAGAGTAACTGCGAGAGACCCGAGCAATACTATGCACGAACCAAATACCAAACATAATCCATGCAGACACAGAGAATTTTTGACGCAGAAAATCTTTGCGAAAAAAAACCACGGGACGATCGGAGTCCAACCCTTGAGAAGCCTTCAATAATAACATAATGGAGTACACCCTCTACAAACTTCTTTCGATCCAATACGGATCCCTACAACACTTGGAAGCAAGAATAATTGATTACAAGCCTACGAAGAACAAAGACGACGAGTAGAGATTACCCGAACTCCTTTAAAAACGGCCTTCAATCCTCCTTCTTCTCTCCTAAAGTTGCAATGGCACATTTGCCTTTTTCTCTCTATATTCCTCAATGTTGTGTTATGATTAGGGTTAGGAAAAACCATATACAAACCCCCTAATCCGAAGCAAAACCTGGACCGTAGGATATGATCCAAAGGTATAAAAATACCCTGAAATCAGCCTCAGCCCGTCGATATAGAGTTCGGCCAGAACTCTGTGTTTTCGTGACAGAACAGTTCTGGAACCAAGAGGGCAGAGTTCGGCCCAAACTCTGCCTCACCCTTTCCAGAATGTACTCTGGTAGCTCCCGAGCTTCTTCATCATCTCCGAACGACCTCCTCACCTCCCCGAGCTTCTCTGACACACAGTGTCATGACCTGCGCCATGATTAGGGGCACGAGTACATGGTTACGTCCAGCGTACGCCACAGAATCGATGGTAGAACGCTATATAGGTTGTCTATGAAAACTACACTAAACAGTATAAGGATACCTGTACAGTATATACACTCCGAATGGAGGTGACATAGCAAATACAGTCGCAATCACAAGATAAAACTAAGATAGATAGCACGAAAAGGAAATATGGTAGATGAAAAAGAAATAGAAAATAAGTTCAAGATCCAACACAAGCCCTGAGGTATACACAACATCACAGAGTCACAAAATATAAATATAAGCTATTACAGTCTAAAAGTAATAGCTAGATCGTAGTCCAAGCAAGCCTAAGTAAGCTAACTACTCTGGGAGTACAAAGTCTAGTGGCTCAACTATCAGGCCACAGTCTTGGCCTTAGTCTCCATCTGTCTCGACCCCATAGTAGGTCAAACAGTCTGCCTCAGAAACATCTGTAATATGTCATATGAATTGACAAAGATATGAAAAGACTTGGGAGCCATTCGAAAGCCGAGTTACAATCCGTAAACCAAACAAGAACCGGGGTTGTAATCCTTCTTCCGAACAGAACCTAGGCTCCAATCAAGGTATAGGATAAGAGCATGTAGAACATGTGAAATACAGGACAAAATCAACTGGAAATATATAACAGGGTGTGAGTACTGAATATGACGACAATATATATATATATATATATATATATATATATATATATATATATATATATATATATATATATATATATGATGACTTGGGAACTATTCGGAAGCCGAGTTACAACCCTTAAACCAAACAAGGATCGAGGTTGTAACACTTCTCCCGAACAGAACTTAGCCTCCTATGATAAATAAATATAAAATGTGACTTAAATTATTAGAGCATTATGTGATCGGCTTTGGGTAGGTGACAGGACAGGTTATGGTTATCCACCTGGCCCGACAATCACAGGAAAATCTCTGGAAAGGGTCATGTCGGCCAACCTAGATAACAAGCACACGGAGGGATCTTGCTACACCCTACGTGAGGTGAGAGTGGCGCAAGCATAATAGTGACAGGAGGTTTTGATCACATAGCCCCTAATAATTCCCCCATCTTCGAATAGTATAATAGATCTGGACATGACACGTCATGACACGTGATTCCATAAGAGGGTAGCAAGTCCCCTTAGGAATCGGTATCTATACAAATATAGGGAATAAGATAGGAAATGTCCCAATGCACCAAGAAAATCTCGGAACATCTCATGACATGATTCAACATATACTAGTCCGTGAACTATCTTGACTAGAAATCGAGTAAGATACTACAACTGAATCGGATATATCAGATATCAAGATAATGAAAACTATCAGTAAATGTACTCACCTGTGGTCCTGAGCTGATAAGGTGAACAGACGCTTAGAGTAATCACAGACCTAAAGATGAGATACCATGAGTCCAAACAGGATTTAATAATAAAAGAAAAGCTAATCTAGTCATGATATGCAGGTGTAAGTCAAAACTAGGTCAAACTAAGTCACACCAAGCTAAATTAGGTCATACTGAGCCAAACTAGGTCAACTAGGACAACCAAGGTCAAACAAGGTAACATGAAGTCAATCTACGTCAAACTAGTTCAATCTGGGTCAAAGGTTGACTTACAGTTGACTTTGGTCAGCTGGTTAACTCTGATCAACTCTGGTCAACTCTAGGTCAACCCTTGGTCAAACTAGGCTAACATTGACCAACTGTTGACTTTCAGTCAACTGGTCAACTCTGGTTTGGTTTTGGGTCGATTCTATGTCAAGCGTTGACTCGAAGTTGACTTTCGGTCAAAAAGTCAACTCTTGGTCAATGGGGGTCAAGACTAGCCTAAACTACCCTCATCTGGTCATTACCCACCAAGACAACATATTTCTAACCACATCTAGCTATCAGAAATCCAATACCTTATATTACCCAATATTCTAACATTTACCCTTACAAAGTATTCTCGATACGTTGCCCATTACAAAGGAAACCCTCTAGATCTCAGGATACTAGCCTAGGCTTCTTAGGGTAGCTAGATACTATCCTATCTAGGGTTTACCAACCAAGAAAACTAGGGTTCTTGGACATCTAGTCCATCTTATGGCCATGTTGGTCATCTCAACATTTACCTTAAGTATCGTTATGATACTCTTTGGTATCTTGAGATACCACACTCTACTTTCTATCCAACCCTCCTAGTTCACTCTCCCACACTCTTTTGGTGTCTAGGTTAGCCACTCTAACTAGTCTTCTAGGAAACTAACCTATTTAGGGCACTAACTTAACTAACCACTAACTAACACTAACACAACATCAAACCTATAGATCTAAGACTAAAATGTATAGGTAAATGGGAATATGGACTGATTTTGTATGACAGTGAAGTGGACTCAATATGAATGAAATAGAGTGATATATAGACTGATTTTTAGGACTGAAATGGGACTGATATCAGGTGGATAGAATGTATGAAAGGGTTAAATATGTGATAACTGAATGTGGAAAGGAAGGAATGAATGACTGAAGGGGTGAATACATATATGGATACGTATGTTTGAATGGATGAATGAAGGAGATGGTTGAATGAATGATGATAGTGAATTGGTAAATGGATGTATGAATGTATGAATGGGAAATAATGGATTGGCTAAATTAATAGGAATGGGAATGGATGAATGAATGGACATGGGAATGGCTTAAGTCCTAATGTGGACTGGTTTGACATAAAATGGATTGATATGTAATGAATGATATATATATATATATATATATATATATATATGTGGGATTGATTATTAATGGATGGGCTGGTAGATGAACGAATGAAGGGATAATAGATGGATGCATGGATGATTGTATATGGATGTAACAATGAATGATTAAATAAATGGAAAAAAGAAGGGAAGAATGTATGGATGAATGCTAAAGGGGCTGTCCCCCATCCCTCCTGCACATACCTCCTGCTATGTAGCAGCAAAATCTGCTACTGCTACAGCTACTGTGCTGAAAATCAGCAGCTCCCCCATCCGTTCATATCTCTCTCATCTCACCCTCAAATACTGCTGCAAAGCAGTCTCCAATTGGACTGCTACTGCTGCTTTCCCCTGTGACAGCAGCTCGAATGCCGCTCCCCCTTCACTGCGGACCTGCTGCGGCCAAAGGCAGCAGCTTCCCCCACCTTTTGCTCAGTCTCTCACACTCTCTATATCACTCAACATTCCCTCTAACTCACACTCTACACTCCACTCTCTATATCCATCCCTCTATCTCAATCTCAACTCTAAACTCCACACACACACGCATACATATATATTTACATATGCACACACACACACACACACACACACACAGACACACACACACACACACATATACGTACATATGCACACTCACACAAATATATAATCAAGATACATAAATAATATAGACACACACACAACCACAAGATATATATATATATATATATATATATATATATATATATATATATATATATTAATATATATATATATATATATTTTTAATATATATATATATATATATATATATATATATATATATATATATATATATATATATATATATATATTTATATATATATATATATATATATATATATAAAAATATATATATATATATATATATATATATATATATTTTTTTTTTTTATATTTTTATATATATATATATATATATATTAAAAATATAAATATATATATATATATATATATATATATATATATATATATATATATATATATATATATATAAAGAGGCACACAAATATAAATATAAAATGAATATGATACATTATGTTACGAGCATGGATACATCAAGAACAACAAATCTAACATCTAAAATCTAAGATTAAATAGGAAAATATTCATTCAAACAATATCACAAACACAAGAGGTGTCTAACATTGGAGTTTTCCTACTAGGACACAAAACTACACATGGACACATCCTAATGACCGCCAAATCGACACAAAATGGACACAAATGGAGATACAACCATGGGGGTCATTCCTATGGGTTCAAAATATTCTTATATGCATGTAGGGGTGGATTAGAGGAGAGATTATACCTTCCAGTAGATCAATACCAATAAAACTCCTCCCGATACGACACCGACACGAAGAGACCTCCAAATGAACACGACAAGAGCCGAATCCTCCCAAACTTGGCTAGCACCCTCTCTTCATGGAGTAGAGAAGAAATAAAAAAGATTTGGTGGAAGAAGGGATTGATTTGGAGATAAAATCAATGGTGGTTCCTCTCAAAATTTAGGAAAAATGAAGAGAGAGAAATTTGTGGATAAAATGAAATGAGAAGTGACTTATCCTCCCCCTTCTAGTGGCCAGCCAAGAATGCTAGGTGTCCCCCTATTTGTAAAGTCTAAAATACCCCCATGACTACTATTGATTTAAATTAGGAATAGGCTTTAGGTTCAGGCCAAATTAATCTATTTTTAAGTCTCTAATCAACTAAACCTATTCATGAAAAACTAGTCTAACACACTAACTAAAAATAATGTCACGTGGGCCATGCCTAACTAATGAATGGGTCCCACTAGAGTTAAAGGTACCCCGCGTCTCCGATACAAGTCGGATTGAGTTGAAATTCGAACCCGACTCAAATAACCCCAAAAAATATCATAAATAATAAAATAAATTTCCAAAAAATAATGGATAATGAAAAATGACCAAATACTCATGTTCTTGAAAACTGGGGGTGACAAATCTATCCACCTTAAAAAAATTCGTCCTCAAAATTAAAACAAAGCAATCATAGAAAAATATATGCAGAAAACAATCCCTCTCAAATACTTCAAAAAATTTAGCAGAATAAAATCTCTTAAGGCACAACAACACTTGCAAATAAGAATTGTTACGTGTCCGACACGGATACAAAACCAACAGAAAATAACACCTATCGAAAGTCAAATCAACAATCACCAATGCAATAATATCAAAAATAAATCAAAGAGGTCCAATAACCAAAATACCCTAGGGCCAGAAGTGGTACTAAAAATATCCTCATCACATGGTTAGCCTCTAAGTCAAACAATCCCTTGGGTTTCACTAGCAAAACATCAAAATCACAAGTCATGGCTTAAAATTTTAAAATAATTAAAATCTCCAAAATCAAAGCATGAATTAAATGACAATAATTAAATGACTAAAATTATAAAATTTAAAATTACTCTCAATTAGAAACTAGGTGCTACAAGTCTATCCACCTTAGAAGAATTCATCCTCAAAAATTAAGGTTGTAGTGCTCCTTATAGGTCAAACATCCCACAAACAAAATCTCAAAATCATGTAGTTCGATAATCATATGCGTCTGTCCAGAATCATGATACTCAGATTCTCCGTCATACTAGTGAGCAAGGCTACGATAATCACAGAGTCCTCGACTAAGGTACATACCTCTAGAATTATGGTATTTAAAATTTTTGCATTGCCGCATGCTTGGCAGCGAAAACCTTAATTCCTACACCCAAGAAATACAACCATAATTCGACTATATGTCCTCACTATTCCTGCTAGCATGATCCTAGAGGATTCTAAAATTTCATAATCGAGGCGACCTAGCCGATACGACTTATCTCAGAAGAATATCACATCACAAGAACAAAATTTTATCAAACGATCATGGAACAGATGGAATCGAATTTCAAGACAGTTTATAAGGAGGCAAATGCAGAAATGAGATCGAAAGATTGGAACCTACAATCTGCCCTGATACTGCCTGAGTGCCCTCAACTATCATGGTGAAAGCTCGCCCCTGCTGGCCTCCCTAGCCTGCTGTACTCTATCATGGCTATCTGGCTACATAAGTAACATAGTTCTTCATCTGGTGATCTGGAGCCCCACAGAATAAATAAACTCCCAGCCTCATCCTGCAAACCTCTCGGGTGTGCCCTGACTTCTAGCAGAAAATACACTACATGGCCTGTCTCTAGCCCTGATCCTGCTGCTGGTGGGCATGTGCTGGTTCCTGCTATACTCTATCCTGGCCTCCTAGGACTCCACAAAATTGTAATCCTTCAGCTGGTGGTCGGGCACCCCACAGAATAGACACACGCCGAACCTCATCCTGCAAACCTCCCAGGTGTGCCCCGGCTTCCCGCAAAAGTCGTGCGGAGTAGTCTGCCTCTGGTCCTGTCCCTGGTGCTGAACTTGGGCACCCTGAACTGTACCCGGTACAACCATCTCAACTGCTGCCATCGCCAGCCGGTAGGAGTTCTCCATGCTCTGCCGTAACACCTCTGTCTGGCGGTAAGATGCGTCCGCCTGATGCTGCTATACCTCGGCCTGGGCCCTCTAGGTCTGTTATATCTGCTGTAGAAGGGCCATCATCTGCTGTACATCATTCGGTAGCGGAGGCCACCGTAGAAAAGTCTCAGGAAGGACTATAGACGGTCCCGCTGCTGGATGTGGAAGACCTCCTGGAACTGTCGCTTGCTACTCCCGCATGAAGGAAAGGAACTGAGACTGCTTCTCTCTCGACTGCTACTCCCATAGTCGGAGGTGGAGGTCTTACTGGATCAGACCTCTCTGGAATTGCACTAGGCCCTGCTGCCTGAGAACGAGTAATCACCATCCTGATGACGTATTGAACCCAAGAGATCAATATGGCACAAGATAAGATATTATCAAAGGAGTATAATTGAATTCAATGTAAGAAGAGTTGTCATGGTAATCAAAAGATCAGAATTTTTCTAAAATATGATTGAGTAACTCCTATCATATCCTAGATCCTATATTCTAGCCGTAGGCTCATAATTAGTACTCTAAGTCGAGCATCATTACGAGATTGCACTGATTGTGACACTGAGCTGCATGGGCCACCACAAAAATGTGTCACGACCCGTGCCCTGATTAGGGGCACGAGCACGTGGTTACGTCCAGCCTACGTCGCAGAATTAGCGGTAGAACGCTGTATAGGTCGTCTACGAAAACTATACTAAACAGTATAAGGGTACCTGTACAATATATACACACCGAATGGAGGTAACATAGCAAATACAGTCTCAATCACAAGATAAAACTAAGGTAGATAGCACGAAAAGGAAAGATGGTAGATGAAAAAGAAATAGAAAATAAGTTCAAGATCCAACACAAGATCCGAGGTATACACAACATCACAGAGTCACAAAATATAAATATAAGCTACTACAGTCTAAAAGTACTAGCTGTACTGCAGTCCAAGCAAGCCTAACTAAGCTAACTACTCTGGGAGTACAAAGTCTAGTAGCTCAACTATCAGGCCACAGTCCTGGCCTAAGTCTCCATCTGTCTCGACCCCATAGTAGGTCGAACAGCCTGCCTCAGAAATATCTGTAATATGTCAACGGTATCTTGTCAGGAAAATGAGCAAGAATAAATACTAATAGCAGTTCCATATGAATTGACAAATTTTATAAGAGACGGTATAATAAATACAAGACAATGATATGGGAAGACTTGGGAGCCATTAGAAAGCCGAGTTACAACCCGTAAACCAAACAAGGATCGTGGTTGTAATCCTTCTCCCGAACAAAACCTAGCCTCCAATCAAGGTATAACATAAGAGCATGGAGAACATGTGAAATACATGACAGAATCAACTGGAAATATATAACAGGAAGTGAGTACTGAATAGGACGAC
>JANAVB010021600.1:6124306-6249306 GCA_029216955.1 Iris pallida
CCCTTCGCTTCCGGCCTCCTCCGCTGGAGGCCCCGGATCCTCCTCTCCGGACGCGCGCCCCGTCCCCGGGCTGCGTGCCCTTCTCATTCCGCACGCCATCTCGGGCCGCGGGTCTATCCCTCGTGCAGTGCGCTCACTGCCTCGGGCCCAACGCCCGCCCCCTCGGGCCCACCACCGCTTGACCCTCGGGAACAAAACCCCCGCCAAACCTTTTGTTTTTTGTTTTTGAATTCTGTTTTTTCGTTTTTTTCTTTCCAAAAAAAAAATCTTGTAATTGGCTAATGTCGCTATTAGTCAGGACCTTTGTTAGGGCTAATCCCACATTTTGTAGGAATTCGGGCTATCTCCCGGTTCCAACCCCTCGGTTTTCCATTCAATGAAGGCTTTAGCCATTGTTAAAATATATATATATATATATATATATATATATATATATATATATATATATAGACACTAGTTATATATAGATATAAAGAGACACACAAATCTAAATATAAAATAAATATGATACATTATGATACGAGCATGGATACATCAAGAACAACAAATCTAACATCTAAAATATGAGATTAAATAGGAAAAATATTCATTCAAACAATATCACAAACACAAGAGGTGTCCAAGATTGGGGTTTTCCTACTAGGACACAAAACTACAAATGGACACATCCTAATGACCTCCAAATGGACACGAAATGGACACAAATGGAGATACAACCATGGGAGTCATTTCTATAGGTTCAAAATATTTCTATATGCATGCAGGGTGGATTAGTGGAGAGATTATACCTTCCGTTAGATCAAAACAAATAAAACTCCTTCCGATACGATACCGACACGAAGACACCTCCAAATAGACACGAACGAGAGCCGAATCCTCCCAAACATGGCTAGCACCCTCTCTTCATTGAGTAGAGAAGAAATGAAGAAGATTTGGTGGAAGAAGGGATTGATTTGGAGATAAAATTAATGGTGGTTCCTCTCAAAATTGGGAGAAGAAAAAGAGAGAAATTTGTGGATAAAATGAAATGAGAAGTGACTCATACTACCCCTTCTAGTGGCCGAACAAGAATGCTAGGTGTCCCCCTATTTGTAAAGTCTAAAATACCCCCCATGTCTCATATTGATTTAAATTAGGAATAGGCTTAGGTTGAGGCAAAATTAGTCTAGTTTTAAGTCTCTAATCAACTAAACCTATTCATGAAAAATTAGTCTAACACACTAACTAAAAATAATGTCACGTTGGCCATGCCTAACTAATGAGTGGATCCCACTAGAGTCAAAGCTACTCCGGGTCTCCGATACATGTCGGATTGAGTTGAAATTCGAACCCGACTCAAATAACCCCAAAACAATATCATAAATAATAAAATAAATTTCATAAAAATATTCAAAAATGAAAAATGACCAAAATATCCCTGTTCTTGAAAATTGGGGGTGACACACAGAGGGCGCTCGTCGTACTCTGGGGTCTTCTCCACATAGGTTGGTACCCTACCCACTCTAACAGAAGCGACGTCACTCTTCAGCCCATCACAGAACTCTTCAAGCTTCGTGTTGCTTTGCTCCACGGAGCTTGTCATGCCCAGTTCAAAAATACATAGGAACCTAAGACATGTGCATGTCAGCTGTACAAACTAGAATAAGTATTCTAATTTAATAAACTTATACCAGCCATAGTACGCTATAAAATATCTAAGTAAAATAGTCACAAGTAAACTATATCTCTATAAATACTATAATCTCATCCATAAAACAACAATATCAACACAGAGAAGAATATGGCAATAAGCTGAAATAAAATAATAATAAGTCTGAATATCCAATACAATTGAATACGTCTGACAGAAGTCAAATAGTCTAGTGGAAATATATCCATGAGAGGAAAATACAATATTACAAATAATAAAGTACATAAATAAGATAACTAGCCAGAATATAAACTAAAAAAAATGTCCATGGCTCTAATCCACTACATAACCCTGGATCAGGGAAACTCCTCGGGCAAAACCTCTAAGTCCTCAACATGATAACCTATCTTAATCCCCGGTCCGTATACGGTAGGAAATAAATGCTCATCTAAATCTGGAAAAAATCTGGTCCTCAGAGGGATGTAAAAAGATACAAAAGAAATAATACCATAACATGAACTGAACAAATAATAAAATAACAACTAACCATCTATGTGAATGCATGTTTAAGAAACTTTGGAGAGTATAGGTAGGTGATAAGGGTTGGCATGAGCCGATCTCCAAATAGGGAACAATAAACGGAACATATAACCATAGGCCAAACAAGCATCCAAAAACCTATAATCGGATAAGGCTCATGACTCCATAACCTGCTTCAGACATTATGAGGTCAAAAGGCTTCGCAAGTCGTCCGCAACCACCATACACCGAATTTGGTTCAGTCTAGACCAACATTCATGCAATGAGCGCCACGGACAAACAGAGTACATCTACATAATATCGAACTTGAAGATGGAAGAAGGCACATCATGGTACATGTTAGAATTAGTTTACAGAGAATAGATCAATAAAGTCAGGTAAATGCACGTCCAAAAATGATAAACTTGTTATGTACACAGATTGGGTTCGGCTGAAATAAGTTGAGTTTTGGGGCTTGTATCGTCCACCAAAGTTGTTCTGGTGCCATGGGAACTTATTGGTGTCGAAGAGGGGAGTATTAAGATAATGATGAAGGTAGTGGTGGTGATAGAAAGGGTCCACCAAGGGGTTTTAGAAGATAGGGTTTGGAAAGGGGCGCGCATGGGCAAATAATGGTGGGGCTTGGTTTTGGGTGTTAGAAGTTAATGCTTGTTGATTCATGAGATGAAGAATAAAATAAATACGAAAGCGTACTTTAATCTATTGATTGGCTTGATGGATCTTGAAGCATACGTCACTTTATGGGGTTTGATTTTCCAACTTGATACGACCCTTAATGATAAAGGTGCATCCGAATCCTTTATCCCTCTCTTTCTGTTGATAGGGATACAAAATAGAAAAAGAGAAAACCCTCTCTCTCTTTAGTGGCCGTATGAGTTGGAAACCATAACCCCTAAAAAATAATATATATATATATATATATATATATATATATATATATATATGGCGAGGCGTCTGTGTTGGGTGGCAGGTCCGACTGATCACATCCTTAGCAAATTCTGGTACCACTCCATTCCGTTGAAGTGGTCTATTTTAGGGTAGCGAGTTTCAAGTGGAAACTCCCTACCAACGAGAGGTTGTCCCAGCTTAGCATCTCTATGGCATCTAGGTGCCACTGTTGCAGCGTCCCTCAGGTGGAAACGCTATAAAACGTTCTAGTAGACGGAAAGACGGTGGAGAAGGTTTGGGCGTCTTTGAGACATATTTGTGCTAGAAGGACCGCGAATGGAGGGGATTACTTCTTCAGTTCCAGGTTTAGGATGACGGTCCTAACCGGGTTCTTCATTATATTATTTTTTTAGCTGCAGTTTGGGTCCTTTAGAAAAATAGAAACAAATACAGATACGAAAGTTCCAACTTTGGGGTATCACAGCTCGATTGCGAGATCAAGTGTCAGGTCTGGAAGGCATCCGGAGGAGGTGATTGCAAGACGAGGGCATGGATAGATAGCTTTTTGACTTGATAAATTTCGGTGGTTTGGTTATATTGCTGTTTGGATATTGCTCGGGAGAGGGTATACTTTTTTGTTTATTCTTCTGTATCATTTTGGGGAAGGTTTAGGCGGTTCGCCTCCTTAGTTGGGACTCGCTTTTTATAATATTTCCTTCCTTTAGTGTATATATATACATATTTTTTAAGAAAACTAAGGTATTATAGATGTATCAGGCGCAAAATGCCGAAGCCTATACAAGTACGCACGCCAAGCGCCAAAAGATAGAAAACAACAAAAGCAAATGGAGCCGGGAGCCGGACAAACTCGTAAGGCTTTATTGGGCTCGGGGTTAGGCAAGCGCCCTCTAGAACCTGTCCGAGGTGTGATGGCAGCGTCTGCTGACTCTGGATATCGGCCTGATGATTTTCCTTATCATCGAGTTGTAGTTGTATGGACGCCCTTCGTACCTGAATTTGTTTCTGTTCTTCCAAAACACCTAGACACCTGGCGCTGCGATGAACTGATACCCGTGAGATCTTCTCCAGATAGCGAGAAGATTGTGGAAGCTGCTGGCCGGATGAGTACTTCAATACTTTCTAGAGAGGCTGGACCAGATCTGTGAAGCGAGTTCCCCGGAGAGGAAGACCTGTTCGATAGTTTCGGGCTGATGGAATTTGCAGCAGTGGCAACACGATGCAAGGTTGAAACTAATAGAGGTAAGCGATTCGTCAGTGTCATGACCTGCACCCTAGAGTAAGGGCACGAGAAGTGGGTACGTCCAGCCTACGCCGCAGTGTCGGCGGTAGAACGCTGTTCTAGGTCATGAACTATAACTAACATAATATGAATACTCTCCATAAGGAGGCCAACACAGAGGTATAACTCAATCACAATCTATAGATAGAAAATGGTACGATAAAATAGATAAGGAAATCCTCAACTGAGGTACAACAGAAACTAAATACAAGTCTCAACAACTCTACAACATACAACTCTGAAACAAAGACATAAGCTAAACATGAAAGGAAATAGTCTAAGCTATCTACTTTATACAAGGTATCATCCTGAGCAGCTGCCTGAACCTCGCCAGGGGTCCAGGTCGCGAGTGTCATCTAGGCAAGCTCCAAGTAAGGGGGTGCAGGGTTCCTTATCATCCTCTGTAAAATTTTCAACAGGTCCAGTCAGGACGGGAGCGAGCACAGTACATCTCATGCAGTTCATATCAAGGCAGGAAATATAAAGCAGGCAATAGAATAAGATACATGAAACGCTGTAAGAAGATGTACATGAAACAGGAGAGATATTTGATAACTGGAAATATATACATGATAAGTAAGAACTGTAAGTGACTAGTGATTTAGAGTACGAGATGGCATGTAATTGGCTTAGGTTGAACATTATGAACATGAAAAGTAACAGAGTATACATGATGGGTAAATCACATGACCATTTATACTCCCCCTACCCACAATCAATACACAAGGATCTGTTCAAGTTACGTTACGGACATGATGTTTTGGTTATACAAGAGACACATGGGCAAACATGAGCGTACATGAAAGAACATGAGAGTACATGAACGTACATGTAAGAACATGAGAGAACATGAGTGTACATGAATAACGCAGAAGCGAGGAATACATGATGTACATGAAACACATGTCATAAAGTATCCGATGCTCCCGCTAAGGGGGGTAACATCCCAAGAAGAGATCTGTATAGTACTAATCCGTGATGATAACGTGACAGCATCAAGTAAAAGTAATCTAGAGCGAGAATTTAAATCGTGACAAGTATGAAACGATCAGAGAATGTACTCGCCTGTAACTGAGTGTCCGGTATGAAACGTACTGTCCAAGGAGTGGTGTCTGGCTCCTAATCAGAACAGCACAAGTCACAACAAGTCCAGAATATCAAAATGGAGTCCTACTATGCATTCTACATGATTCTAAGTCAATCTAGGCCAAAGTCAACTCTCGGTCAACTTTGGTCAACCCTAGAAGTCAAACTAGGTCCACCAAGTCTAATTTAGTCTAAACTAGGCTAACTAGTCTTCCTTAGTCTTAAACAAGTCTCGCTAAATACTCCTACACATCACTAGGTCAATCTAGCATCACACTTACAAAATTAGATATTCCTATACATTATTTATTCACAATACTCTATTAACTTATATAGGAACACAACTTACAATATAAATAGATACATACATTTGAGTTAACATTATATATACCTAGGCTAAGTACTATATGTATACATAAAGATATGCATCACACTTAAATACATATGTATACACAATCTACATAAATATTTCACCCACCATATGCATAGGTATTCATATAGGATCTACACATGCATAAGAGGGAGAGAAGGCCTGTGTGTGTAGTGAGGGTGTACAGGAATATAATTCAGAAATTAAAACAGTGAAGAGGAGGCTGTGTACATGAGTGTTCAGGAAATTGCAAGCAGGAAATGAAAACAGGGAGAGAACTTGAGTGTGTGCAGGAACAATAGCATGAAGAAGACTGTGTGTGAAAACAATGTGTGGAAGGGTGTGGTGTGTGTGTAACATGGAAATCAGGAAAAAGGAAAAACAAGGTATCAATTCATGTATCAATCCAGCAATACATGGTTCTCTTATTCTCAGGTTTTATCAACTAACATTAGCATCCAGTGACAGAAAAAATCAAAGAAAAGGAAATCAATCCATGTACCAATACATTTCAGAATTTGATTGAGAAGGGAAAAATATGGTTAATACAAACCTTAGTTCGACAGCAACCCCATCTCAGTTCAAACTAAACCCAGTTTACAAATTACTCCCCTACACTCAGATTGTATTAAAAGGACAGTACTGTGTGTATACATGGGTATGCAGGGATGTTATTAACAGGAAGAGGAGACTGTGTATGCAGGAATTCCAACCAGTGAGGATGTGTCCAGTGTTCAGTGTTCAGCAGGAAAAGAAATTAACATATTTAATTACGAATCACAAGAAGACAGTGCAACATGACCATCCCCAAGTTCAGAAGAACAACAGTGCAACCCAGGAATCTCAGTTATAACCAAAGGAAATTTAGCTAATACCTATCTTTCAAAATCTCAGGTTTAGGCATATGAAACTCAGGTTAACAAGTCCTGAACCCTCAGGTATTTCTTAACAGTCATTTGAAACAATGAAATAACATTTCAATAAGCCAACCTAAATTCTCAGGTTCACATCTCAGTTCTCATATGAATCTATCATGTTGTCTACGTATATAGCAATGAAATAACATATCAATACACAATTTTCTCAGATTTTCTCATACATGAACTTATCAAATTTCAGTTTATACACATGCCTATCATTCTCAGGAATTAAATCGATTTCAGTTTACAACATAGGGAAAAAATCTCAGAATTTACATACCAAAAACCCAAATTCTCAGTTTAGCATTCAACCCAGTTCAGATTTGAACTTCCCTGGCTAAACTACATCTCAGCACAGGAATACATAACTTGGCAAAATCTCAGTTAAGTTATCAAGTCGAAATTGAAACTTAGGTTCTACTCATTTATCAAAAGTTCTCAGTTTATGCACACAAGGAAATCTCAGGTTTCCTTGAAAATCTCTGTTTTATATATACAAGGAAATCTCAGGTTCTTCACATGATAACAGAAATCAAATCCCTCATTCGAAATCCATGCTACAAACCCCCAACATGCATACATGTGATCCTACCTATGTAAACTCATAGCACTGACATGTTAATCATGTATTAACATTTAATTAATATTTAATTAACAATTTGAATACCAAAGAACTCTGAAAACTGAAACTAAGCATGGTATCAGGATTCAGTTGTTTGAACCCATTTCGATCCAAACACAACATTAAACCTAAACTAATATGCAAACCTAATATAACAGAGATTAACCATCATGTCTAGGGTCTAAATAATAATTAAAATCATGATTTAAAACATTAAAACAAAATAAATACAGAGAATCAACTATCACACTGCACGCGCACAGCGCACGCACAGTGCACGCACGAATACGTGTCCGACACGACACGAGGACTCGTGCAACTCGAGGAGCCTCGTGTCAGTCATGGACACAACGTGTATGCCAAGTTTCAGTGGCCAAAGTGGCGTGTGCAAGGAGAACAGCCCCGAGTAGCAGGGGATTCCTGTAGCTGCGCGCGGCCGTGTGCACGCGCGTGTCCAAGCTACCAAAACGACACAAAAGCGACACGAAATTAAGACACCAACACAGGAATCAAAAGACCATATCAAAACTAACTTTCCTATTCAAAAAGAACTAATTAAATCGATCGAAATGTCCTTTGAGGCATTTCGTCGAACACAGTGCCACTGGCACTGATACGTGTCCAGAATGGACACGAAACCTCTGACACCAAGCTCGAATCCTATCCAAACCCTAGGGGGACCCTTAGGGCTTCCTATTCATGAAGATTAATAGGGATTTCATGGAGATTTGGAGAAGTTACCTTAGTGTGAACTTTCAATAGAAAAGGGGCTCTTTCTAACACTTTGCTTGATGTCCCATCACTTCAAATCATTAGCAAGCTCGACCAAAACATCACAACAGCAAGAATACCATTATTAGGAAGGTTTGCAACTGGTTTTAGGATTTTAGGACATAAAATGGAATTATAGTGAATTTACTAGGGCAAGAACTCACCTCTTTCTTCTTGGATCTAATTTTTCTAAGGAGGGAGCTAGCCCTAAGTTTGAGAGGGGTTTTATAGTGGGGGAAAAGGGTATGATGGCTGCCATTAGGTTAGGGTTAGGGTTTAGGATGAGGGGCTAAGGTTCCTCCAACAATTTCTAGCTAAATCAATGGCTCACAATTAAAGTAGCATCCTTTAACTTTTAGCCTAAAATATCATTCTACAAATATCTAGATATTTCACTAATGTAATTACTTTAATGAAACCCTCTAACTTAGTCTCTAGGGTCATAATTAACAATCTAGATTAGGCTAACTTCTAGGTCAAGACTCAACAATTTAACTAACACATATTTAATTAATATAATTCACAATTTCACAAAAGTATCAAAATGACTAAAATACCCCTAGGCTTAAAAGTAGAAATTTGAAATCCTAAACACATGATTAGGTCTCATTGGTCATGATTAGTCTTCTAGGTCATGTATGACTAATGTTACACTAGCAAAACACCAATTCACATTTCACTCAATCAAATAGTTTTAAAATAACTAAAAATCACCAAAAATCATGTCATGACTAAAATCAAATATTTTAATGATTTAAAATACAAAAGTTCAAATTTACCCTTATTTTGGAAAAGTGGGTGTTACAGTCAGTGGGAGCTAACGATGAAGCACTCTCCAGATCAGAATGGACCATTTGTTGGGAATGCAAGTCTGCCAGAAGAGGGCGACGATAGGGTTCGTGGTGTCGATGCCTCTAGCCACAATCCTGGCGGAGGCCAGCAAGAAATCAACGCCGAAATTAGGAGACCATATCAGGGTATCCGGGCAGTCGCTGAGACGTACATAAGCGGTGACAAGGTGGTTGGCGGCCTCCGTCCCTAGCCAGTCGGTCACCCGGTCCTATCTCCAGCCATAGTCGATATCCCATAAATTGTGGATGGAACAGTTAGGAAGGGAGGTCAGGATAGGCTACAGGATGGCATCCCCAATCCATCTCTCGTGGCACATCGACGAGGTTCTGTTACCTAGCTGTAGGTGGATGAGGGTTTCTACGAGGATGCGGCTTTGAAGCGTGCATCTCCAAGTCGCGAAGGATCTGGTTGGCGATGACAATCGAAGGATGGGAGTATCGGAAGTATCTGGCCTTCATAAACTGATTCCAAAGCGGGTTGCCCAAGCAGAGTTTTCATCAAAGCTTCATAGAGCAGGCTTCAATGATGTGCTGAAGACGGCTAAATCCCAGCCCTCCCTTGTCGGTTGCTATGGCCGTCGATTCCTAACTTGCCCAGTGGCGTCTGTCCTTTCCAATATTGTGCCCCTAGAAGAAGCTGGAGAAGAGGGATTCTAATGAGGATATAACCATCTTACGGGGGAGCAAACGGCCAGGGTATAGGGGGATGGAGGAGAGGACGTATTTGATGAGGATCATCTTCCCACCCGGCGAAAGGGTCACGTTATGCCAACCCTCAAACTTTTTTTTTGATTTTGCTCACCACGCCATCAAAGATTCCCAAATTTGATTTCTCATACACCATCGGGCATCTTAAATAGGTGGAAGGTTGATAGGCGGTTGAAAATGAGGTAAGGTTGGAGAGCACAGCCGAGTGGGTCATGTCGGCTTTGTGGTGGGTGTAGATGATGCTCTTGGAGGTGTTAACTCGTTGACTCGAGCATCTGGTGTATCTTTGGAGCGTTCTGTTGATAACCTCCACCAAACCGATGCCTCAGGAGGAGAAGATGAGGATAATATTGGCGAAAGCGAGGTGAGTGATTAAGGGGCAACCGTTGGTGGTGTGGAAGTGGTGGTATCCGGGCATGTTCGGCATTAAGTTAAGGTTTCTGCTAAGCACCTCGGCCGCAATAAAAAAGATGGTAGAGGATAGAGGTTTTTTGTGCCTGACTCCACGGCTAGATTTGAAGAAACCCTCCGCTTGCCCGTTGATGACAGTGGAGAACCAAGAGCCGCTGGTGGATCGGAAGATGATGTCAATCCAGGGCTCTGAAAAGCTGAAGGCCCGGAGCACCCAGATCAAGAATTACCAGTCGAGGCAATCATAGGCTTTCTCTATGTCAAGTTTGATGGCGACATTCTCGCCCCTGGACGAAAATTTTATGCAAGTGATCATTTCTTGTACAAGGAGGATGTTGTTAGTGATGTTTTGCCCGGAGATAAATTTGCTCTGCTCCTCGGAGATGATCTTGGGTAGGAGAGTGGACATGCGGCTAGCGATAATCTTGGATATGATTTTATTGGTGAAAGTGCATAAGCTGATAGGGTAAAAGTCTTTGAAGGTCGCCGGGTTTTCTTTTCAGGGATTAGAATGAGGTTGGTACTGGAAATCGATTTGGGGTACCTTTTCCCCTGGAAAAATGCGAGAGCGACCTCGTGGAAGTCGTGATCGATGATATCCCAGCAGGAGCGGAAGAAGACGCCCGAAAAACCATCAGGCCTGGAGTGCTGTGGTCGTCGAGAGCCCAGACTGCGGACTTGACTTCTTCCTCAAAATGTGGGGTAAGAAGCAGTTCGTTCTCTCGTTCATTAATCAAGCAGGGGATCTTGGCTAAAAAATCAACGTCCTTGATGATGAATTCTTTGGAGAACAAATTGGCATAGAAGTTCGCCGCGACCGCTTGGATGCCCCGATGGTATTTAAGGACTAAATCATTTTCAACGATAATTTGGTACAGATGAAGCTGTTGTATGCGGCCATTAACGCAGGAATGGAAGAAGCGGGAGTTCTTGTCTCCATCCGTGTCCCAAGTCCGTCTAGCTTTCTACTTCCAGAATCAAGTCTCCACTTTCAGTCGGGACATGAGAAGAGCGCAAGTAAGGTTGAGTGCCACCCTGGACTCCGGCGATCTGTCAGTGGCATAGAGGACCTCGGCACGGGTGACATCGTCTTCGGCTTCGCGAATAGCCTGGAAGATGTTGTCGAAGGCTTGCTTGCTCTAAGGTGATAAGGCTCTCCTGGTTGCTTTAAGTTTGGTCGCCACGCGGGTGAGGGGGTCGGGGTCATAGACGGATCGCCCGGCATAGGCCACGATGTTTCAAAATTAAGGGTGATGTTGCCAGAAGTCAAAGAATCTGAATGCTTTATTGATGTGGTTAGTATTGTTGTTGATCTCAATCAGAAGGGGGAATAATCTGATTCGGGGGTATTCAGGTGGGAGAGGTTGGAGATAAGACCCATATTGGACCAACGATTGTTGAACAGTGCTCGGTCCAGACGAAAGTATTGTCGGCGCTCGCCTTTCTGCATGTTGTACCAGGTGAAAGCGTTACCAGAGAAAGGGACCGGTGACAAGTGGGCGTTGATGATAAAGGTGTTGAAATCGTTCATGGCTGGCTGGGAGGGCGAGCGATCCCTGGATTTTACTTCTCTGTTCGTGATTGTATTAAAATCACCGATGCATATCCATGGAAGATTGATGAGTTAATGATGGGTGCCAAGAAGAGTGTCCCAATGGAACCTATGCTCGGGGATGTCACAGCTATCATGGACAGCAGAAAGTAGGCAGCAGTTGCTGAGAGTGGGGTGCTCGACCCAATAAGAGAGTACCTGACTAGAGTCATGGACTGAACCAAACTGGATACCGACAGCAAAAAGGATGTAGATGTCATTGCAGCCGTCGATGCCGTATGGAAAGCCCAGCTGAAGTTGGATGGATTTGATTTTTTTAGGGATTTTGGGTTCGTTGATTACTAATATGTCTATATGGTGTAGTTTCCTGAGGCTTTTGATTCTGCTCATGGTAGGTTTATTCGCTAACCCTCTCACATTCCACGCGAGGATGTTAATAATTGGAATAGGGCGAGGGAGGGGGGTGTTGTTGAGTTTCGTGGCTAACCGTACGGTCATGACCGATAGCTCTTGGTTGGATTTCTTCATCTTTAGGTGGGATTTTTTTGTGCTATCCGGGTCGCCACGGTGTAACTGTCCGCCGCACTTGTCGGCCTCTTAGCACAGGATCCTGTGGCTTCCGAAGTACGAGAGGCCGCCTCTTTTGCGGTATCTGCTAGAGTGCACACAAGGTTGAGGGGGACCAGGAAACCTGCTTCCATGGCTTGCTCGAGTCTACTGACCACTGTCGGGCCGAAGATAGCTAGGTGTTTAGTGATGGGGCGGTTGGGGATGGTGGAAAAAGCAAACATCTGCGAATTGGTTTTCGAAGTCTACTGCGGCTCCCGGTGGCTTTCGGAGGGGTCATCGACGAAGTGAGGATTAGTAGTACTATGCTTGCACTTTGTGGGGGAGGGAGGGGGAGGGCTCACCAGGTTGTTTTTGGGTGAGAGATTTAGTAGGGTGTCAAATTGGTTATTTATAAGAATAGTTGTGTGTTTGCAGGGGATCATTGCTGTGCTCAGCAGTGGTCATTTTCCAGGTCTGGGAGGTGTATCATTTTTTTCAAAATGGATATGAGAGTTAGGGGGAAGTTTTGGGGCTATGTGGGTGGATTGGTTCGCCTTCGGTTGTTGCGACTTTCTGGTAGCTTTTTTCTTGAGTTCCGGGTGTGCATGGAAGCAGAACTGAGTGTTGTGGCCTCTCATCTGACAGTGCTTGCTGAATATAATGTTGTTGTCATATACCAGCATCTGGGAGATCGTGGTGTAACTCCTCTTTCGAAATTTTTTAAAATATTTTTTTATTATTTATTTGATTTAAATGGTAATTTTTAGATTTTATAAATAATTATTTAGTTAATTATTACTGTAGATGATTTTAGCCATTGTTGAGTTTTGAAGTACCAGACGACTAGGAATCATGGCACGGAAAGTGCAGTGGCATGCCTTAACAAGTATATAAGCCACCCAGGGAAGACCGACCCGTAGTGATGTCCTAACTAGGAAAACCAGACAAAGTTGCGAAATGACCATTATAAATAGTTTAATTATTCATTATTAATATTATTTGACGTTTAGGAGACCCGGTTGTACCAAACCAGCCCGGACTAGACCCGTACCAAGCCCAAGCCCATGTAGTCATACGGGACGTCCAATGACATTCGTGTTGATGTATTTTGGGAAGAGGGTGTCGTATTACGTTTTAATGATCTAATAAAGATTTTCTAAGTATTTTTAATTAAATATTATAAATATTATTATTAGTTGATATTTAATATATAAATATGTTCTTGTACATTTTTGGGATTGTTAGACTGTACATAATAGTATATACACCATTATTGGTTTATTGAATTTCGTTATTATTATTTTTATTATTTTTATTTTTATTATCAAAGTATTGAGGTGATTATTATATAATATTAGTATTATTATTGGTTATATTATTTAAGTCAAATAAATGTTATAATATTTATTTATATTTATATAAATAGGTCTTACACAAGGAAAATGGTATTAAGAAATTTAGGATTTTGTTGGAATATTTAGTTATCCATAGATATGTATATATAAATAGATATTATCTATGTGTGTACGTGCATACATATATAAATATATATTATATATATGTGTGCGAGTGTGTATGTATATATATATATATATATATATATATATATATATATATATATATATATAAAGGTGTGTGTGTATATACATATGTATATATAGAAATAAGGTTTAAGAAGGAAAGAATGAGAAGGCAGCAGCAGGCCCAAGCCAGGTCCAGCCGATGGGCCCAACAGGCAACCCAGCCAGGGGAGCCAGGCCGACCAGCCCGAGCACCCACTAGCCAGGCCCACCGCAAAGCACCCAAGCCCGACCCTTCCTTTGGGGATTAAACCGAATGATATGTGTCTTTATACATAACGAACAGGAGTGAAGTTCATAATAGAAAGCGCCTAAACCCTAACGCCCACGTCTTTCCAGTCGTATGGGCGGCCACCTCGACGCCATAGCACCGTCGGGGGACCGCCGAATGGCGACCAAGGAGGCCGTATGCGCACAGGCGCGGACGGCAACAACAGCAGGCTGAGTTTCTGATAGCAACTTCGCGACGGAAGTTCATCCACGACTCTCGATCGTTCGTCAAAGTAGTTGCACAGGTTTGAGCACCTTATAACCCCCTTCTAGCTTTATCAATTAGATTACTTCATAACGCATTGATTCGATTTTAAATCGAGTCCAAACTTCGTAAAAAACTTAGTTTCAGGAGAACTCAATAACAGGACTATATGCAGTCCAAACCCAACATTGGAAGGCCAATTTCTGCTAAACTAATGACCAATTTAGAAAACTATTGAACATAACTATTTACAACATATTCGAAAGTAGATCATATGTTATAGACTCTGATTTCACCAAGTTGGGACAAAGTATTTTGCTCTCAAAAATTAAGAAAAAAGTACGAAAAACAGTTTTTGAAAACTTATAGTTATTCTGTTTTTAGTATGTTATCATTTAGTTATTCAAGTTGATATGGATTCAGTTATTTTCTACATACTATGTTTACTAGCTTATTGTCTTGCATGTATGTCAGTATTTTTAGACTTAATAGCGTAGTTACACGAGGCTAGTCCACATGTTCATGCTAGAGTTGTGCTTACCTGTGTCATGACAGAGTTGTACCGTGTCGTCACCTGAATCTTGACTGAGTCGTGTCTACAAGTATGTGTAATTGAACTGCTATTCCTTATTTCGATTTCTTATAACCTGCGAGTCCATACACGGGCCGAGGTTTAATCGTTTGCACCTGCGAGTCTACACACGGGGCTGTAGGTCCTAAAAAATCAAGTTGCATATATCAACAAAGTCAGAAAATCAAGAAATACAACTTTCAGATGAACTGCACAGACATCAGATTACGCATCCTTCAGATTGCGTACGCTAGATTGTGCACAGTCCCAAGTGCGCAGGCTGACGTGGCAAAAATCATCATTACCTAACACAATCAAATCTTCCTGACAGCTGACAGCACGAAGAACGAGGAGGCTGTTCGTTTATTACGCCGCACAGCGCTCGAGAGCGGTTGACGGCTAGCAGCGCAATCCATTCCTGCGTAGTCCAAGTCTGCGCAATCCAAAGCCAGCGAAATTCAGTGTGCGCGTTCTATCAACACAAATGATAAAATACATGTGGCATTCATGCCATCAATTGCTCATTACGTGGCAACCGTTTATGCACGATCATGCACATTTCAATCAAATAATGCCATATGTCCAAGACAGTTAGCCCATGATCCAACAACTGTCTGCGCAGTCCATTGTTGTGCAATCCAACTGCTGCACAATCCATCATGCGCAGTCCAGAATAACTAAAAGTTAGTTATTTCTCAGAACTCTATAAATAGAGTTTCAAGTCTCCATTCAAAGGGATCAAGAATCAGAAATCAGAGTTCAGATCATAGAGAGATCAGAGAGTCCAGGAGTTCTTGCCCAAGTGCTGCTGTATTCTTCTGAGGCTTTTGCCTTCAATTTTTGAGGCTTTTGCCTTCAATTCCAAAGTTGTTTTCAACTTCAGAGGCTTCGTCTTCAGAGTTCACATCGTCCAAGGGATAAAGCAATCGTCATCTAGATTGGATTCCTAAAGTTGTACCATTCCCAGAATTCAAATTGTAATCTTTTACAAAGTTTGTATCAATAAAGTTCTTCAACTTTTAATTTTGCAAACAAAATGGCGACTCTGCTGGGGATGACTTTCTCCTCCGATGAGGAAGTGACAACTCAATGTGACGTAGCGTCTATCGGAAAGACGCTGAAGACACTGGTTGTGAAGATCAACCAGACAGCCTACGAGGATATGATCAACTTCAAGACCACTCCCCGCACTGCAACAACTTCTGCCACAAGCAAAGTGCACCCAGTGTGGGTCACAAAGACTGCTGCACAGTCTATTGATGCTGCCAGCAAGACATCTGTGCAGACTGTTAGCAAGACTGCTTCACAGTCCAAAGCTTCTGTCATCAAGCCTGCTGCATAATCTGTCTCTGCTACTGCTGCACAATCTGTAATTGCTAGTACATAGAAGACTTCATATGCTGCCTTAGCCAAGCACAAGACTCCTATACCTCTGGCGCAATTAGCTGCCAATCTGTCTGCGCAGTCCAATGCTCCAGCATCCAGAGTCCATCCTAAGCACTCTGTAGCAAGAACTTTTGATGCACAAACCACAGTTTCTGTGACCAAAACCAGTGCGCCATCCATTCATGCGCAAACTGCTCCTGCGCAATCCAAGAGTGACAGCCTTTTGGCTAAACTCTCTTCTTCTCATAATAAGGGAAAAGGCTCTGTTCTTCTTCCTAAACACACTGTTGCTCCTATACAATCTACTGGGGGTTGTCCTTTGGCTATTCCTCTTCCTCTTCAAAATAAAGAAAAAGGCCCGTTGGTCTTTTCTTAAACTTCCTTGTCCTATGACTTGGAAGACAATAGAGGGAAACACACTTTAGCTAACCCTTCTTCACAAAACAAAGGAAAAGGCCCTTTGGTCTTTTCTCAATCTTCTTCAGTTTTTACCGAAGAAGATCAATCTCAACGTGCCTCGGCACCAATCATTACTAGAACTCTTTCAAACAAGGATTCTTCTTTCCTTTATGACAAGAGAACTTGTACTGACCAAAGAGGTATTCTGCCTACCCCGGTAGCAGAATTCCAGGACCTCCCAACTCTCAAAATTTCCCTTTCCAGGCAGGAAAAACTGCTGGTATCTCAGACAGAAATCCCTGGGGGTGAGTTTGCTGATCTCAGAACTTATCTCAACAGACCCATTTCGGTGAAATGCAAATAGCCAATGCCGAAGACCAAACGTCATCAAAAACAAATCTCCAGGGTTAAAAATCCCGACACTTATGCCAATGAAGTGAGCACTTCCCTGTACACTCAAGGGTCTAAATATTTGAAGAATCGGAATTATGTTCCGAACATTATCAAAGAACAGATCCCTCAGAGTTTTTCTCATCCTGCTGTTGTTCCCGATCTCCGAGAACATCTCAGACAAAAACGAGACAATGTTTCAACACCTCCGGTTCAACTATCTGATCATCATTGCAACCACAAAGTCATCATCCAATGTTGTTGTCAAACAACAAAACGATCTGTCTTCGATCGTCTGAGTTTTGCTAAATCTGAACCTATGTCAGAGGAAGATGAAGTCTTGTACGCTTCTATCAACATGACTTCCCGAGACACTGGGGGTAGAAGGTGCTCTAAGCACGACAAACCTCGTAAACCAAGCCAACGGTATTTAGAATTACTCCAAGAATCTTCTGAAGGAGTGTTTCGACATACCCGTTCTCGAAACCGAGATACAATCGGTCAAAGGAATCTTCCTCAAAACCCTTCAGGTTATTTTCCTTCTTCTCAGTCAGGAGACGACTCTTTCTCCGACTATGATGCATACAGCGAAAGCTCTGAACAGACAGTGTCTTCCACTGTACCAAGAGAAGTGATAGCTTATGTTGTCAATGAAGATCCAGATGCTTCAAGTTCTACAAATCAAGAATAACGAATCGCTGCACTAGAAGACAAGCTAAAAACCATAGCTGAAATGGTTGCTAGTATGCATTCTATCATAGTGGCACAACATGCCATACCATCGACTGTACCTACTGCTGTAAATCCAGAGATCAGAGCATCTTCAGTACCTGCCAATACTGGGCTGGGGGTAGTTTCTTCTCAAATGCCTCCTGTACAAGTACAAGTTCAAACTACACCTAGTCAATCAACAGCTAGGGGTAGTGCTTACAATGTTGTTCCTTCTCCTATTACTCTAACTCAACCTGCTCCTTCTTCGTCATTTGAAGACACCAATGAAGCTGTCAAACTCTTGCGAACCCAGTTCGAAGCTTTCAAAGAGAAAGACAACTTGCAAAGATTGGGGATCAAGCAGCCCTATCCAGTTGAATGGAAAGAAGTCCCATTTCTACCGAAGTACAAGATCCCAACGATCTCTTTGTTTGATGGCAATACTTCTTCTAGTCAGTTCATCAATCATTTTGAGGTAATGACTGTTCAACTCCAGCCAAATGACGCTCTTCTTACCAGAGTGTTCGTCGGTTGTTTAGCCGGCGTAGCATATGACTGGTACAGAAGTTTGCCCGATGGTTGTATCACTTCCTTTTCAGGTCTCCAACAAATCTTCCTAGAACGGTTCTATGAAGGATTCAACGACATGACTATGTCGGCTCTTAACAAAATCAAACAAAAATACAATAAAACTGCTGAGAGTTTCATCGAATGGTTCCGCCGTAGAGCCTTAAAGATGCCTCCCGGGACTCCAGCTGCTGTCACTATTGATACTTCTATCATCAATATGTGGACAGGATCTACCCAGTTCCAAGATTGGCCTTCATTCATTGTCAATGCCAAAGCTGCGAAAGTGAGTGCTAAAAAGTTTAAGCAATTGGGGGTACAAATGTCTAACCCCGATCGAGATGAACACCAGACATCAGGTGGTGGCAACCGCCAGAACAACCGCAAAGCAAAAGAGACTTTGAACATCAATCTGAACAAGAATAAAGAATCTTTGGCTGTCAAGGTGGCTCCGCCTACATCCACTCCTACTCCTTCTGTACCTCCACCGAGAGAACCTCGTCCGAAAGTAGAATATTCCTTCGACGAGAATGACACTGCAAGCATTTTTGATTGCTTACTCAAAAGCAACAAAATTCAGCTTCCAGACCCAAAGAAACCTGATGAATTCGGTAAGACAGATCATCCGAAATATTGTGTCTACCACAGGTTCATTGGACACCCTACTCGAGCATGCTACGTGCTTAAAGGCAAAATTCAAGAGCTTGTCAATGCTGGTGTCGTTACTCTACAGCAAGATGAGAAGACCGTGACTGCAAATATGGTTTCGGTCCAGTTTGGTGACTTTCCTCCGCAGATGGTACAGCATGGTGTCGTTCCCATTCCCAAGGCTACTCTAAAGATTGAGAATCTTCCTCCTCCACCAAATGAAGATCTTGTCCCCTTATCTCTTGACAACGGCAAAATTATGTGGATTCATCCCTATCTCGCTCAGGAATTCAAAGTGCCCTCTTTATCCAAGAAGAAAGGTCGTTCTAAAGGCAAGACAAAGACTTGCAACATAGTGTCTTTTGACCCTAAAGTTGACAAAGAAATTCTGCTAGGCACCAGATCAGGGAAAGCCTATTTGAAAGATCATTCTGAAGCTCAAGAGGATCCAGCCTCTTCTTCTGAACCTGTTCCAGTACAATCTACTTCCTTTGAAGAAATTCCTTCCACATCCTCAACAGTTGTAGTGCCTACTCCTCCTAAGCAGGTGGTTGTTGACAAAGGCAAGCAACAAGTCCGCTTTGATAAACCCCTGAAGAAATTACCTCCTACAGGATTTGAAAAGCCGTACAACTTTGATATATTGGCTCAATTAGCCAATACATCGGCTAGGTTATCAATCTTTGAGCTCTTACGCCTTTCTAAAGAGACTCGAGAAACCTTAAGTGAAGCTCTGATGCAGGCTGAAACTTGTTTAACTCTGCTCAAAAAGCCGAAATCAGAACTAGTCTCTTGCTGTCATTGTCATAGTATTCTGGAGTTGATTCCAAACATCACTTTCACTCAGGATGATATGCTACTGGAGGATAATAGACATGATCGTCCTCTCTACTATACAGGGTATGTCGATTCAATAAAAGTCAATCGTATCCTGATAGATCCAGGGTCTGCTCTAAGTATTATGCCAAAGACGATGCTAGACGCATTGAAGATACCAGTGCATAGTCTTTCAAGCACGATCACCACTATCTTGGGATTCAACCAAGGAAGGAGTGAACCTTTGGGCAAGATCCGCTTAAAACTCCAAATAGGCAATCTTCGCACAAAGGTGACCTTTTATATCATCGACAATCATGGTTGTTCTTACAATGCTCTTCTGGGAAGACCTTTCCTCCATGAACATAACATTGTTCCATCAACTCTTCATCAATGCTTTAAATATGTCGATGGCAAAGGAGAAGTTCACAAAGAAGTTGCAGACCTTTATCCTTTGAAGGGCGTCGAAGCATATTGCAACGATGCTCGTATGTATAAGGAAGAATTTATAAAAGTGGTATTGGCCATGGATACTGAAGAAGACCAAGAAGCAGCACCCAATGACACTCTCATAATACCTGTCAAAGGGCGTGTTTCTCATCCTCAATCTTCTAAACCACTGGCTATTCACTTGCCAGTCCAAAAGAAATCAGTTGATGGCGATCAAGATAAAAGGGATCTCACCTCTTCTGAGACACTTGTTATCGACTTACGTCCTAATAAGGACAAAAAGCAGCTCACTTCTTCTGAGCCTCTTGTTGTTGATTTAACTCACAACAAGGACAAAAGGGAGCTCACCTCCTCTTAGCCGCTTGTTATCAACCTCCGTCGTAACAAAGCCAAACCTCCTCTACGTTCTTCATCTCCCCCTCTTGTAATCAATCTGACCAAGCCTGCTAAGGCTAAGGGTCTTGCTGTAAATACAGATGTACAAATTAATGAAAAGCATCTACTTTCCAGTATACCGATGCTATTTATCATACTAAATGCTATTTGGATATGTTAGATAGCTTCAAATCACTTACAATGGGAGTTGTACAACCTCTTCAAACAGAAGTCTCATTTGAAGATCCAGATGATTCTTACCGTATTGTTCCTGCTCGAAAGAAAGGTGAAAGTCCAATACTTTTTAGTAAAGGACCAAAACAACAATTCAGCTATATGGATGATAGCAAGCTTAACGACATGGGACATCTTCAACTCCGTCGTTATAGTCAACAATCAAAAGACATCATCCGTAAGATGGGTTATGATTTTAAAAATAGCCTCAACTACGGTAAGGGTAGACGAACTCCTATTCGTACGGCTGTTCCAAAAGGAAAATCTCATATGTAATATAGCAAGACCAAATGAGGTCTCGGATATGCTTCTCCTTCGATGTTATCCCCAGCAGTTTCTGACTCTGATAGCGAAGAACGTTCTAATTCTTCTGATTCCAGATCATGGGATTCTGACACTAGCATTGGTGAAGTCCATCGTGTGATCGTATCTTCTAATATGGTTTCCGCTGAACTTCCGGAAGGCTATGATGAGGACGTTGAAGAAAATCCTGAAACAGATCCTTGGGCTCAACAGATGGATAATCAGTGGGTACTCCGATTTGAACAAAGAGAACCTCCTACTGAAGATCAACTAGTTCAAGTCGATGTAGGAGAAAGCGGGTCACCTCGTCCAATCTTCATTAGCAAAAATCTTCCAGAAGCAGATAAGCAAGAGTTGATTCTTCTCATTAAAGAATACGCTGATGTCTTTGCTTGGAGTTACGCAGACATGCCAGGTTTAGATCCCAAAATTGCTACTCACAAACTTAACATTCTGCCTAATGCTAAGCCAGTCAAACAACAGCAACGACGATTCAAGCCTGAAATGATGGACGCAATTGATGATGAAGTCAAGAAGCTTATTGCTTGTGGCTTTATTCGAGAAGAACAACATCCTGATTGGGTAGCCAACGTTGTTCCAGTCCTGAAGAAAACCGGCAAGGTTCGAGTTTGTATTGATTTTCGGGATCTTAACGAAGCATATCCAAAAGATGAATTTCCTCTCCCTATTACGGACGTCATGATTGACAATACCTGTGGGTTCGATCGAATATCTTTATGGATGGATTCTCTGGATACAATCAAATCAAGATGAATCCTGAAGATGAAAAACACACATCTTTCGGCACTCCTCGTGGAGTCTACTGTTATATAGTGATGCCATTTGGTCTCAAAAATGCTGGTGCAACATACCAACGAGCTATGAGTACCATCTTCAGAGATCATCTTCGCAAAACTGTCGAATGTTACGTTGACGATATCGCTGTTAAAAGTCGTCTGAAACAAGATCACATCCAAGATCTGAGAACTATCTTCAATCTCATGCGCCAACATCAGCTCAAGATGAATCCCACCAAGTCATTCTTGGGTTTCTCTAGTGGTAAGTTTCTCGGCTTCGTCATTACCTCTAAGGGTATACACGTGGATCCCGAGAAGATCAAAGCCATTCAAGAGATGCTTCCTCCACACAACTTAAAAGAGCTACGAGTATTCCAAGGTCAACTTGCGTACATCAGAAGATTCATTTCAAACTTGTCTGGATGCTGCAGACCATTCACTCAACTAATAAAGAAGGGTGTATCCTTTATTTGGACTGAAGAATTTCAACAAGCATTCGACGACATCAAACGATATCTCATGAACCCACCAGTCTTGGTGCCACCAAACTCGGGCATTCTTTTCTTAATGTACGTCCGTGTTATGGATCATTCGTTTGGTGCTTTACTCGTCTAAAAGAATAAAGAGGGTCATGAACAAGCCATCTACTATCTTAGTCGTACTATGATTGGTGCTGAACACCGTTATAGTCCAGTTGAAAAAGAATGTCTAGCCCTTATGTTCGTTGTTCAAAAGACAAGGCATTACATCATTGGTCAAACTATTCATGTCATATCCCGAGTCAATCCTCTTCGGGTACTGATGAAAAAGCCTAGCACGCTCAACTCTCGGCTGGCTACATGGGCCATTCTTCTAGCCCAATATGACATGGTATATGTTCCTCAAAAGTCTGTCAAAGGTCAAGCGCTGGCAGATTTCTTGGCGGCTCATCCCGTACCAGAAATATCCAAGCTTTACGATGAAATTCCAGACGAGACGTTGGAAGTAAACCTGATCTCTGAAGAATTTCCAACTTTGCGTCTATTCTTTGACGGAGCATCCAAAATCGGACCTAACGGTGCCATTGTAGCAGGAGTTGGAGTTGTTCTCGTTTCTCCAGACGGATCGACTATCCAAAGAGCTTATTCTCTAGATGAATCTTGCTCTAATAATGTAGCAGAGTACAATGCTCTACTCATCGGTCTTCAATTAGCCAAGCAATTGAATATTGAATATCTCGAAGTTTACGGCGACTCTAAGCTGGTTGTCAACCAGGTTAGAGGAACCTATGAAGTCCGACATCAAGATTTGGTGCCTTATCATGAAGCAGCGATCAACATGGCTATATCATTCAAAGCTTTCTTCATCGACTATGTTCGTCGAGCTTGTAATACCGAAGCAGACGCCTTAGCCAACCTTGCAGCTGTCTAAGACATCTCTATTAAGAGACAATAAGTGGTGGTTATCTTTAATCGAGAATTGTTCTGCATTAAAAATAATCATAATATTGAGTTCAGCAACTTTGTTGAAGTCAACGTTATCGATGAAGACTGGAGAACTCCTTTCATTGACTTCGTGGTTCACGACATACTCCCCGAAGATCCTAAGGAGGCTACAAGTATTCGACGACGATCTTTACAATTCTATTACAACCAAACTACTAAGACTCTCTATCGACGAACTTATGACGGCCTAATTTTATGTTGTCTTACTGGCGATGAAGCAAAACAAGTACTACGTGAAGCTCACGACGATGTCTGTGGAGCACATCAACCCAGTCCTAAACTACAAGATCGCATTCGACGAATGGGTTACTACTGGCCCTCTATGTTATCTGATGCCATTGAATATGCAAGGAAGTGTCGAGCTTGTCAAATATATACAGATTTCATTCATCAACCTCCAAAATTTCTACATCCGACAGCCGCTTCCTGGCCTTTCGAAGCTTGAGGTATGGACATCATAGGTCCTATTAATCCTCCTTCTTCTAGAGGACATCGATTCATACTGGCTATAACGGACTATTTCTCCAAGTAGGCTGAAGCTATACCACTGGCTGAAGTCAAGACCAGTAGCGTTATCAACTTTGTCAAACATCATGTTATTTATCGATTTGGTGTACCTCGAAGGATCATTCATGACAATAGACCTCAATTCATCAGCCAGAAATTCACCAGATTCTGCGATGATCACCGGATTGACAACGTCGCCTCAACAGCCTACAATCCTGCCGCTAATGGTTTAGCTGAAGCCTTCAACAAAACTATTATCAAGCTCCTCAAAAAGTTTGTATCCACTAACAAACGGAATGGGAGTGAAAAGCTTGGCGAATGTCTATGGGCCTACCGAACTACGGTCCGCAACCCTACAGGTTTTACACCTTTTTCTTTGGTGTATGGCTGTGAAGCAGTTCTTCCTCTGGAACTTCAAATTCCTTCTTTAAGGATTGCCATTGCTAACGAGCTCACTACAGAGAACAATGATCTTCTTCGACTTCAAAAATTGGAAGCACTTGATGAGAAGCGGCTAATAGCTCAACAACATATTGAGCTATACCAAGCCCGCATCTTGAAGACTTTCAACCGCAAAGTTAAGGTCAGAGTCTTTCAGCAAGGAGAACTTGTTCGAATGGTCAGACGTCCTATGACTATGACTCATATGAGCAAAGGCAAATTCGACGTAAAGTGGAAAGGTCCCTACGTTGTAAGCAAAGTCTTCTCAAATAGAGCTTATCAACTCTCAGAACTGGATGGACGAATTGCAATGATAACTATCAATGGCAAGTTCCTTAAAAAGTACTATGTGTAAATGTAAATGCTTGTAAATCATCAGATAAGTTCATAAATAAATAAATTTTATTTCATCATGAATGATAGTACATGATATTAAGGAAGGTCATTATCATCCTTCTCTACATTTGGACGCGGACCACTGCCGTCCTTTTCAAAAAAAATGGTCAACAAAAGAGCCGAGAACCTCCTTGCTGGAACCCACTAGGAACTTGCAAGTGGCCATCCTCATGGCTTCCTCTTCTTCAGTCCTTCCTGGTTCAAGCAAAAAGTCCAGAATGTCTCGCGGTAGTTTGGATGCAGATGAACCTTCGCCTGCTTCTGCCTCTTTTGGCTGAACTGGATCGATAGGACATTCCTCAGTACCCTTCTCAACCTTCGGGGCAAGTTCAGCCTTCTTGGATGCATCTCCAGATGATATTTTTATGTTGAAAAGTGAAAGTGCTCATTCCTGTTAGATTTCTGTTCTATTTATATACAGAGATTTCTCAAACAACGAAGCGACACATTTATCCGACGGTTCATCCGTTCATTCATTATCACCTGACGGTTCGCCCGTTCCTTCATCATCACCTGACGGTTCATCTATTCATTCAATTCACTTGACGGTTCGTCCCTTCATTACATTCATTCGACGGTTCATCCGTTCATTTACCACCCGACGGTTCGTCCGTTCATTATCATCCAACGGTTCACCCGTTCATTCATCAACACTTAACGGTTTATCCGTTCGTTATTATCTATTTTGATGGATTGTCCATTCATTCCATCATTTGACGGTTCCCGTTCATCTCACATACACTGACGAATCAGCATCGTTCATCATCCACATAAGCAACTTATCGTTTCGATTAAGTTGTCAATTGAGATAATAATATTCGGTATATTCGGCCACGTCCATGTTATCTCTGAGCAGATATAATGAATATAATTATTTTCTACAAAATCATCAAGAAATATATCATGTCTTGCACCTCTGAATATATTTTCTATCTCTATTATTTATATCTGAACAAGATATACAATAAATAATAGAGCCACAGCAGAAATGTATTTTATTAATCAAAATATGAGACATTACAAAAACACATGTACTACGAAAGACATAAAGATACAAAATGTTCTACTAAGACGAAGGTATTATCAGATTATCAATCTGCTGCTTTAGAGTCTGCAGCCGTTCTTCACGAGTGGACATCACCCTCCTTCTGGCCTCTTCCATCCCGGTTTCTTCATTGAAAGCAGGCATGGCCACCATTTGGCAAGTAATCTCAGCATTATGAGTCGCCACGTACTCATCCCTCTCCTGAATCAGAGCATTGAATTGTTGAACTGTAACCTGATGATCAGTAACTTCATCTTCTCACTCTTTCTAGAGACGAGCAATCTCTGCCCTCAGCTCAGCAGCTCTCTTCTCTTTTCTCTCAGCCATCAAGGTTACTGATTCCAGCTTGGAGTTATATTCAGCAGATTTTGTGGAGAAAGCTTCCAAAAGATTCTGGAGATTCACCCTTTCAATGTCAGCCATTTGGGCCAGTTGTTCGAATTCTGCCTGTACTAGAGACTCTACGTCTCCTTGGTTGAGATCTTTATAGTTTTTTATGGAAATCTCTAGCTCATTCAAAATATGATCCAGGAAAGTGGCCTGAGCCTCGTCACCTTATTCTCGGATCGTCCTTACTAAGAGAGAGGCTGGACCCCTAACCATAAAGAAATCAGTAACCTCTTTTTCCATCATTCTGTTTACTAGAGGTCCCAAAGATTCAAAAAAGCGTCTGGTAAATGATTGGATCACAAGATTATTAGTTGCTATAGCACCAGGAGTTGCAGCTACTCCTGTTGATGACGAGGCCGGAGGATGTTCAATCTCTCGCATCTAGACATCGGGCTCTTTGAACAAAGGAGCCAAAGTGGAGGTAGTTGCCCCTCCTGGTTGTTCTTCTGCAAAAAGTAAAAAATTGTTATTTTGCCTGTTGTTTGCTATTGTCCAAGAAGATTAAAGATGTAAACTGTCTTACCATGGTTGAATTCAGCAATGAGTCTATAATCTGCTGGAATAGATTCTAGCCGAGCAGAAGTAGCTTCAGCCATAACAGCTTGGCTACTGCCCGCTTCAGAACCACAGGATAAATGATGACTGCTACTAACAATCACCATCGTTATAGGCACTATGTCCGTGCACGTCGGAGGTGCTAGAGGAGTCTCAAGATCTGCAGGAAATATAAATAAAGACGTTAGCTATCAATCTATTTAAGAGGAGATTGCTAATTTTATTTTATACCTTGAGGATCAGTGGCGGGAGTTTCTTTCGGAGCTTCTTCATCTGCTGCTTTTTCTGGAGATACTTCTACCTCAACATCCTCTTCAGGATTTAAGGTATCAGCGACGTTTTCTGGAGGTACTTCTATCTCAATATCCTTTTCAGGATTTAAGGTATCATCGATTAGGAGATATATGCACTTCATCATCTCTTTCAAGATCTTGTATATATTCATCAATATTCTCGGACGAAGAGCTCTCCTCATCTTCATCTTCTTCTGGTGCATTCTCGCCGGCAGTTGCAGCTTGGTCAAAAGAGTCTTTCAGTGGACTGTAGTTGCAATCTTCTAGAGCCGCAATCACTTCACGATCTTCCTCTTCGCGGTGGGTTCTAGGAGTAGGAGGAAGTTGAGTCGTCTCCGCAGCAGGTGGAAGAGAGCATACAACATCTTGCTCTTCCTCCATAATACTTCCTCTGGGCTCTTCGGCCTCAGTTCTCGGATCAGGATCTTTCATCTGCTCGATCTCTTCCCTATGTTCTGGACTAGGAGTTTTATTCCTAGGGTCTGAAATAGGAGTGGGAGATGGCATAGTGAATCCCGCCGTAGCATCCACTACTATTGAAGATGGGGCTCGTCTAGATGGAGAGGCCAGTCGATTTCTTCTTTGGGCCAGCTTCTTTCTTTTCAGAGACCTCCCAGGTCTCTCTATATTTACAGTCTTGACTTGTCTTTGGACAGATGTCGGTGTGGTAGCCTCTTCTTGCTGAATTGTCTCGGCCAGGTGCCGAGATTGAGATCTAGTGGTAATCTTTTTAGAAGAATGATATAAGATCAGTTTCTTCTTTGCTGCCGAAGTGGGAGGCTCCTCTCTTCTCCTCTTCTTGGCTGGAGATTTGGCCACCTTCAAAGATATACGTAGTGGCGCGTTAACCTCTTGAGGAAACATAACGTCCCTTGAAGTTTCCAAAGGCGCATATACTGGCCTCATGTACCTCATCATTTTCTATGAGCGACATGACGACTCCTCTCTCTTCAATCTTGTTGAAGATGCGAATCTATCCGCGAGATTAAAATTCTTAGCAAAGGTGTTCGAAGATGTATAGAGTATGTAAATAGCATCCGAGGGCCATGATTGCTATTTACTGGCATCGAGAATGTTACTTTCGTATCTCGGGCAATATAATAAGCCCATGCTCGGACCCCATCTATCAAAAAACCCTTTCCTTGAAGGCATGTGATAGCATTTCCCACATAGAATTGGTCATACCCGAACTGCCGAGCAAATCGACTAGGGAGATATGGCTCTAAATAACATTCATCTTCAAACCGGTACACCAAATAGGACGGTCGAATTATCTTCAACCTCTCAAAAGCTGCACGACTCAAAGGTTGCATCTTCGAGTCAATCATATTTGTCAGCATTTGTTCGTATCCAGCAGGAGGATGAGTGCAATAAAAGTTCCATCATTTGCTCAGGTTCAGAGCATATCTACAATCTCTCAGAGCAGTGTATTTCCAATTACTATGAGAGTATCTCCATAAAAAGCTATCGTCGACCGGTCCCATGCAGGGATCCATCAAAGTAGGATGGTGAAGGAGCAACCACCCAAATAGATATGTATATGGCAATTCCAACCGAAGAAATTCTTTTTCACCCTTAGATTTCAGCATCAGATCGACGTACAGACGAAGACCGGCATTCAACTTACAAGTCATCGCTGACAAAAGATCCATCTTATAGCCGAATACTAATCTAACGGCGGCAAAAAGAACACCGCGATGGAAGCGGTCTACAGTACTCGATCCTGGAACTACAAACCGACGGAGCCAATGTGTCAGAAACCCTGCTAATTGGGCTTCTTTTGACATAGATCTATATCCTACTCTCAAATAACTTTCGAGAGTATCTCCTTTCTTTAAAGGAGGACATTGATAATCATCCTTCATCTCTTCATCAAAATCGCCACTTTCTTCCATCAACTTCATCCCTTCTGTGTTGCTCAAAGGCTTAAAGAAGTCAGGATAGCATCTATCATGTTCCTTGGTCTTCGGTTCTTTAATGTGGTTAAGGAACAGATAAGGTAACCATTTCGAAGAATAGCAGGTGTTTGATGCAGCACTTTTGTAGAACAGAGAACATATTTTATAATGACATAGAAGTTCTTCGAAGACTGCCACCATTTCTGCGTTCTCTTTCCGAAGTCTGTCCAACTCATCATTGGTTGGGACAAATTCTTTATATGGGGCATCTCCCATTGGCAAGTAAGAGATGTACTGCATCCCATGAAGTGCGAACCCAATTTCTCTGCCAGGAGTCATGAAAGTCCCTGTTATGTAATTGTACTTTTCTGCTAAAGCCAAGAACAGATGCGGGTTCGGAGCAAAACCATGAACAGTGGCATGCACTGCTTGGTACAAATTGATTTGCTGAAGTTTGTTTTCAAACTTGGTCAGAATCCAGTTTGCTATGCAGCTCCATCTTTTAAAATCTGGATTCACCAATCCAGTTAATCTGATGTCCTGCTCAGGGTACCTTCTTTCGACCTTCGTAAACTTATTTGCGAAAATTGGAGTTCTGACAGGCAACAACAAGGAAGAATTCTCCGACGGAATACAACCAGGTTTCAGACCTCTTAACAAGACACTATACCGTTCTGAAGAACTGTAGAACATATCCTTCTTGCTCGGCCCCTTCTTCACAAAAATCCTTCCTGGACGGGCATCTTGGAAGGGTGTAAGGTTCCATTCCATCTTCCTCGGATAGCTCGTATGAGCATACCAGGATAAGGGGAGGCAGCGTGAAACATCTGGTATCGAGAACGATCTATCCGTCTGATGGACAATCCTTTCTTCCATCCTTGGTCTCGGTTGAGAGATTTTCTCAAAAGCATCACCGAACAGGAAAAATGGCTTCTTATGAATGACAACGTCTGCTGACTCCAGAGGTTGTCCATTCATCAAACATTGCAGTGTCTCATTATCTTGGGATATCAAAATAGCCTGACGGGAGGTTGGCAGATCATATTGAGGATAGTGCACATGAGATAGGTCCTCTTTGTATTCTGACTATGAAAGGGTCCCTACAAAGTCTTCATATTCGGGATCTTCTCTAGTGTTAACTGCATCATATAGAAAAGACAAAAATTCAGTACAAGTCAAGTCAAAATTCTGTCATCAGACTACGCAACATCAGATTGCGTAATATCAAATTGCACAATAATCAGATTGCGCAAACAAACAGTCATCAGTTTGCGATGACAGTCTCGCGCAAATCAGCAAATTGTGCTGACTTTTGTCAGCACAGTTCAACCGATTGCGCAGACAGTCGTCTTTCATAAAAATGAAGAATAAACTGATTTGTGCAACCAAAACCCTGAAAAGGGTGGCGCAGTATGATCACATCTCTAAAAAGAGATGGATTTTGAAGGAACAGTGAAATCAAAAACTCTAAAAAGAGTTTTGCTTAGGTCATCTACCTATCATCGCTGGATGAGCAGTTTCGTGACGAGAAGCACGTCGTGCTGCCCTAGTCGATGATTCGGCGGGGGCCTTGTCCTTAGCAGCGGCGGAGGATCGTCGGGGAGCCATCGAGATCGTCGGAGAAGAAAGAAAGAGTTCAAAAATTTTTCTCTCAAGTGAACGAAGAAAACAAGTAGAGAACACTTCGACGGAATTGGGGAGCTATTTATAGTTTTTCAAATTGAAACGGCCGCCTTAGATTGCGCCTAAAAATAGGGCTAATCCCTCAGATTGCGCAGACAGCTCACTACATGCGTAAATTGATTTCAATTTCAAAATTCAAAGTATTTCAAAATTTTGAATAAATTCAACTTTCGAAAACTTTGAAGGGGGGCTTGTAGGTCCTGAGAAATCAAGTTGCACATATCAACAAAGTCAGAAAATCAAGAAATACAACTTTCAGATGAACTGTGCAGACATCATATTGCGCATCCTTCAGATTGCGCACGCTAGATTATGCACACTCCCAAGTGCATAGGCTGACGTGGCAAAAATCATCATTACCTGACACAATTAAATCTTCCTGACAGCTGACAGCACGAAGAACGAGGAGGCTGTTCGTTTATTATGCCGTACAGCGCTCGAGAGCGATTGACAGCTGGCAGCGCAATCCATTCCTGCGCAGTCCAAGTCTGCACAATCCAAAGCCAGCGCAATTCAGTGTGCGCATTCTATCAACACAAATGATAAAATACACGTGGCATTCATGCCATCAATTGCTCATTATGTGGCAACCGTTTATGCACGATCATGCACATTTCAATTAAATGATACCATGTGTCCAAGACAGTTGGCCCATAATCCAACAACTGCCTGCGCAGTCCATTGTTGCACAATCCAACTGCTGCACAATCCATCATGCGCAGTCCAGAATAACTAAAAGTTAGTTATTTCTCAGAACTCTATAAATAGAGTTTCAAGTCTCCATTCAAAGGGATCAAGAATCAGAAATAAGAGTTCAGATCATAGAGAGATCAAAGTGTCCAGGAGTTCTTGCCCAAGTGCTGCTGTATTCTTTCGAGGCTTTTGCCTTCAATTTCCGAGGCTTTTTGCCTTCAATTCCAGAGTTGTTTTCAACTTCAGAGGCTTCATCTTCGGAGTTCACATCGTCCAAGGGATAAAGCAATCATCATCTAGATTGGATTCCTAAAGTTGTACCATTCCCAGAATTCAAATTGTAATCTTTTACAAAGTTTGTATCAATAAAGTTCTTCAACTTTTGTTTTTGCAAACAGGGGCAAGAGTGACTTGTCTTGAAACCGACCTGCGAGTCCACGTTCGGGGCAAGGGTTTGGTATTCTATTAACCTCTTGTTCTTCCAGCAGTTCATTTATACATAGTTGATCCAGTATCCATGTTCATAGTTACCTGTCAGTAGCCACATGTCAGTCCCATGTCTAGTTTATGTTTATGTTTGCCATTAAAATCTTTTGATTGAAATTTTAATTACAAACAGAACAGTGTTACAATGTAGGACTTAGACGTAGTCCTAGGAGTACACTTTTGTTTATAGCTGGGTCCTGTGTCGATGGAGCGAGTGGTAATACGTTAACTTCGTTGACGATCTGACGATGGTTTTCGGTTCTCTGAAGGCCTGAATTGCTCTGGTTACTGGAGCTTGCGGAGAGGAAGAAGACGTTAAGTGTCTCTTTCGATCTCTGGGAGTGAACTCTGATGCTCTGGTTGACTGTGTGTCTCTGTATATGTCTATCTATGTGTGTAGGAGAAGTAATGATCCCTCTATTTATAAGCAGCAGGTTGGGCTGCTCATGTGCGCATATGTAGTATGCACCTATACGTGGGAACGCCACATGGTGATTGTTGATGGAGGCGCATGGACGATGCACTCTGATTTAGTAGTTGAATCCATCATGTTGTATCTGTTGGCTGCGGAAGAGCTGACACAAGGCAGTAGAGAGAATCTTTCAGTTGCTAAGATCTTGGGTGATTAGCACCCCTTCAGAGGCTGAACTGAGTCAAGGGACACATTGCGCGTATCCGTAGCTCAAAGATCTCAGATTTGATAGAGTGATCTGACAGGATGCGCCTGGGTTGGGCGCATGAGAAGACTTTGGCTTGCAAACTTCAGGAGTTAGGAACCAGTTTGGGCGCTTGGCTTTTGAGGTGCATGCAGGGCTTCAATAGTGACTTGACCTCTGTCTTTAGGGATCGGTGGAAAATCTGAGGCACATAGCACTTGAAGCCCATGCAGAGATCTGGGCGCATGGCTACAGAGGCACATACGGATGGTTGGGCGGCCACGTGGCTTGTAACCGCCGGATAAAAAGTAATGATGATACTGACGTCTGCGACAATTCATTTTTTACAAAAACTGTCAACTGTTCAGTCCTTGGGGACATACTACCAACTCTGTCGCTTTAGCATTAATTGCTTGGTGGGTGACGAGCTAGAGTGGGCGCATTTGTATAGGCGCACGGGTTCATGTTCCTCACAACGCATGGAGTACTTTGTTGGGCACATCCGTTCGGGGCGCTTAGTGCTGATGAGCGCATCGGCTGCGTGATGCATCCTCATTAGTCCGACTGTTAAGTTCTTCGGGTGCTTTAAATAGCCGTTTTGACTTGGCTGAATTCGAGGGTCCGGTTCATCACCATAAATGTAAATTCGTTGCACGAGATTCGGAGAGCCCGCTACTTGCGGATGGGTTTGATTTGCCCTGTCTATAAATAGCAGCAAGGAGAGGGTTTGTTTCTCGTTCTTTTACATCTTTTCTGAATGAAGATAAACTTCTCCGCTCGAGCACATTCTGTCTAAACACTCCCGAGGGTTAAGATGCGTTGAACTATTTTTGTATCGACTCGTAAAGGTGGTTGTTACATCCAAAAGTTAGGGTCGAGGGCTTCTGAGGCAGGCGGAAGGTGTCTGTTGCATCCAAAGATCAGGATGCCTGGGCCCTGACTCCGTTATGCTGGAAGAGCCACAGATCAGAATTATGGTGCTCCCATCTTCCTTGGAAATTGAAGAGATCTTCCTCCTGCTAGAGTGGGGTTGGCTGCCCACTTTGGTCTGCCTAAAGCTGCTCCATTAAACGAAACACGAAGTGGAGCACATATGCGGAGACTTCATGATGCGCTTGACTGAGACGCTCAAGAGATGTGCCTGGCTGAGACGCTGAAGAGATGTGCCTGACTGAGATGCTGAAGATGCGCCTGACTGAGATACTGAAGGATGCGCCTGACTGATGATGCGACTGGCTGTAGATTTAGGATCTTTTTTTTGTAGAAATTCTCTTTCGCAAAATCTTTTGTACATGTAATAGTTTTTTATATGAAATAAAAATCTTCTTTTGATGTCTATACTTTTGCTGATTGCTATGCCGAGTACTTCATATGAGCTCCCTGGTGCATGAAATTTTAAGCGTATAGGAATTATGGCCTATGGCTGTGCATGAAATTCCATGCTTCTACAAGACCCCCTTCAAAGTTTTCAAAACTTTTTTTGTCAAGTTTTGGAATACTTTGAATAAAAAGCATGGTGATGTCTTCTCTGGGGCGCATGACTATTTGAGGCGCATGACTACTCCGAGTGATAAGGCTTATGCTCCTCTCAGTTTAAATGCCAAATGATAACGCTTTGGAATAAATAAAAAGATTAATGACGATCTTTTGGATTTATCCACAGTTATCACTTCGCAGAACCCTAAGCGGCGGCTGACGTCACCAAGCCTATAAATAGGCATCTGGTAGAGAGAGAGTCTTCTACTCTTCTGCCCAAGCTTTCTTCCTCTTCAGAGTTCTTTTCTCCTTCTTCTTCGAGAACCTTTAGTTCTTTTCGAGGAATGTCTCCCAAAACTCCGTGCGGTGGTACTGGCCGAGGACGAAGCAAAGGAAAAGAGCCTACGGAGGCTGATGTTGCTGCTGTCCCTAGGACGTCTGTCGACGTTCGGCCGACGGTGATTGGTAGGTTTTTGTCATTCTCCACCGTTGCTTTCTGAACTCGAGAAATATGGAACCTTATTTTAGAACTCGCATACGCTGACGTGCATGGACCTCGAGTCCTGATGATGTGCTAAAGCTTCTAGCTGACGCACATGGACTTCGAGTCCTAATGATGTGCTGAAGCTTCTAGCTGACGCGAATGGACTTCGAGTCCTGATGATGCGCTAAAGCTTCTTGCCGATGTATATGGACATCGAGTCCTGATGATGCGCTGAAGCCTCATACTGACGCGCATGGACTTTGAGTCCTGATGATACGCTGAAGCCTCTTGATGACGTGCATGGACTTTGAGTCCTGATGATGCGTTGAAGCCTCTTGCTGACGCGCATGGACTTTGAGTCCTGATGATGCGCTGAAGCCTCTTGCTTATGTGGATGGACTTTGAGTCGTAATGATGCTCTCAAGCTCCTTTTCAGATGCACCTGAGCTTTGGTTCAATGTGTGCGCTTTTGATGAAAACTCAGCTTAGATATTTTTTTGTTTTAATATATCTGAGTCTTTGTCATTCTTTTCCTGACTGCCAGTATCGATGACCGACCCGCTTTTGAACAAAGTACTTCTGGATGCCGCTCTTTGTCAGATAGGAATTAATTATAATGAGGAGGTAATAAATCCTGTCCAGGCTGCCATCATGCTGGATCAGTCTTCCGAAAGAATGACCCAAATTAGGGAGCAACAGTATACGTTCCTTCAATGGATGATGGAGCATGGCAGTTAGCATTCCGTCGTTCCTAGAAATGAGACTTTCCTGAAGCTCGAGTTCCTGTTTGGGGATCGCCTCACTTCTACTGAAGTGTAGGTATTGCGGATCAAAGAAGATTGGTTCTTCTCGGCCAAAGGGGTGCACATGGTCATGAAGCAGGTCGAACGTCAATGGCCTTTGACAACTTTCTGTCATCTTGCTTCCAAAAGGAGAATGTCATAGGAGCTAACCCCGTCTTAGGGGGGAGAGGTAGCGGACACCATCAGGATCGATGCTACCTCGAGCCAGAGGGATACTTTGGCAGCCACACGAGCTGGGACTTCTTTCATCTGGCGAACTCTGCGTCTGAGAGTATTTATAGTGACGTCCATGTCGACACCTTTGCCTTTAGTGCTTCAACTTTCATTAATCGTATGCTGTCGTCGAAGTGATCGTACCCGAAGGGTGACTTTCAGGTATAGGGTTGGTGTCTTTATGTATCCAAGTGGGACAAGTTAACGTTCTGGGTTCTGACGAGATTTTAAACTGAACTCAGGGAGATGGAGCTGACTGCTGCTATCCGTGCCACCAAGGTAGGCGTCGACATAAAAAGGCCTATGTTTCTTGCGCTCTTGGAGATGTTTAATGCCCATACTGGGACCTTCTTCACCCCGGTGGGGGAACTGGGGCTTGCACTTCATGAAATATATGAAGTGTCGAGGCTTACTTGGGGATCGGAGCCATATGAAGAGTACTTCCCGACCAACAAGGAGTTCCAGGTCCTGGAGGACAAAGAAGAGGAAATGATGGCTATCTTCAAAGAAGTGGCGAGTCATCATTATTATCTGTGGAAGAAGGATAACTGCGGGACGCAGCCCCATGTGACCGTTTGGAGGGATTATGTCTTTGAGCAAGACAAGGAGGATCCCTCTCGGTTTACGACTATGCCAGCACTCTCCAGCAAAGAGGTGCTCTCTGAAATAAGCAGGCTAAATGAGAAGAGTCCCTCGAAAAATATGGACCGGGTGTCGGACGAACGTTTCTATAGCTGCTTCTGGCACCTTACTCATCGGATGTCGTCCAAAGCAGTATTTGCTGCTTATCCGATGACTTGGCTCCGGGATTATGTCTTTTCTGGCGGGTCAGGCTCTGTGGAGAGAGTGACCCGGAACCTAATCCTGCCAGCTGAGAAGTTGGTCTTCGGCCATCACTTGGCTCTACTCCCTGCGATGGTGTGTAACATGCTGTGAGTTTTACGAGAGTTTATGAATGACGTCGTTCATGAACGAAGGAAAATAACAACTTTCCCTGTACCGAGCTGTTGTTTCATTATCTGATGGGGTGGTTGATTTTGTACCATCCCAATATGATGAGTCCAAGCCAGAAAAAAGAACATGTGGCCGAAGACGCATTCCTTCGCCGCTTCTATTAGAGGAAGTGGCTGCATACTGGCGTTCCTGTTTGTAGGAAGGTTTTATCCTATCTTCAGGGATGGAAGATTGCTAAAGTCGGTCCCATTTTTTTCGGCTTCAAAGCAAATGAAGATTTAACTGATTAAGGTGAGGATGCCACAACCCTGCCTCCGTGGGGATTCCGTTGTTTGTAAAGCATATGGTCGTCCCATTTAGTGTACAAGAATAGAAACCATTGTTAATTGGAGCCGTATTTGCTGAGCCGTTTTGCACATCAATTTGGCTATGCTCAGTTGATGTTGGGGAACCCCAGTACTAGCCTGGGGTATATTGGGAGTCTGCTGGATGGGATACGAGCTTGGCATTACAACAATACCGGATGTAGCTTTACCCTGCCAGTAAAGAATCCACGACCGCAGATTCTTTTCTCGACCGCCAAATTTTATAGTGCGATGAGCACTGTATCCCCTGGATATGACAGGGAGGCCAGCTTCATCGTCGGTACCGAGTTGGACACGACTGGGAACATATTGGTGAAGGCTCGATCGTACCGCCCACTAAAGGTTGGTTACCGAGGGACCCCTGCCGTATCCATAGGGGGTACTCAGGCAGAGCCTCCGGCCGATCACCCGAAGAGACGCACTGACACGGAGACTGGTTCTTCTGTACCGAAGAGGTGAAAGAAAGGAGCGACACCAGCAGTGTCAACAGGATCTGCTCCTGTAGAGGTACGGACATCCCACATAGTCTGGTTCATCCTAGGAATCTTGTAACATATGCCTTCTTTTTGTAGGAGACACTGAAGGAAAATCCCCGAACTTTGAAATCGCGTGCTAGCAAACCAAAGTTGGTAGCGAGCTCATCTGACGAGCCTATTCCGCCGATTGTAACATCTTCCGTGGAGGAGAATCTTGATGATATCACTTCTGTGGGGACTTTGGTGTCTCCAGATTGTGTTGAAGAGGAAGCTGGAGGTGCAGCTATTTTCGGGGCAGTACAAGCTTCGGTGGAGGTCTCTGATGTCGAGATCCCGACAGAAGTTGTGCCTCCGGAGGAGAAAGTTGAATGGAGTTCATCTTCTTCTGATGACGTTCCTCCAGAAATCTCTGAGCCTATAGTAGGTGTGACAGGCACGGTTGTAACAGAGGAGATGGTTGATTCCTCTCCTGGTCATGATAAAGGAAGGTCGGCTACGCCGTTACCGAGCCCTACTCCGGACCCGACAGTAGAAGCCGAGTTAACTGTCATCCAGGGGGAACTGACAGATTCTATTCCCGTGGAGGGATTTGATAAGGGAGGCGAGACTCATCTGCTGAGCCCGACTCCAGAGGAAGTGCCCAGTCAGGAAACGGGTGCTGATCCCGCTGACTTGCCAGAAGAGGAAGGCACTGTACTGGCTTCAGATCGTGCTTTGGAGGCGGAGGAGACAACCCCGGACGTCGAAGGTCCCTCCGGGACAGAAATGGGTAAAGGCTTATTGATGCAAGAACCCTCTGCTGCTCCTTCAACATGGGGGATGATATCGACGCCCCATTCGGCTCCTTTTTTTTCTTTTGGCCTCTTGGTCTAGTAGCAGGGTCCAAGTCCTTGACGAAGGAGGATCCGTTGAGGTTAAGGTTCCAGCCTCGCAGATTAAGGTCGGCGGGTCTTCTTCAGGTTCGCCGTCCAGAGCAGCTCCTCCAACTCCTGTAATGACGCCGCAAGTGTTGGCAGATGCTGATGAATACGTGAACTTTGTCGTTGACGCACTGTACAAGATGCTGCAAAGGGCGTATCGACAATGATGAACGCAAATGGGACTTTTGCGACGGCAAAAGCCATGGCGCTCCCTCACATTGGTTTGATATGTTCCCACCAAGGCCATGATCATATGGCTGAGATTCTGGAGGCATCGGTGGCCGAGCATGACCAGCTTCTTTTCGAGTTTTAGAGTATCCAGCGATATGATCTTTCTGCTGATAGAAGCAGAAAAGGAGAAGTTGGTCGCTGAAACCGAGTCATCTTATCAGGCCACCGTGGCTATCTGGGAACGCAAGGTGGCCGAAGCTGAGGCTTTAGTGGAGAGGCTATCTCAATTCACACAGGAGAATATAGAGTTTCGAGCTTCGTTGGACGCTAGCATAGCGGAGGTTACTGCCAAGATTTGCCTCCTTGAAGACCAGCGGGCCCAACTCTTGTTAGATGCTAAGCGAGTCCAGGCTGAACATGTAGAATCTAAGGAGGAGGAAGCAGCTTTTACCCGCCAGATTCCTTTCCTGACCCAGCAGCGACAACAGCTGGACGAGAAGTATGAGGATGATACTGCCTCTGAGGCTATAGAGATGATGCGCCAAGAAGCCGAATGCCGAGTTTTGGCGACTGTAGAGACTCGGGCGAAAAACATGAGCGTCGGATTGAAGAGCTTTCGTCCAATCCCGGTGATGCTTAGGGATTGTAGTCTCTTCTTCTTTTTTTGTTATTTTGTAGTTTGCAACTTTTGCTCGGGTTGTAATCCTTCATTTTGAAATACAAAATAAAGAATTTTTTGGTGTGTTTATCGTTACTGTCATGAACTGGTAATTTGTGTGGACCTATTATGTCACGACCCGCACCCCAGAGTAAGGGCACGAGACGTGGGTACGTCCAGCCTACGCCGCATGTCGGCGGTAGAACGCTGTCCTAGGTCACAACATCTAACAATATATCTCTAAACAGTTTATACTCCCGGAATGGGGGTGACATAGCAATAGTAAACTCAATCACAACTAAGGAAGAGATAGCACGATATGAAATAGAACTCAAGGAATAAAATAGATAGAAGCAGTCTAAGATAATCCCACCAATATCCAACAGTACAAGGTCTCAGAAGAAAGAATATATACAATACTGAACTCCAAAATAAAGTCTAACTGGAACATGTCTCCAGACTACAAATGATAAATAGCCTAACTAATCTAGTCTAGGCAGTCGGGGGAATGTCCTCAGCTGCAGCTGGGTCCTCCTGGGAGTCCAGCTCACAGGTGTCATCTAAGGCTGCCCCGTAGTAGGTGTCCAGGCAGGCCTCCTCCTCGTCCTCTGTAATATTTTAACAGGTCCAGTCAGGACAGGAGCGAGCGCAGTACATCTCAACAATTCATAGCAGATTAAAAAATATAAACATGCAATAAAGTAAGATACAAGTACTGAAAGAAGTGCAGTATGTAAACAGAGAGAGAACTGTAATAGAAATATCTACTATACATAGGGAACTAGCAGTGACTAGTGAATCAGAGTACAACATGAACATGTAAATGGCCTGGGATGATTCTGATGCTATACTATGGAATGATTCTGATGCTACACTACTGGTGTATTATTCACATGTCTATTTATACTCCACCGTACCCACAATCAATACACAAGGATCCAGCCAGGTTATGTTATATGATGCTATGTAACAGCCCCCGAAGGGTAGTAGACCCCGAAGGTGATAAGCCTCCGAAGGTGATAGACCACGAAGGTGATACATAGTAGTCCCATAAATGGGATAAGGATTCTAGGAAGACTCTACGATCATAAGAGTATTTGTCGTAAGTGATCAAAGAACCAATGAAGCATAGTGATACGCCATGTAAGTGAAATGCACAGAACATATAGTACCCGATGCTCCCTAAGGATAACATCTCAAGAAGGAATCCATATAGTACCAATACGTGTGACCAACGTGACAGTACAAGTAAAGTAATCTACTGTAGGAAATAATTCTAAAGAGGATATGAAATGATCAGAGAATGTACTCGCCTGTATCTGAGTGTCCAATATGAAATGTACTGTCCAAGGAGTGGTGTTTGGCTCCTAATCAGAACAGCACAAGTCACAACAAGTCCAGAATAGTGAAATAGAGTCCTACTATGCATTCTACATGATTCTAGGTCAATCTAGGCCAAAGTCAACTCTTGGTCAACTCTGGTCAACCCTAGAAGTCAAACTAGGTCAACCTTGTCTAAACTAGGCTATACTAAGTCTGATAATGTTGTACAAGCCCTATCTAGGCTTACCAAGCTATACCAACTACCTAGGCCTATTCCCATCACAAGTGCATACATTGCCTATATCTAGTAACATCCAAGTATACACAATGGCACAAATATAAACTTGCACCCATACAACCCCATGGCCTACTATCATGGTATCCCCCCATACACCATATGTAACCATCTACATAAAACCATATACATCTATATAGGGACATACCCATCACAATGCACATATTAATTTAGATATATATAATACATTGATTTATATATGCATATAGTCACATATAGGGGCTGTGCATTAGGTAGGCATATAGGGACATGAGTAAATGTGTGTATGTGTAGCTGTGTGTGTGTGCTATATCAACCAGTGATCACATATACATGGGTAGGAACACTAAGCAGTGAATGAGAGGGGATGAAAGAGTGTAAGTGCTCACAGGAAAAACAGTATGTGTCAAGAGTGTGTGTTGTGAAACAGTGTACAGAAATTTATAGTAAAGAAGAGAGGAACATGTGTACAGGAGTAAAACATGGAATAGGAGAGATGGTGTGCGTAGTGTGTACTTGTGGACAGTTAACAAGGTGATGTGTGTGGCTACAGGAAAACATATATATGCAGACAATCAAACAATAAAAAGAGGACAGTGTGTGTCAAAGAGAAGTGTGTGTGTGAGGTTATACAGGAAATACAATCAGTGAAAGGAATGTGTGTAAACCCAGGTTGAATTCCCTCAAATCTCAGGTTTTGAATCACCCTCAAATCTTAGGTTTTGAATAACCCTCAAATCTCAGGTTTTAAAATAAGGAGAACAAACTCAAAAAAACAGCTAAAAGAACTATTCTCAGTTTTTTCCCAAAACCTCATTCACAGTGCACATCAAGTTAACATGTAAACCTATATTTGGATTTAAAGGACTTAAATAACAGGGATATGACAAGTAGGAAATTAAATCATCAGGAAATATACACAACAGTAACATTAAACAAACCCAGTTTTAACACCATAGATTGGAAACTGGAATGTAACCATTTAAATACATAAACTTCCAATCTCTGGCATCCTCTAATTCTATTCAGGAAAGCCATTTGAAAAGATGATAACAATTCATAAGGACTTATCAATACAGTTAACAAAGTGAAGGAAATTGCAACCTTTGTTATTAACTCATTCGAACATCCCAATAGCTAATGCCTCATTTCACAACCAAAACCCATATTCAAATGTAACAACTGAGCTAACATCTATTATGATATGTGGAAAGTAAAATTAACTGAAATCATAACAGAATATGGGATTTAAATAGGTTGGAAATACTGGGATTTCATTGTGTCAGGAAAACTGTCCCAATCACCCATTCAAAACCAATATTCCACATAAAAACCCAACTTAAAACATGTAAACCAATCTACATACACTATACAATATTTTAGGATCATAATTAACAAGCTAAACACGAATTAAACCATAAGAAATCAAATCGAAACAGCAATAGAAACCAATGCACTGCAACACACAGGCCTTTTCCATGCACACGAGATTTTGTGTCCTACACGACTCCAACCGACACGAGGCTTGGGGAGTGTCACGACAGACACTGCCCCTTGCTCAGTGTCAAATATCACGTGCTCTCGTTTCCTGTACAGCCCGCACGAGCACGCTGGTAGCAGGGGAGCTACAGTGCTCGTGCGCGCGCCACGAACCCACGTGTGCACGTGTCGACCACGACTCGACACAACACAGGAATCACAATACGACACTAGAATCCTCTAAGAAAACCCTAGGATTCCTATTGAAAAACTTCCTTGAAATCTGAACAAAGTGTCCTTTGGATATTTTGTCGAACACCCTATCAACCCACTGATACGTGTCCGATACGGACACGAAACGAATTCGAAACCTATGGTTAGCCTATCCTATAGTTAGGGTAGGGCTAGGGCATTCCTAAAATGGTTTTAAACAGGATTTAAATGGAGTATAGGAAGTTATACCTATTGATGAACAAGCCTTCACAAAAAACTAAATGGAGAGATTCCTCAAGCCACCCAAACTCTCACAAATTGTTGTTTCCCTGCAAATAACCAATACCAACAGCAAGAGCATTGATTTTAGGTCCTAATGAAATTGGTTTGGGGAAGAAAGGATTTAAATTGGATTTTTAATGAATTTTGGAAGATGGAACTCATCTCTTTCCTTAGAACTTTTGGATGAACCCTAAAAGAGGCTAGCCCTAAAATCTAGGAGGGATTATATAGGGGGGCTGCCTAGTGGCCGGCCAAGGCTAGGGCTAGGGTTAGGTTGGCTAGCTTAGGTTGAGTCTTCTAAGGTTTAAGTCATAATCATGGCTTATGACTTCACAAGTCATAACTTAACCAATCAAATCCTAAATTACCCCAAACTAATTCTAATGAACTAGAAATCACTAACTTAGGTCATACTAGGGTTTCTTAACTTAACCAAGATGTTCTGACCTAGGTTAGCCTATAGGGCAGTCTCCTAGTCAACACCAGACAACATCTAAAACTAGCACCAAACCATTATACTAAAAATCACCTAAAAATCACATTAATTATAATTAATAATAATAATCCCCAAATAAATTCCAAAATTTTGAAAATGACCAAAATACCCTCAAGCTAGAAAAGTGGCAGTGACAAATCTACCCTCCTTAAAAGAATTTCGTCCTCGAAATTGAAGGGTGAAATGCAACTGATGAGAAGGATAGAAGGTATACCTCAAGGTCCAAAAAGATAAGGGTACCGCTCGCGCATCTCATCCTCCCGTTCCCAGGTAGACTCTCCTGGAGAATAATGCCTCCATGTGACGCGTACCAAAGGTATCACCTGGTTCGTCAGGACCTTCTTTCGTCGATCCAACACCTCCACTGGCTGCTCTGGATAGCTGAGAGAAGGACCCACCTCAATCTCCAAATGATCGAGCACATGGCTAGGGTCAGCTACGTACCGTCTCAACTGTGATACATGGAATACGTTGTGGACCCCCACAAGTGCAGGCGGCAAGTCTAGCCTGTAAGCCACGTCACCGACTCTCCTGCTGATAACGAAAGGGCCCATGAAGCGCGGGCTAAGCTTTCCGCCTCCACCAAAACGTATCGTACACGAGTCGGAGATATCCTCAAGAAAACTTGGTCTCCGACCTAATCACAAGCAAGGTCTTAATTAATTATAATAAACAAACATGATCAAAATCACAAACAAATAACCTAAATCTAATCCTACTCTAATCTGTACCTCAAACTCCAAGGGCCTCCGGTACATATCGGTCCAGTGCCGATGTCTGTCATGCGCCACATGAAGTCTATCCCTGATGAGCTTCACCTTCTCGACCACATCAACAACCATCTCTGGCCCCAGTAAAGCTCGCTCACCAACATCATCCCAAGATAAAGGTGTACGATACCTACGCCCGTACTGAGCCTCAAACGGTGACATCTCAATGCTGGCCTGAAAACTGTTGTTGTAAGCAAACTCCACCAAATAAAGATGATCCTCCCAGGAACCTCCAAAGTCCAGAACGCACGTCCGCAGCATATCCTCAAGGGTCTGAATAGTCCGCTCTGACTGTCCGTCCGTCTGGGGTGGTATGCAGTACTAAACTTGAGCTGAGTGCCCAAGCTGGTCTGCAGACTCCTCCAGAAATGGTAAGTAAAACGGCTATCCCGATCTGAGACGATGCTGACTGGAACTCAGTGGATCCTGACTATCTGTCGTATATACAACTCCGCCAGCCTCTCTGTAGACGTACCCACCTTGAATGACAAGATGTGGGCCAATTTTGGTCAACCTGTCCACGATGACCCAAATTGCATCTTTTTCTCCTGGAGTACGCGGTAATCCTGAAACAAAGTCCATCGTGATATGCTCACATTTCTACTCGACAATGGGCAGCTGCTGCAACAATCCACCGGGCCTCTGCCTCTCTGTCTTGACCTGCTGACAGACCAAGCACCTAGCTACGAAGTGGGACACCTCCCGCTTCATTCCTGACCACCATACATTCTCCCGCAGATCTCGGTACATCTTGTTGGCACCTGGGTGTATAGAGTACTGAGATCTGTGGGCCTCCTGTCTAACCTGCTCTCTGAGCTCCCTGCTAGGCACACATAACCTGGTACCGTGCCTCAGGGCACCATCCTCTGCAAGTAAAAACTCAGCATCCCCCACTCCTATACTGATCTGCTCTCTGATACTCTGCAAAGCCACATCTTCGAACTGGGCCACCTTGATCCTGTCTACCAAGTCCGACTGTATCTGCATCCCCTATAGCTGTATCTGCACTCCGGGCACGATCACCTCGATCCCAAGACTCTCCAAGTCTGCAAGCAAGTGCTGATCCATGGTCAAACACATAGCTGTCGGATACCTACTCAAGGCATCTGCAACCACGTTGTCCTTCCCTGGGTGATACTGAAGTAGGATGTCAAAATCCTTTATCAACTCTAGCCATCTGCGCTGTCTCATGTTCAACTCCTTCTGAGTGAACACATACTTTAGGCTCTTGTGATCTGTGAAGATCTCCACCCTCTCACCGTACAGATAATGCTTCCACAGCTTCAAAGCAAAAATTACTACTGCCAGCTCCAGGTCGTGGGTAGGGTAGTTCTTCTTATGGGGATGTAACTGCCTGGAAGCATAGGCAATCACCTTCCCGTGCTGCTGCAACACACAACCCAGCCCCTTCCTTGAAGCATCACTCTAAATAGTGAATCCACCTGATCCTGAAGGCAACGTCAGAATCAGAGCTGTCGTCAGCCGCTTCTTCAACTCATCAAAAGCTGCCTGACACTCTTCTGACCATACATACTCAGTATCCTTCCGGGTCAACCGTGTCAACGGCTCTGCAACCTGGGAGAAATCCTGTATAAATCTTCGGTAATATCCTGCCAGCCCCAGGAAGCTCCTGATCTCTGCAACTGAAGTCGGCGCTGCCCATGCCTAAACTGCTATAATCTTCTTGGGGTCAACTGAGATACCATCTCCAGTCACCACATGCCCCAAGAAGTCTACCCGGTCCAAGAAGAACTCACACTTGGAGAGCTTCCCATAAAACTGCTCCCGCTTGAGAGTCTCCAGCATGATCCTCAGATGCTCCTCGTGCTCCTCCTCAGTCTTGGAATATATCAAGATATTATCAATAAACACCACTACAAACTGATCCAGATTCTGATGGAACACCTTGTTCATAAGGTTCATAAACACAACTGGTGCATTGGTTAGCCCAAATGGCATAACCAAAAACTCGAACTGCCCGTACCGCATCCTGAAAGCGGTCTTGGGAATATCCTCCCCCTTCACCTTCACCTGGTGATATCCCGACCTCAGATCAATCTTGGAAAATCCCCCAGCTCCGTTCAACTGGTCAAACAAATCGTCGATCCGCGACAGTGGGTATCTGTTCTTGATCGTGAGGTTGTTGAGTGCCCTATTGTCAATACACATGCGTACTGACCCATCCTTCTTCGGTACGAACAATACTGGTGCACCCCATGGCGACGAACTCGAGCGGATGAAGCCCTTATCCTGTAGCTCATCCACTTGCTTCTTCAGCTCCACCAGCTCGCTGTTGTTCACCCGATAGACATACTGAGAGATGGGCTCCGCTCCTGGAACCAAGTCTATCGAGAACTCTATGTTCCTGTCTGGTGGCAGTCCCGGCAACTCCTCATGGAAAACATCTATATACTCCGCTATCAAGGGGTGTGGAATTACCTGCTCCTCCACCGAGACTCCACATAAAACCTTGCTGCTCTGCTCTGTCTGGCATCTGGAATACTCAAACTTCGGCTCCCCTGGCGCTCTGAACAGAACTCTACCCCCTCTGCCATCGATGCTGGCGTGGTACCTGCTCAACCAATCCATGCCTAGTACTATATCGTAGTTCGGCAGTGGCATTACGAGCAGGCTCACCTCCAGCTCACGGCCTCCCAAAACTACTCTCCGACTCTTATAAATATCACTCACGAGGATAATACCACCCTCGGTCGTGATCTTGTAAGTCCTAGGCAACGATTCAGCTACTATACCATGCCTAATCACAAAAGATACTGAAATGAAGCTATGCGATGCACTAGAATTAAATAATACAAATGCTAGACTGGAGTCGAGAAGAATCGTACCTACAATCAGCTCTCCAGTCACCTCAGCCTCTCCTGCTGCCATGGCAAAAGCTCGCCCCTGGTGGCCTTCCCTGGCCTGCTGCTGGTGCTGGACAAACCTCTGTTGCTGAGTCAGTAGGGCTGGTCCCCGCTGCTGGCCCACTGGAGCTCTGGCTCCACCTCCCGGAGCTGCTCGTCCCATACGGCACTCCCTCATCTGGTGATCTGCTGAGCCACACACTAGGCACAGGCCCAGCCTCTTCCTGCACTCACTGGCCACATGTCCAGACCTCCTATAGTAGCCACAAATGGTAGCCTGCCTCTAGCCCTGCTGGTGCTGCCTCGGCTGCTGCTGATGAGCCGGTCTCTGCTGAATCGGTTGAGGCTGAAACTGCCTCGGCTGCTGAAACTGAAAGTGAGGCCTCTTGGCCTGGCCTCCGCTGCTACTACTGCCCCCAACTGGGTCTCTCCCTCTCTTGAGCCTAAGCTCAAGATCATCCTCAGCTAATAGGGCCCCCGTCAAGATCTCCTCAAACGTAGCATCTCTGCTGCCCTTGGTCAGGGACTTGACCTCCTTGACCAGACCCTTCCGAAACCTCTGGGCCTTCGCCGTCTCGCTCAAACCCTCAACAAACCTGTCGAGACGGCCAAACTCTCCCACATACTCCTCAACTGACAGGCTCCCCTGGACTAAGCTCTCAAACTACGACTCTAAGGTTCTGACTGCAGAATCTGGGAAGAACTTCTTCTTGAAGAAGCCCCTGAACTGCTCCCAAGTCTGCCCCGGTACCCCCACCCTGGGGTCTGACTGATACCAGGTGCGAGCAAGATCTCGCATCCGGCTAGCTGCGGCCTCGATCTGAAGGTCTGCTGGAATCCTGGCCAAGCGGAAGATCTCCTCTATATGCTCGATCCACTCATCGGCATATAGGATCCCCTGTCCCCAGAAAGTCTCTGGTGTTCATCTTCTGAAACTGCTCGATCCCCGGTATCCTCGGCTGCTGTACTACTGGTCGAGCTGCTGCTGTCGTGACGGCCAACTCCATGCCTCTGTCCTGCCGAGCCTGCTGTCGGTCCATGAACTGCTGGAAATACGCGAACATCTGAGCTGCATCCACATATCCTAGAGGCGGTGGCGGCTGGAAAGGATCCTCTGGAATAACCGGGTCCTGCCTCTCAGTCGGTGGATGCATACCCCCTGCTGCGGCTGCCGAGGTCTCAACACGAGCTGAGGTGGCAAGAGCTGCAGTCCCCTGGCCTCGCTGTGCTGGCTGAGAGGTAGCAGTCTCCTCTATAGCATCCTCATGAATGGCACGCTGCGATCTAGTCTCTACCATCCTGAAGATAGACAAACAAGAGTATCAATTTCTGAGAAAGAAGCGAAATAACAACGGCGGACAATTATAATTCAAAGGATCAGCTGACAAAGGATTTAGATGGCAATAAAAGAAATTTTCCTAAAGTGATTGAGTATCTTAAAATTAATGTCCTATATCCTATAGCAGGCTGCAGTGATACTCTAGTTCGAGTACCACTACACTTCTAGTCTAGACCTGCATGGGCTACCACTAAAAACGTGTCACGACCCGCACCCTAGAGTAAGGGCACGAGACGTGGGTACGTCCATCCTACGCCGCAGTGTCGGCGGTAGAACGCTGTCCTAGGTCACAACATCTAACAATATATCTCTAAACAGTTTATACTCCCCGAATGGGGGTGACATAGCAATAGTAAACTCAATCACAACTAAGGAAGAGATAGCACGATATGAAATAGAACTCAAGGAATAAAATAGATAGAAGTAGTCTAAGAAAATCCCAGTAATATCCAACAGTACAAGGTCTCAGAAGAAAGACTATATACAATACTGAACTCCAAAATAAAGTCTAACTAGAACATGTCTCCAGACTACAAATGATAAACAGCCTAACTAATCTAGTCTAGGCAGTCGGGGGAATGTCCTCAGCTGCAGCTGGGTCCTCCTGGGAGTCCAGCTCACAGGTATCATCTAAGGCTGCCCCGTAGTAGGTGTCCAGGCAGGCCTCCTCCTCGTCCTCTGTAATATTTCAACAGGTCCAGTCAGGACAGGAGCGAGCATAGTACATCTCAACAATTCATAGCAGGTTAGAAAATATAAACATGCAATAAAGTAAGATACAAGTACTGAAAGAAGTGCAGTATGTAAATAGAGAGAGAACTGTAATAGAAATATCTACTATACATAGGGAACTAGCAGTGACTAGTGAATCAGAGTACAACATGAACATGTAAATGGCCTAGGATAATTCTGATGCTACACTATGGAATGATTCTGATGCTACACTACTGGTGTATTATTCATATGTCCATTTATACTCCACCGTACCCACAATCAATACACAAGGACCCAGCCAGGTTATGTTATATGATGTTATGTAACAGCCCCCGAAGGGTAGTAGACCCCGAAGGTGATAAGCCCCCGAAGGTGATAGACCCCGAAGGTGATACATAGTAGTCCCATAAATAGGATAAGGATTCTAGGAAGACTCTACGATCATAAGAGTATATGTCGTAAGTGATCAAAGAACCAATGAAGCATAGTGATACGCCATGTAAGTGAAACGCACAGAACGTGTAGTACCCGATGCTCCCTAAGGATAACATCTCAAGAAGGGATCCATATACTACCAATCCGTGTGACCAACGTGACAGTACAAGTAAAGTAATCTACTGTGGGAAATAATTCTAAGCAGGATATGAAATGATCAGAGAATGTACTCGCCTGCATCTGAGTGTCCAATATGAAACGTACTGTCCAAGGAGTGGTGTCTGGCTCCTAATTAGAACAGCACAAGTCACAAGAAGTCCATAATAGTGAAATGGAGTACTACTATGCATTCTACATGATTCTAGGTCAATCTAGGCCAAAGTCAACTCTTGGTCAACTCTGGTCAACCCTAGAAGTCAAACTAGGTCAACCTTGTCTAAACTAGGCTATACTAAGTCTGATAATGCTGTACAAGCCCTATCTAGGCTTACCAAGCTATACCAACTACCTAGGCCTATTCCTATCACAAGTGCATACATTGCCTATATCTAGTAACATCCAAGTATACACAATGGCACAAATATAAACTTGCACCTATACAACCCTATGGCCTACTATCATGGTATCCTCCCATACACCATATGTAACAATCTACATAAAACCATATACATCTATATAGGGACATACCCATCACAATTCACATATTAATTTATATATATATAATACATTGATTTACATATGCATATAGTCACATATAGGGGCTGTGTATTAGGTAGGCATATAGGGACATGAGTAAATGTGTGTATGTGTAGCTGTGTGTGTGTGTGCTATATCAACCAGTGATCACATATACATGGGCAGGAACACTAAGCGGTGAATGAGAGGGGGGAAAGAGTGTAAGTGCTCACAAGAAAAATAGTCTGTGTCAAGAGTGTGTGTTGTGAAACAATGTGCAGGAATTTACAGTAAAGAAGAGAGGAACATGTGTACAGAGTAAAACAGGGAATAGAAGAAATGGTGTGTGTAGTGTGTACTTGTGGACAGTTAACAAGGTTATGTGTGTGGCTACAGGAAAACATATATATGCAGACAATCAAACAATGAAAAAGAGGACAGTGTGTGTCAAAGAGAAGTGTATGTGTGTGAGGTTATACAGGAAATACAATCAGTGAAAGGAATGTGTGTAAACCCAGGTTGAATTCTCTCAAATCTCAGGTTTTGAATCAACCTCAAATCTCAGGTTTTGAATCACCCTCAAATCTCAGGTTTTGAAATAAGGAGAACATACTAAAAAAAATAGCTAAAAGAACTATTCTCAGTTTTTTTCCCAAACCTCATTCACAGTGCACAAGTTAACATGTAAACCTATATTTGGATTTAAAGGACTTAAATAACAGGGATATGACAAGTAGGAAATTAAATCATCAGAAAATATACACAACAGTAACATTAAACAAACCCAGTTTTAACACCATAGATTGGAAACTGGAATGTAACCATTTAAATACATCAACTTCCAATCTCTGGCATCCTCTAATTCTATTCAGAAAATCCATTTGAAAAGATGATAATAGTTCATAAGGACTTATCAATACAGTTAACAAAGTGAAGGAAATTGCAACCTTTGTTATTAACTCATTCGAACATCCCAATAGCCAATGCCTCATTTCACAACCAAAACCCATATTCAAATGTAACAACTAAGCTAACATCTATTATGATATGTGGAAAGTAAAATTAACTGAAATCATAACAGAACATGGGATTTAAATAGGTTGGAAACACTGGGATTTCATTGTGTCAGGAAAACAGTCCCAATCACCCATTCAAAACCAATATTCCACATAAAACCCAACTTAAAACATGTAAACCAATCTACATACACTATACAACATTTTAGGATCATAATTAACAAGCTAGACACGAATTAAACCATGAGAAATCAAATCAAAACAACAATAGAAACCAATGCACTGCAACACACAGGTCTTTTCCATGCACACGAGATTTTGTGTCCTACACGACACCAACTGACACGAGGCTTGGGAAGTGTCACGACAGACACTGACCCTTGTTCAGTGTCAAATATCACGTGCTCTCGTGTCCTGTGCAGCCCGCACGAGCACGCTGGTTGCAGGGGAGCTACAGTGCTCATGCGCGCGCCACGAACCCGCGTGTGCACGTGTCGACCACGACTCGACACAACACAGGAATCATAATACGACATTCGAATCCTCTAAGAAAACCCTAGGACTAGATTCCTATTCAAAAACTTCCTTGAAATCTGAACAAAGTGTCCTTTGGGACATTTCGTCGAACACCCTATCAACCCGCTGATACGTGTCCGATACGTACACAAAACGAATTCGAAACCTAGGGTTAGCCTATCCTATAGTTAGGGTAGGGCTAGGGCCTTCCTAAAATGGTTTTAAATAGGATTTAAATAGAGTATAGGAAGTTATACCTATTGATGAACAAGCCTTCACAAAAAACTAAATGGAGAGATTCCTCAAGCCACCCAAACTCTCACAAATTGTTGTTTCCCTGTAAATAACCAATACCAATAGCAAGAGCATTGATTTTAGGTCCTAATGAAATTGGTTTGGGGAAGAAAAGATTTAAATTGGATTTTTAATGAATTTTGGAAGATGGAACTCACCTCTTTCCTTAGAACTTTTGGATGAACCCTAAAAGAGGCTAGCCCTAAAATCTAGGAGGGATTATATAGGGGGGGCTGCCTAGTGGCCAGCCAAGGCTAGGGCTAGGGTTAGGTTGGCTAGCTTAGGTTGAGTCTTCTAAGGTTTAAGTCATAATCATGGCTTATGACTTCATAAGTCATAACTTAACCAATCAAATCCTAAATTACCCCAAACTAATTCTAATGAACTAGAAATCTCTAACTTAGGTCATACTAGGGTTTCTTAACCTAACCAAGATGTTCTGACCTAGGTTAGCCTATAGGGCAGTCTCCTAGTCAACACCAGACAACATCTAAAACTAGCACCAAACCATTATACTAAAAATCACCTAAAAATCACATTAATTATAATTAATAATAATAATCCCCAAATAAATTCCAAAATTTTGAAAATGACCAAAATACCCTCAAGCTAGAAAAGTGGCAGTGACATATTATCTTTTGTGCACCTTGGTTTTAGGTACAGATAATAAGTTTGAGAGAACCGACATGTTTGCTCAGAGGTGATGTAGATGTGGCAAATACGAGGTTCAAATGATAGAATCTTCCTACTTAGAGGTGTTATGGACATGGTAGGAGTGACTCTGGAGGGATACACAGAACTACTCAGAGGTAATATGGATATAGAAGTTCTGCGATCGATATACGGCAACGCAGGGGTTATCCAGACAAGATGTTTACTCAGAGATAATGTGGACGTGGTAAACATGACGATCAGTATAATCCTACATGGTGTAAGATTACGCTTTATAGGGCGTAGAAGAGCAACTCAGAGGTAATGTGGACGTGGTTGTTTTTCTACTGAGGATAGAATGCCACGGAACAACTGGGTTATAAAAGCGTAAGATTTGGTCGAAGGGAGGTGTATGTAAGCCCTGATGATTAGGTCCACTGACTTCCTTGTTGGGTAGAGATAGAAGTACATGTCTAAAAGATACCAAGAGTAGTACTTTTTAGGAACTTGCCGTTGATGGGCATCATGAACAAGTCCCTGTTGGGTTTGGCGTGGCGGTAAGCACCGTATGAGTATACCGTCTCTATGATGAAAGGTCCCTACCACTTGGGCTCAAACTTTTTTGGTGTTTTTTAAGTCAACACCATCGGCCTCCTGACTGCCAAGACCAGGTCGCCTACTTGGAAAGTCTTCTGCTTGACTTTTTTGTTGAAAGCCTGTGATATACGGTCTTGATAGAGCTCAATACGCTGCTGAGATAGGAGACATTTTTCATCAAGTGCTTCCAATTCTCGTAGACAACGATGCTGATTGTCCTTTTCTGTCAATTAGTTTATGATCGCTACATGGAGTGAGGGTATCTGAATCCCGAGAGGCAGCACTGCTTTGCTCCCGTTGACTAAGGAGAACGGTGTGTTGTCCGTCAGAGTCCGTACCATTGTGCGGTAGGCCTAAAGGCATTTGTCGAGCTTTTCATCCCAGTCACATTTGTTGGATGACACGACCTTTGTGAGTAGCCTGACGATAGTCTTGTTAAAAGCTTCGGCCAATCCGTTTATTGCCAGATTGTAGGCAGTTGACACCATGTTCTGAATTCGATTCTTGTCACAGAATCTGCTGAAAACATGGCTGATGAACTGTGGACCGTTATCCTGGATAATCCTTTGAGGTACCCCGAAATAGTTGATGATGTGATGCTTGATAAAGTTGATCACCCTAGAGCTTTTTACTTCAGTCAGTGGAACTGCTTCTACCAACTTGGAGAAGTAGTCGATGATGGCTATGATGAAGCAATGTCCCCTCGATGATGGACGGGTGATAGGTCCCACAATGTCCATGCCCTAAGCTTCGTAGGGCCAGGAGGCGACCGTAGGCTGTAGTGGTTCAGACGGTTTATGGATGAAGTCGGCGTGAAGTTGGCAAGCATGACACTTTTTAGCATAATCGACAGCTCGGCTACCATGGTTAGCCAGTAGTAGCCCATGCGTCGCAGTCGATCCAGCAACTTGGGGCCAGGTTGATGAGCCCATAAATCCTATCATGAGCTTCCCGAAAGGCTTCGGCTGCTTCTTCGTTGGATAGACATCGAAGGAGAAGTCCATCGTAGGAACGCGGGTAAAGCATTTTAGTAGCAGTATCGTAGTAAAATCGAAGAAAAAGCCTTCTGACTGAGGCGGCTTCTTTTAGGTCTTTTGGGAGTACTCTATAGACAGCGAAGTCGATGAACGGGAACCTCTAGTCTCGGATGTTAACACCGACTGTCATCATGGCGTTGGCCTTTTGTGGGTATAGATTATTTTTAGGACAGACCAAGTCTCGACCAACTACCGTGACATAGTGTTGAGTCCCGAAGGGCGCTGCTAGTGAAGCTGCGAGGCCAGCCAGAGCATCAGCCTCCAGGTTTTATAGTCGAGTACATGTTCTATGAAGAACTTAGTGAAGGTTGAAATGATGTTCAATACAATTTTATGGTAAGACACCAGATCTTTATGACGAACTTCGTACCGCCCTCGAATTTGATTGACAACGAGTTTTGAGTCACCGTAAGCTTCCAAATGATCCACCCCCAGCTGTTGTGCCAGTTGGAGTCCCATGATAAGAGCGTTGTACTTAGAAACATTATTAGAGAACGGCTTTGAATGGGAGTAAGTATGCTGGATGGCCAGCTGATCGGAGGAGACCAAGACCACCCCCACTCCTGCGACGATTTGGCCTTTGGGGCCTGTTCTCAAAGCACCATCAAAAAACACCCACCAGACGGAGCTTTCTTCAGTGATGTTTGATTCTTGGACCTCATCTGGGATGTCTTCATAGAGTCTGGAGGACTCTGGGATGGGGTGCACGGCTAGAAAATCGGCTAGAGCTTGACCCTTGACGAATTTTTGTGGAACGAACACCATGTTGTATGGCATCAACTGGATTGCCCATGTAGCCAGTCGGGAGTTCAATGATCCTGGCTTCGTCATGAGAACCCTGAGTGGATTGACTCGGGTGATGACATGAATTGTCTGGCCCGAAACATAATGGCCAGTCTTCTGGATGGTAAACACCAAAGCCAAATACTCCTTTTCTACGGGGTTGTACCGGTTCGGCCCCGATCAGTATCCTACTGAGGTAGTAGATAGCTTGCTCGTATCCTGCATCGTTGTTCTGAGCCAACAAAGTGCTAAGAGAATGATCCATGGCACGGACGTAGAGGAGAAATGGTCGGGTGCCACCAGGACTGGCGGGCTTGTCAGGTAAGCTCTGATATCATCGAAAGCTTTTTGGCATTCTTCTGTTCAAACATAGGAGACTACCTTCTTCATGAGCTGGGTGAAGGGTTGGCATTTTTCAGAAAGGTTTGCTATAAACCTTCGGATGTATGCAAGACGCCCTTGCAGGCCTCAAAGTTCTCGGAGGTTCTTCGAAGGGTCCATGTCAAGGATGGCTTTGGTCTTCTCGGGATCGACATGAATGCCTTTCGTCGTGATAATGAAGCCCAAGAACTTTCCGCTAGAAACCCAAAGGAAGGATTTAGCAAGATTCATTTTGAGTTGATGTGCTCGCATGAGGTCAAAGACTGTCTTTAGGTCTTGTAAGTAATCACCTTTGAGACGGCTCTTGACTGCGATATTATCATCATAGCATTCAACCGTTTTGTGCAGATGTTGACGAATGATGGTACTCATAGCTCGTTGGTATGTAGCACTAGTGTTCTTCAAGCCAAAGAGAAATACTTGTGTAGCAAAAAAAAACCCTTCGGAGTTTTGAATGACGTGTGTTTTGCGTTATCGGAGAACATTTTAATCTGATTGTAGCCCGAGTACCCGTCCATGAAAGACATGCGTTCGAAGCCACATGTATTGTCGATCATCACGTCAGTAATTGGAAGCAGGAATTCATCCTTCGGGCAAGCGGTATTAAGATCCCTGAAATCGATACAGACTCATATCTTCCCATTCTTCTTGGTGACAGTGACGATATTCGCCACCGAATCCGAATGTTGTGCTTCATGAATGAACCCGCTACTCAGGAGTTTGTCTACCTCTTGATCGATAATGTTCATGATGTCAGAACGAAAATGTCGTTAATGTTGCTTTACAGGCTTAGCATCATGCAAGATGTTAAGTCTATGCATCGTGATCTAGGGATCAAGTCCCGGCATATCTTCGTAGCTCCAAGCGAAGACGTCGATATATTCTTTGGCCAATTGGACCAAAGACTCTCGGTCTTCTCCCTTTAGACTCTTGCTGATGAAGATGGGTTTGGAAGGAGATCCATCCCCAAGGTTGACTTGCTCGACTTCGTCTTCGGTAGGGGGTTCGCATAATTCAAAATGAGACTCCTACTGTGCTCCTAGGCGTTGAGCCCAGGATTCTTCATCAAAGAAGTCCGGCGTTTGGTCACCGCCTTTTTCTTCTTGAGATTGTACGGATGTCATGTTGACTGATAGCACCTTCCTGAGGACTGAATCGATATTGGTATCGGAATCCCAAGTTGATGTTTCGGACGAATGGGAGTGTTCCATTTCTTCTGTCTCCGAACTCCACGGAGTTGTCGGCGGCGTGACATAGCCTACCCCCGTCGAGTGCGTTGATAGTAGTCGTGTGACTTTCCGTTAGGTGTTGGGAGCCGTAGGGGAAGACGCCGGCCTTTGCCATAGTTCAGGCCTTTGTTGCTTTTCAGGTTTTAACCCATCTTTTTGATGAGGAACTGTGCCTTGTCCGTGTACCGATAGACTTGTATTCTGTCGGTATTCGGTTCTGGCTCGAGTAGCGAAAGGTCTTGATGACGCTCGACTTTGCCGAAGATGATGGATTCTTCGTCCCGGTTCTGCGGTGGGACTATAAAACAGACTCCTTGGTACGGAACTACTCGATTTACATGATTGACGGTCGTTATTTGTGTTTGTAACGACTGCAGAGCATTGTCTAATGTATACATGGCATTCCAATGTGGAAGACTAGAATAATTAAAAGACACTCTATTATTGATAAAATGCAAAATTTTGTCCAGCGGGATTATATTGTCTAAAGAAGGGGCATCTACATCAGCAGATATGTACTCTCCCAACTCTTTATCGGTGAGAACTGGGGCTGGTTCAGGAGAGTTCCTCGCAGGTTTGACCTTAGGATCCGAGAGGGCTGTGTGGGCCTTCTCTTGCATCTTTGATGATTGCGGAGGCTTGCCTTTAAGACGTACCTTCAGGGGTGCCTCGACCGTGCCTTCGATGACAGTGCCTTCCCTTGTAGTTTTGCCATAAGAGGAGCCAACGCTTGAGGAGGTTTTCCCTTGAGCCGTATCTTCAAGGGAGCTTCAGTAGGTGCTCTACCTGAAGAAGTTGGTGCTTTTCTAGGTAGCTTGATTTTCATGGGATGCTGCACCTGAGGTGGTTTTCCTTTGAGACAAATCTTCAAAGGAGCGTCGGGAACCTTCTTTGGCTCCATGTCTGCCTCTGCTGTTGTTTCTGCTTTATCATCAGCATCGTTGGCTTCCTCTTCATCTGGCGACTTGTATAAGCTAGAGTCGGTGAAGTAGGCCTCGACCCCCTTGAAAGGGTCAATATCCACGAACACTGACCGGATGACAACGTTAGTGAACACGTACTTCATATATTAGTGGAGTGTAGATGGCACCACCATGTAATCGTGTAACCACGGGCGACCCAGTAGGAGGTTGCAGTTGACATCAGCGTCCATGACATAGCAAGTCACCTCTGTTCGAAGATTACCGATATGACATTTCAGCCAGATTCTCCCCAGCAGTTCACTTTTGCTTGCATTGAAACTGCTGATTGTAGTATTTGAGGGCGCTAGACGGTGCATCAGGATCCCCAGTGTTGAGAGCAGAGTTCTAGGGTTGATGCTGAGGGAAGACCCTAGATTAATCTGAATCCGCTTCATCTTCACAGACCCCATATACCTTGTGTAATACAGTGGTCTGTTGTGCCGGTTGTGCTTGAGCAGCATGTCTTGTTGGTTGAAGGTAATGTTAGGAATGACCTTCTCTATACAATAATAGTACGGACATGTGGTTGGGGTATCCTCAGGCTGCCTGACCTGATTGATGAAGGACTCAACATCCTTCAAGACTTTACAGAGAGCTTCGTGGGTGTCCTTGGAGAGTCGGAGAATCTCGAATAGAGATAGACGGGCAGGAGTACCGGCAAGTTGTGCCAGTATGTCGAAGTTGTGGGGCTTGGCTAGCCCCGAAGCTTTTTTCCTCTGTAAAGGCTTGTCGAAACGGGCCTCTACATGCTTCTGTTTATTGGCTGCTGGAGGTTTGGATGGACCCCCTTCTTCGGCAGCAGGGGCGGTACACGGCGACAATACCTTGACGGCAGCTTCGTCAGGTTGGGCGTTCTGTTGTGAACGCGTTTGTACAGGAAGCACCTCTTTCGCGGAGGAAGAGACCATGCAGCAAGACTTGATCTTCCTGTCTTTGGTTTTAGGGGCAGAGCGTACCCCCGATTGAGTAACTTCGGAGACAAGATCTGGGTAAACCCATAAGATCTCTTCCCAAGATGTGGTGAGTGGGATGAGTCCCGTCACATTTTTGTGGGTAGGTGGTAGGTTAACTACCTTCATTGTCGTCTTTGGAATGGGGACGACGCCATCTTGTGATGTGGTTGGCGGCAAGGTGCCAAATTGCAATGACACCAGGTTGGACGAGACGGTCTTCTCCTTATAGTCAACGGAGATAACATTCGCATTGATCATGCACTGGATGTCGTTCTTGAGGATGTAGCAGTCCTGAGTTGGATGTCCGACAAAACCTATGGTAGTAACAGTACCTCGGATTATAAACCCTCCCAACCTTGTCGGGACGCTTTGGGTCCGGTAATTTGATCTTGTCACCCTGCTTTAGCATCTCGAAGAGTTGTATGGTGTCTTCATCGTTGAAAAAATAGACCTCCTTTGGCCTCGGTGCAAGCGAAGGCTTTTTGGTAGGTGCTTGTGCGCCTTTGGAGGCATTGACAGTCAACGCCTGCTTCCCTTTCGCCTTGCACCCAGGGTTGCTGGTAGCAGGCCGTTTTCCCTTGTCTTCGAAGAGAGGAAAACTGACTCCCTATGCCTTCTTCTCAGCCGCTTCGGCCTCAATAATCAATGAACTCCAGTCGGGGGGAGGAGTAGAGTTAAGCCAGAGCTTGACCGCAGAAAGCTTGTTCATGCTGCAGGAGGAGAGGAGTGTATGTTCTGGCATGCCCGGGGGAAGTCTGAAGCAGGCTTGCCGGAAGAGTTCGATGAATGCTTGAACCGTCTCTTTCTCCTTCTGACATACCTCTATAAGGGACGCCATTGTCATGTGTTTCCCTCCGTCATAGAAACGATCAAGGAAGAGACGTGTCCAGTCATCGAAGGAGGATATGGAGTTATCAGGAAGACTGCAATACCAGTCGTAAGCCACTCCATTCAGTGCCCCGACAAACAGGCTGGTGAGTAGCGCATCTTCCTTCGGGAGATGTCCCGTTTGAGACTGGAAGTACGTCAGATAACGGCGTGGAGAGTCCTTCTCGTCGTATGGCATCAACATTTGGGCTTATAATTGGGAAGATAAACCACTTTGTTCCATTCGAGGGGGTAAGGTTGTGTGATCCCCATCTTCTAGCGCTCTTCCTGTCTGTTCTTTGACTCGAAGCGCTCGCGTAAGTCCCTGATCATCTCAATCACGTCTTCAGTGGAGCGGGGAGTCGGAGATGGTGGTACAGTCTGGAGTTGTACATTTGAATATTTCGACACCCGAGGTGCTTCGCGGCAGTCAGTGTTCAAGGATGCCCGTTGAAGGGGGACACTTGATTCCCCGTTGGCTTCTAGGTCAGGAATAGTGGAAGGTGCCCTGGCCAAAGCTGACCGTATCTCAAATACCGCTTGAGTCAGTGTTTTCATGGAGGCAGAGAGAGTTTTGAGTCACCCCTACAAAGTATCTATGCGTTGAACGAGGTCCGCAGGCGGCGCATCTGACTCCGTATCACCACCTCCCGTCATGTACACCGTCATGACGTGACTGGAAGTGGATGGATTGGTTGAAGCCTCGCTTTCAGCCTCGCTCTTTTGTAGAAGGGTCGCCTCTCCTGGAGCTTCGTCCTGGCTACCTCCAGTTTTGTTCTGGAGGGTATCTTCGTCTTCGGGATGAAGATCAACAGGGACTTGATTACCCCCAGCCATGTTCGGGAGGCTAACTTCATCTTGGAGATGAAGATCCACAGGGGCTTGACTACCCCCAGCTTCCTCTGAGATTTTTATCCTCCTCCGAGTGCCTTCAAACACTCCTGAGGATGAGACGATCGTCTTGGTCTTCCTCGGCTGGCTCTTGGATGAAGACGAGGTCGAGGAGTTGCCAGTCGCCTTTCAAATTAATGGGGAGTTAGAGACTACGTTGCAAGAAGCAACCTTTTGTTCTGGCTCCTCTTCAGTTGACACCCTCTTTCTGAGGCGACATTGGAGGGGTGTTGATGATTGCAGCCGCTGGAACACGGACTGTCTCGACAGGACTGCTGTCTTACAAAAATAGTTGATGGTGACTACAGCACAAGTGTGCCCTGTGAGAGGCGTATTGTGCTTGTCAGTTGACTCTCCTCATCCACGTTTGTGAATGATCATATTGCACAAATTATTGGAGGCGAGTACCACCTTCACACCGCCATCAGGCGCATGGCAAGGCCAAGTGTCGGGGTGGTCAAGTGAATGCTGTACCCCCGGATCCGAAGCAAAATATGTGTCCAGATCAATAGTAGGGGAGCAACATTTAGAGTGACTTGAACCGGCCTTAGATGCACAACCAATATAGGCACGGGGGTTCAAGACCACTGAGTTTGCCACGTACGGCTTGGTTGAATGCGCAGGAGATGCGCCCAAGCGGCACAAGGTCTTTGAAGATTGGCCCGTTGGCGATGTAGAAGCACCTGAGTCGATCTTATACAGTTTACCATCGGCAGTGCGCGTAATTGTGAGCGTATACCTCTGGCTTACTGCTGGCATAGCACGTTCGAGGCGCATGGCCCATGCTGCCTTGGACTTCTTCACACCAGCCCGCTGGGGTACATAGTACTCAGAGTCCAAATTATCCTCGCCATGACAGCGAGTGAGTCTGTCAAAGACAGATGCCTTCTGTGGCGCATCAGAGTTAATGCGCAGGGCATTAGCTGCGCTCCTGCTCCGTCGATGCTTCTTCTTTGACTGAAAAAATGGTTGGGGAATGTGGTCGTCCCCACGTTTTTCTGAGATATGCGCTGCACTCGTGGACACATCCTAGCCACTAAGGACGTCAGTGGGAAGGGTAGGTTGCATCGGCGCATCTCCTTCAGTAGTGGTGCCAGGGGTCTCGACCTTGCGCACCCAGACTTGGCGAGTCTTCTTCGGCTTCAGCAGCCGCTTCGAAGGACTTGCACTGCCTTCAGAGATGAAATCTCCATATGCCTGTTGATTGAGGTGTACGACCAGTGTCTTGTAGGAGGAGCCCACCTTCACGTCATCATATTGCGACACAACTTTTTTGTCGGATGAGAAAGAGGTCTCCAGCAGAGTCGCCAGCTTTTCTATTAAAATCTTTTGATTACAATTTATTACAAACAGAACAGTGTTACAATGTAGGACTTAGACGTAGTCCTAGGAGTACTCATTTATTTATAGCTGGGTCCTGTGTCGATGGAGCGAGTGGTAATACGTTGACACCGTTGACGATATGACGACGGTTTTCAGGTCTCTGAAGGCCTGAATTGCTCTCGGTGCTGGAGCTTGCGAAGAGAAAGAAGACGTTGAGTGTCTCTTCCAATCTCTAGGAGTGAACTCTGATGCTCTGGTTGAATGTATGTCTCTGTATATGTCTGTCTGTATGTGTGGGAGAAGGAATGATCCCTCAATTTGTAAGTAACAGGTTGGGCTGCTCATTCGCACATATGTAGGATGTGCCTATGTGTGGGAACACCACATGGTGATTGCTGATGGAGGCGCATGGGGATACGCTCTAATTTAGGAGTTGAATCCTTCATTTTGCATCTGTTGGCTACAGAAGAGCTGACACATGGCGGTGGAGAGGATCTTTCAGTTGCTGAGGTCTTGGGTGATTAGCACCCCTTCATAGGCTGAACTGAGTCAAGGGACACGTGATGCATATTCGTAGCTCAAAGATCTCGGATTTGATGGAGTGATCTAACAGGATGCGCCTGGATTGGGCGCATGAGAAGACTTTGGCTTACAACCTTCAGGAGTTATGAACCAGTCTGGGCGCATGGCTTTTAAGGCGCATGCGGGGCTTCAATAGTGACTTGACCTCTGTCTTTAGGGATCAGAAGAAAATCTGAGGCGCATGGCTCTTGAAGCGAATGGAAAGATCTGGGCGTATGGCTGCGGAGGCGCATACGGATGGTTGGGTGGCCACGTGACTTGTAACCGCTGGATGAAAAGTAATAATGTTACTGACGTCAGCGATGCTTCATTTTCTACAAAAGCTGTCAACTATTCAGTCCTTGGGGGACGTGCTGCTATCTCTGTCGCTTTAGCATTAATTGCTTGGTGGGTGAGGAGCCAGAGTGGGCTCATTTGTATAGGCATACGGGTCCATGTTCCTTAGGACGCATGGAGTGCTTTGTTGTGCACATCCTTTTGGGGTGCTTGGTGCTGATGAGCGCATCGGCTGCATGGCGCATCCTCATTGGACCGACCGTTGAGTTCTTCTGGTGCTTTAAATAGCTGTTTTGACTTGGCTGAATTCGAGGGTCAGGTTTATCACCATAAATACAAATTTATTGCACGAGATTCGGAGAGCCCGCCACTTTGTCGCATGGGTTTGATTTTTCCCGGCCTATAAATAGCAGCAAGGAGAGGGTTTGTTTCTCGTTCTCTCACGTCTTTACCGAATGAAGATGAACTTCTCCGCTCGAGCACATTCTATCGAAACACTCCAGAGGGTGAAGATGCGTCGAACTATTTTTGTATGCACTCATGAAGGTGACTGTAACATCCAAAAGTCGGGGTCGAGGGCTTCTGTGGCAGGCGAAAGGTGCATGTTGTATCCAAAGATCAGGATGCCCGAGCCCCGACTCTGTTATGCTGGAAGAGCCACAGATCGGAATTGTGGTGCTCCCATCTTCATTGGGCTTTGGAGAGCTCTTTCTCCAGCTAGAGTGGGGTTGGCTGCCCACTCTGGTATGCCCAATGCTGCTCCTTTAGCCGAAGCACGAAGTAGAGTGCATATGCTAAGACTTCATGATGCGCCTGACTAAGACGCTAAAGGATGTGCCTGACTGATGATGCGCCTGGCTGTAGATTTAGGATCTTTTTTTTTGTAGAAATTCTCCTTTGTAAAATCTTTTAGTCATGCAATAGATTTTCATATGAAATAAAAAACTTCTTTTGATGTCTATATTTTTGCTGATTGCTGTGCTGAGTACTTCATCTGAGCTCCGTGGTGCATTAAATGTTAGGCGCGTAGGAATTATGGCCTATGGCTACGCTTGAAATTCTATGCTTCTACAGTTTATACCCTGTTTATATTACTGTATGATTATACTATTAGATAGGCATATTTTTATGTATCTTGCTATGTCCCCTGAGGACCTGATGATCTCTTCAGGTAGCTGATTGTATGGAGTTAGTTAGCGGCTCTTGATGGTAGTGATTACACCTGTAGGAATACAGGTATTTGCTTGCGATATTTCTTTATTATACTTTCGTGCTTTATATTCCATGCCATGATATATTATGCTCATTTTATAGACTCATATCATTCTTGGAGTCTAGTCGAAGAATATGCTAATGGGCTGCAGACCATGACCCATAATTGTTTATTCATGTTTCATATGATTCCTGTGGATTGAGATATAGGTTAGATTAGACATGATACCCTATCCTGGACAATATATACGTATTTGAGTCAGGCTGGAGTCTACTCGATACGTAGCTGGCTTGCTTACGAGCTCGCGTCCTAAAAGCAGGTGCGGGTCGTGACAGTCTGTCCCCTGAGCTCGAAATAAATCTGGATGGGAGGGTCTGTGGATAGATCTAGTTCCATGCAGATCTTCGCATAGTCATCCTTGAAAAGGTTGTGGGTTTCTTCTGCGATAGCTACAAGCGTCCCGATCGAGCTAGCTATCCTCTTGAGTGCTACCGGTGCGAAGCAGACAAGGGAAAGGTTAGGAAGTGTGATCCAAGTTGAAATTATCGATGAGTCAACTTTGGGGTTGAAGTTGGAGGGCCACTTGACGATTTTGATGCCTTAACCGTCTATGCTGGAGGTGCCTTGCCCAGACTTTATTGAAGTCCGAGTCGGTCGAAAGGTGAAGGTACATGTGCTAAGGGTCGAAAGGTACGACTTTGTGAACCGATGGAAGACCCCAGCCAGCAGTGGCTTCTTGCTCTTTGGCTAACTTCGGACATCCCGAGGAGAACTTAAGCACGAGAGTCTTCATGAAGGTGGAGGAGAGGGAGGAGATCTCTTCATCGGAGAAGGGAACTCGTAAAGGTAGGCCTCCGCGAGCGGTCGGTAGCACGAAGTCAGGAAGGAAAATATCCTTAGCTGGGAGGGGACGGGTTGTCCCCCGGTCCGGCCGCAGGATCTCAACGAAAGTAGGGCCTGCGAGGGGATCGCTGCGGACGGAGGCGGGGAGGGGATATACTGTCCCAGCTGCGAGGGTGGGGGAGGTATGAGAGGGAGAAGCCAGCGAGCCGTATATCGAGGATGATGGGGCCGAATGCTGGAGGGCAAGGAGGGGCACAGAGGGTACCGAACAACTAGCTCCGACTCCCATGGCAGTTGATGGCCGGAGGTCGCCAAGGGTGGAGGAAGGAGATCCCACCCGGAGGCCGAGAACGCACGGGCAAGCCGAATAGGGCGTATAACACAATAAGGGGCGCATGTCCGCTCGCATTGGGCGTATGACCGCTCGCAGGGTTGGAGGGTGGACGCATAAGATAGGAGCGTCCGGGGGGTCCCGCCGGGGGCTGGGCGCATAGCTAAGGCAGGGTTGTAACCCCACCTTTCTCAATTTTTCATATTTTCCCTAAAAACAAAAATTAAAAGAATTTCTTTAACTATTTTATAGTATTAAAACTTTTGGGTATCATTGTTATATTAATTCGAAAGTTTGGGCTTTCCACATTTGAGCCCATCATTAAAGCCCATTCCCTGGTTTGATTGCACTCAAGAAAAGAGTTGTAATTCAATCTTTTCTTTTAAAAATTTCCCCAAGGACTCAGAGAAATAGAAATTTGAGTTCATTTACTTTTGAAATTTTAGTCTGAGAATTAAGGTTGAGCGCCAAACCTCTGCTTGGATCTCAAGCTAAACCAATCTATAAATCCTTCTGATTCAGCTGCATTTTTCCATAATTCCTCTCTTCTCTACTTTTTTTCCCCAAAAATTCAAATCATTATGATCAGCAATAGTAGTTATGGTGAGGACGGGACGTACAAGGATGACGAGACTTGACTTACGACGACGACGATGATGTTGACATCTTCGACGAGATAGGCGGTACTTCGTCGCAGCAGCACCAGTCCTACTTCAAATTTCAGATCTAGTGAGTGCTGATCCCTGTAGAATCTATATGATGTTCGAATTTTCCTTCTGAATCTAAACATTCGTAAATCTAGATTCGAGATCGATCAATCTTCTCTGAAGACTTTCTATCGAAATTCGATCCGTTCATAACTCAATTATTCCGATCGGCTCAACATTGTTTTGATTAGCTCGATGAGGTAAGAATCTGCAGAATCGAATAAATCAAATTATTATTTTCCTTCTTTTGATTTTGTTCTAAATTTCCTGCGTTGAGTTGTAGATCGGGATTGGAAAGTTGAATTATTTGATCTAGAAGGAATTAGGGATCGTTTGATCATCAGATCTAATTTGGAATTTAAGGGTGAGTACTCATTTCAAATTCTGTTGTTCTAGGAAAGTTTTATGCCCCTGTGATGATTTATCCCTGGTTTATGGATTTTGGTTCAGGGATCGATTTGACACAGGAGTCGTATCCAGTTCTGAGGTGGTGTTGTTGAGCATCAACTCAAGTCTATGCTCAGGTACTCCTAAATTCTGTAATCAATTGATCATTCAGAACTATTTTGGTTTGAGATTGTCATGTAATGGTAAACCTGGGTATTCAAGTGTGTATCAGGAATTGATATCAATCTCTGATGATTGATACTGAATAGTTGGGTTCAATCTACGTGAGAACTGATATCAAATCCTTGAGGATCAGATACTAGGATATTAACTCAGACTGAGTAATCTTGTATAGAATCTCTGATGATTAACTTTAAATATTTAGGTTCTTATTACATGATATTTGATCTCAGTTTGGATAATGGGTTGGGATAAGCAAATCTTCTTTTGGATTTAATCCTAGGTTAAATATCAAAGATGGCACTTGTATCGATTAATTTTAATCTCAGACTTCAGACTCTGATTCTAATTTAAGATATGAATCTTTTAAATAAGTTGTTCGAGTTCAATAGATGGTGATTTCATGGCAGTACCCGAACAATCATTTTTCTGAGAATATTAGGTACTATTACTTCTTGAGGTTGCTGTTGTAGGATTAGTAGAGAAAGGATTCTATAGACAATTGTTCTTGAGTATCATTCTAGTTGTGTTAGCTAGTATATCATAATTACAGTTGAGAGGAATTCTAGACATTAGCAGGACCCAGTCCCTATTTGCAAGTAGATCACCTAGGGTTAAACCAGGGCTGTGACAGTAAATACCCTTCCATATTCTGTCGTGAACTCATCTTTGTTCTTACTTTTGAGGGAACAACAAAGTAGGTATCAAGTTCAGTCCAAGAGGACCTAGACCTGGATGTTAAAATTTCAGGAATGGAACAGTAGAATAAACATTATTGTGAACCTCTGTTTTTCCTTCCTGAAATATGTTAAGATCAGAGGGTTATGAACTTGTGTGAGGCTCATGGTGACAGTAGGTTGTAGTCTATATCTCATTGGTTATATGGTTGTATATTGATACCTGTAACCTTGAGACCTACACTCTCCCTGACTGTTAATCCTGATACTTGATTATAGGTATGAGTATGTTGGGGTTAACTACAACAATATGATCAGGATTGAGCATCATCTAATCATTCAAACATTGTTCGACAGGTAAGTGGTCTCTTTGTTTACCTGGGTGCAGTTTCCAGGGTACTAAGTTAGGAAGGTTGTGGCATTTAGGGATAAGCTATTGTACTGGAAAGAGTTATTTATTATAGATGAGTGTAATTATAGAACCTGTTGATGAGCCGAGTTTGTGTATCAATGGGAAATTTCGTATAGCATCTAGTATCCTCTGAATAATTACTTTTTATTAGAAGCATTTTCACTTTAGTTTCATTATCTGAGTCTTTCATTAGACTGATAGCATGTATGGGGGCAGGTTAATTTGCTCTTGGATATGTTCTGATATTTTCAGTTTTGAACGAAAATAGGATTAAGATTTTGGTTGAACTGCAGATTAGTATATGTTGTAGTTTAAATAGGACTGGTTTGTATCAGCCTAAATAGGACTGGTTTGTATCAGCTTTAATCAAGGCTGATTTATATCAGTCCTATTAAGGACTGAACTGTATCAGCTTGGCTTAGACTGAATGATATCAGTCCTCTTCAGGACTGACCCCTATTGAGGACTGTTCTGATATTTCAGATGATAATATTTCTAGAAATAGAAACCTGGGAATGTGGGCTTGACTGATTCATGATACTAGTAGACAACTGTCTATTGATATTGATTTAAACCATTTTTCTATTGGACAGGATATTGGAGAATGCCTATTTATCACTATTTAAAGGAAACCTGAGACTTGGTATCTGTCAGGATCTTCTAAGTATTGTAAAATCCTTATTAAGACTAGATTATGGACAGAGAATAAGAGATTAAGGTTTCCCCATATTTAGACCGTAAGTAATGATTAGGATACTAACTATGAGCTGTAGTATATTTCTTTTTAACCAAAATAGACATGAGAAGATAAGTTTGACACTAGGAGAGTTTCGTGTTCAACTTTAAAACCTTTATTCATGAATAAGCTAGTTCAGGGTAGAGTGCTTATTAATCAACTTATAAATTATTTGACAGGAGGATTTTCAGCTTTAATACCCACATTTGATCACCCGGAGCAAGGCAAGTATACTCCTCGAACTTGTCCATTACTTCATATCATGTATTCATGCTTGTATCTCATTGTTGACACGATGTTTCACGAGATTGTCTTGTATCTTGTTCCCTGAGTTTACTTGTGTCTGGGAGGGGAAATACTACAGATGTGTGATCAAACTGGAGTTACTATTCATGTGAATAGCTTAGGCCCCGCATCGTACACGCGGGACCGAAGCAGTACCATTTCATGTTCCCTGAATCTACCCAAGCCAATCATACACTCTGGATGTATTTCGATATATTGCACACATCAGGTTTATTGTGTATTTCATGTTCAGGTTTTATTTCATGTTCCTTGTATTTACTTTCCAGTATTAATGTCATGTTCTCATTTCTCGTACTTTATATTTTTCCTACATTCATTTAAATACCATGATGTTCATGTTCATTTCCTTGGATATACTTAACTCTGCTCCTAACTAGGATATGTTGCAGGTGAGTTAGAGGCTATCTATGACACTTATTACAGGCAGGAGCCTGGAGGCACCTATGAGCCAGTCGATGTTGCTCTGGACTTAGAGGCTGAGGAGGCCTAGTACCTTCCTTTAGTTTCATTGAACTTTGTATTAGAGACATCAGTTTACTTTTCATTTGCTGGAAATTTAATAACTCTTAGACTTGTACTTTGATTCTGGGATTCGATATTAGATGATGTGGTTTATATTCATTATTATCTGGACTTGTAATTTTTCCTAAAGATTGGTACAGCTTACTTCATCGTGTCTAACGACGAAGGCTGGACGTGTCCTGTAATGTCTGTGGTTCGTATTACGTATTTCTGGAATACGTGTACGTATTTATTCTAGTATTGTATGATTTCCTTGCTTAATTTCCTCCCTGTGCTTGGTTTATTCTTGATTTGGGTTGGCTTGGTTCGGTTTGGGATTGCTCTTGGTTTATCATGAACCAAGGGGTGAACCCCCTACCTACCACCACCACTACCATTTATTAACCCTTCTCCTTTCTCTCTCTTCATTTACTCTTCTTCTTCTTCCATTTACTACTTCACCTACCAGAAAGAGGGAGAGAGAGGTCTAGGCAAGTGCAAGTTGCTTCATGGAGGAACTCTAATTTTGTTGCTTCATTCTCTTCCTTACAGCATTTTAACTTAATTTAGAACTTGGCATTTTTACTTTCCATGGCTAGATTCTTCTAGATCTAAGTTTACTTTATTTTTGTATTTCTTGGGTTTTGATCAACTTAATCATGTTATTTCTGAGTTTTGATGGTTCCATGTTGTAGAGAATCTCGTTCTACCCCATTTTGACCTATGGAAGTTCGGATTTGGGCTCCGGATGATAGAGTTATACAGCTTGGAAGCCATGGCTTATGGTTTACTTCTTCTCGGAAATTTGGAGAAGAAGCACAGTCCCGAGCCGCATGGTGTACTTGACCGCATGAACATTCATGCGGCAAGTCAGTTCTAACCGCATGTACTATTAACTGGACATGACCGCATGACAAGTTCATACGACAAGTATTTAGTCTGGCCGCATGAGGCTCTTGTACTTCTAGCCGCATGGGGCCCTTCTTCCCGAACCGCATATGCACCCCTTGCTCCCAGCCGCATAGGCCTTGCTCCCCGCTACCGCATGGGACTCCGTCCATCCCGAGCCGCATGAACCAAACTCACTCGCTGGCCGTATGAGTCCTATATCCGTCAGCCGCATAAGCAATCACCTTGACCCAGTCGCATGGGGCTTGACTTGGTTGAGCCGCATGGACTTATTTCTGCCAGCCGCAGGAGTACCCTTGTCCTCCTGGCCGCATGCGTCTTGCCCTTCTCTCAGCCGCATGACTGACTGATCCTCGAGCCGCATAGTTGGAAATGATAATTGAGCAAGACGTGATAGTGACCCGTAGTGGTGCACATTTCCAGCATGACGTGATATATCTTGATTAGCTGTTGCGACGGCTACCTAACATGACATGACATGTATAATAACATCGACACCGTGGGCGATTGTGCTTGTACAAATAAACCAGTCCAGTCTTGCATCATGTCTAGGACAGGGACTCCTGAGTACCACGGTCAGGAGTACCTACTAAAATGGACTAAGGCTAATAACTAGATTAATACATTAGTCATGACGAAATTTTCCAGCTACAGGCAATCCCGTTACCTGGACACGCCTTGGGATCTGTAGCCTGCCGTCTAGTAGGACACATTTTCAGCACACTGTCATGTGTTGCACCCTTTAAGCTACCTAAGGGTACATTAGTTTCCTGGACGATGTACCCACCTGAATTCAACTCTAATCTTTTAACCCGGGTAACCTGGATGGTCTGCAGGGCTTATGGCTGTGGAATAAATCTCACTGCATCTTGCTAGTAACTAGGCCTGTGATAACCCTAGTTACTTAATGTATCAAGCCGTAATTCTTGCTTGGCCGTGAAATGATTGGATAGAGTCTAAACCAGTCTAGTCTTGCCCTGATCCTGATTACTGCATGACCAGAACGCTTGTATTTATTTTACCGATAAATGGTGAGAATTTCAAGTTCTGTTCAGACGAAGGGTTACAACCCCGGTCCTTGTTTGGTTTACGGGTTGTAACCTGGTTATCTGAATAGCTCTATGGTTATCTCGTCATATATCATCCGAATGTATTTTCTTTATTTCCAGTTTTTACTTTATTTATACTATTGTGCTGATTGCTGGTTTTAGTTCCTAAGTGAAGCTTCCTTTGTGGCACTTGCTCTTTCTGGGTGTGATCCAGCTGGTTTTGTGTGGCCAGATTTCGGAGCAGCTCCGGAGGATCTACCAACCTTCCAGCCAGATGGTGGCCACTAGACGGAACCCTGGCAACGAGTGGGTTTATTTTTGATCTCCCACTTTATTGTAAAAATATTCTTTTGAGGCGTTTAGCCGACGAGCACCTATTTAGCTCGATTGCACTTTACTTACTGTCTGCCTACGGGCTGTAACATGATTAACAGATCCTAGGGTTGATCATGTATGACTAAACTCTTGCTAGTCCTAACATTTTGTAACGACTAGCTTCATGATCAGCTGAATATGTAATATTTGGGATGCCTTACTATTGTATATTTAATGATCATACTTCTTGTAACCTTTTACTACTTGCTTGTGATTGAGACACTAGGCTTGTTCATGACCTTAAGAGACTGTTGGCTTGTAGATAAACCCTCATGTATCTAGACAGCCGTGACCGTATAGCGAGATGGATTCCATTTCATATACGTAGCTGGCTATGTCTGCTCCCGCTCTCCAGTATTCTGGTTCTGGGGCGTGACATGGTTTAAGTGGCAGCCCATACAGGTCTTGAAAATCAAGATATGTGAGGGTTTACCGAATAGATGTCTGAATCAGTATTCGTCCTTGATCTCTGTCACCCCCAGTTTTCAGAAACAGGGGTATTTTTGTTATTTTACATTTTTGAATATTTTTAAATTTTATTTTATTATTTATGATATTATTTTGGGGTTGAAATTTATTTTATTATTTATGATATTGTTTTGGGGTTATTTGAGTCGGGTTCGAATTTTAACTCAATCCGACTTGAAACAGGGACCCGGGGATAGTTTGACTATAATGGGATCCACACACTAGTTAGGCATGGCCCACATGATATTAATTTTAGTCCACATGATAGAAATATTTTAGTTAGAGGTTAGACTAATTATTAGGGATAAGGTTAGTGTGATTAGAGACTTTAGAATGACTAATTTTGCCCCAACCAATTAGTCCTTTCCTAATACTCATAGAATAGGTTAGTAGGGGCATTTTGGACCTTACCATAATAGGACAAATAGCCCCATATGGCCAGCCACTTTGGGAGAGGATAGGCTCAAGTTCATTTCATTATTCTCATCCACACTCTCTCTCTTGTTCTTCCCCAAATTCCTAGAGAGCAATCCCTAGAAATTTCTCCACCAAATTCTTCCATTTTGCCACCAAATCTTCTTCTTTCCTTCTCCATTCTAGCCAAGGAGGAAGCTACCCAAGTTTGGCAGGATTCGGAGCTCGTTCGTGTCCTTTTGGAATCTCTACGTGTCGGTGTCGCTCCGAGAAGGCTTTTCTTCGATTCGATCTACCGGAAGGTATAAATCCCTTCTTCTTTTCATTTCCTCATGCATATAGGTCTATTTTAAACCCATAGGAGTGACCCCCATGGTTGTATCTCCATTTGTGTCCATTTCGTGTCCATTTGGAGGTCATAGGAGTGTCCTTTGTGTTGTGGTTGTGTCCATGTGGGAAAACCCCAAATTTGGACACACTATGTGTTGTTATTATGTATGAATGAATTATTACATGTTTAATATCATATTTTTGTATTGGAGATGTGTTCTATAGTGTCTCATATATATATATTAGTGTAGAGAGTGAGTTCTTGATATATTATGTTATATACTTGTGTTCTTTTGTCTCAAACTACCCAAATCCGTCAAACTTTTTATCCACGTTTTTAATTTCAGCCCTAACTTAGAAATATCATAACTTCTAGCTCAAAGCTCTGTTTAATCTCCTATTTTTTTTAAAAGAAGCGTATTGAAGTTAGCTTTCCAAAAACATATATTAATAGGCCTAATTCTTTCTGTAACTTTCTGGAGAATTATTTGAGTGTCAGCTGTACGAAAGACAAACGCGTTCTCAGTGTTTTTGCGATTCCGGGAGTTTTCGAAAACGAAAACGCGATCCGTTTAAAGTTTTGAAAAACTAACACATAGATCTATAACATACTTTAATCCTAGATTTTAATTCATGCTGAGATGGTACAGTATTGATTATTAGTAGGAGTTACTATTCGGCATATGCATTTTGTGCACCCTTGTGTGTAATATAATGTTCTATTTGATTTTAACCCATGTTAATGTATATACATTATGTTATTAAATAGAGAATGCAAGCATGAGTAAATGTTTAAATAAATGATGTATGAGGTGTAAGTATTCTATCTAATGTAAGCATGTATAAGTATGGCTTGTAATGAATATGTAGGTTCCATAGTATGTAATGTATGGTGCATATAGTAGTGCAAGAGAATAAATGAATGATGAATAAATGCAAGCATGAATATAATATAATAATAGATGTGATGTATGCAATATACAAGTTAATGAGATGTAATTTTCTATGTTAACATAAATCCTATATTACCTCATGTACCCCTTACACTATGTAGACACTATCACACTTGACACTTTGTTCACTTACACTTTGACACTCTTTGATATATATACACTATATATACCCATTTAACCCTCACTTGCCCCTTTGCCATGTTCACATACACACACATAGCCTTTTAAATAAGTATTTATGAATACAGTTAACTTAGCTATGTATGTATATTATATATATGTTAGCATATTGTGTTATAATGTATAAGTTTATATAACCATTTGAAATGCCATGATTATAGACCTAATATTGAATACTAATATATGCATGTGTATATATGTGTAGACATATATAGTTTAAAGTAATAGATTACCTAGTGTATATCCAATGTGAATTCTTGCCTATTTGAGTATTGAATAATTGCATGCTATATAGAGTTGGATGTATGTTGGCTTGTATAGCCTTGTATTGATGTGTGCTTGCTAGGATAGTCTTGGTTAGGCCTAGTAAGACTTACTGGGTTAGGACATGACCTAGTTTGACCTAGTTTGACTAGTATAGTTGACCAGAGTTGACCAAGGGTTGACTTTGGCCTAGTTTGACCTAGATTCATGTAGAATGTATTGTAGTACTTTATATTACCCTTCTGGACATGTTGTGACTTGTGCTGTTCTAATTAGGAGCCAGACACCTCTCCTCGAACAGTATCTTTACCTTGGACACTCAGATATCAGACGAGTACATTCTCTGATCATTTCATATCTTGTGTAGGATTATATTTCCTGCTTTAGATTACTTTACATGATGCTGACACGTTGGAAACACAGATTAGTACTATATGAATCTTGTTGTGCGATGTTATCCCCTTAGCGGATACATCGGGTATTCGTGTTCGTGTACTTTATCGTGAGCATCGTGTACTCCTTGTATTCGTGACATTCGTGTACAAATCATGTGAAATCGTATATATTTATGTATTCACATGATCTCGTGTGCGACTATATTTTGTGTGCAATAACATATCATATCTAGATCCTTGTGTATTGATTGGGGCGGGGGAGTAGAAGTGGTTATGTAATCAATCCAATAGATTACTCGTGTACAACCTCTGTAGATTACTCGGGTACAACATCGTGCCATTTACATAACCATCTTGTGCTCTGAATCACTAGTCACTGATAGTTCTCTATATAGTGTAGCTATTTACTTACAATCTCTCTCTTTTTTACCATGTTATTTCTTCAGATCATGTATCTTACTCTCTAGCATGTCTATATTTCCTAACCTGTTATGATATTATTGAGATGTACTGTGCTTGCTTCTGTCCTGACTGGACCTGTTGATAAATTTTATAGATAGCCTGGGATTGCCTGCTAGCCTAGAGGAGACACAGTAGAGGTTGTTTAGATAGTTATTTTATTTTGTCTGGAGTTGTATTTACTTGTGGATTACTGTATTTGAGTTTTGAGATGTATTTCTGGGATTATGTATCTTAGACACTAAGACTTCTATCTCCTGTATCTCTTTTGGATTTCATGTTTATCTTTCTTTATCATTCTACCTTAGATTGTTATTGTGTTGTACCTCTGTGTTGGCCTCCTTATGGAGAGTATTCATATTAAGCTAGTTATAGTTCATGACCTAGAACAGCGTTCTACCGTCGACACTACGGCGTAGGCTGGGCGTTGTTACGTACTCGTACCCTCACGGTGGGTGCGGGTCGTGACACGTTTTAGTGGTGGCCCATGCAGGTCGAGTTTATGTAGTGGTATTCGAACTAGAGTACCACTACAGCCTGCAGTAGGAATAGGATATATTTTAAAGGTACTCAATCACGGTTAGGATTGCTTGAGAGATTCCTGGGACGACCCTTGAGAATCTTATTTTAACTTCGATTTGAAATCTGTTTTTCCCTGATTTGATTTACCTTTACTTCCTGTTATTGAACTTGATTTTGATGGATTATTGTTGAATTTCGAATATTGATGTTAGTGGTTGAATTTGAGTCTGTATTTTTATAATTTTTGATGGATTATTGTTGAATTTTGAATCTTAATGATAGTGGTTGAATTTGAGTCTGTCTTTTTATGATTTTTGATGGATTATTGTTGAATTTTGAATCTTGATGTTAGTTGTTGAATTTGAGTTTGTATTTATATCTATATGTACATTTTTTTGGAATTAAGGTATAACCTGATAACATACTTGATAAGGACAGTGAGAAAGGTAAAAGTCTACTTTATTATGGAATTTAGAATTTATTGCAGTCATATTTGCTAGCATGACAAGGATGTAGAGCCTGATATAGCTATACTTATCTTAGTTATGAAATCTAGATTTTCTTGCAGCCATACCGGGTGGCGTGGTAAGAATTCTAGATAACATGATTATAGGGTGTATGCCTTATTATGGACTCTATCGTTTATTGCAGCTATGCTTATTGGCGTAGCAGAATTCTGACAACATAATTTCAAGAAGACGCATATGATTATCAGATTGTACCTTAAATATTTTTGAACATGTTTTCTCTACTTTTGTTTCAGTCCTTCAAAAAAAAGAAAGAAAGAGAGAATTGTTATTTGTTTGTATTGTTTTGTTTCTCATTTATTTAACTTAGGAGTAGCTTTAGCTGTTTTTATAAACTTTGTGTAACTTCTTACTATAAAATTCTTCTTAATACAATGAATCGATAATTTTGCTAGACTTTATCTTGGATTTGAAAATTTAGCTCTTGGTTTCAAAATGGGTTTTTCTTTTAAACAGATAAGCAAAAACAGATTTTATCGTTATTTCTTTCTTGCTATTATTCTTGTATTAAATAATAATTATAATATTGTCTTGATTACGTCAATCACCTGCTTGCAACCTTGGTAGGAATCTAATTGTTGGTCTTAACGTAGAATTAAAATTTTATATTGGGACATTAGAATATATATGAATATATATAGTGGACACTTTCCTGACACTTATGCATGCTACACTTGATTTCTACCTATCTGAATACATATTAATATGTCGTTAATGTTTAAATTTTTAAAAAACCCCAATATTTTCGATTCTCTGCTTTTTCTTGCTTAACTCGTAATTTAAATATAAAATTTCATGATAATAGTTTTATTTATATTACTGCACATGTATGTAATACGTAGGGTTTCAATTCAAAAAAAATTTTTGGTTAAGTTTTGTATTTAAATTTGTCAAATCTGAGACTGTGTGCATTTTAACCCTTAATACGGGATTTTAAATATTAGTTCAAATTGATTGTTTTAAATGTAATATTTAGAGCTGTGTACAGTGTTGTTGTAGGGATATAAATTTAGGTTCCATATTCTTACATGTTAGGTTGTGATAAAAATTGAGTTGGTTTTGATGTGCAAATTCTCCAAAATACTGAAAACTGAATACATGTTAACATTTTTACATTGATTTTCATGTTTAGTTCAATTTCAGATTTAACATGTAATATTGAACTGTATGCGTAGATAAATGTATTGATAGTATATTAGGGTTTTATTTCTATCATATTAGGATGTATTGGGAGCATTGAGATTAGTTGTGATGTTTCAAACTCCTAAATTTTGAAATTGCATTATGTTAATATTGTACTGGTTTAAATGTTAGCTTATTTTCAGATTTTGTATGTAAATGCTGAACTAAAACTGGGTTTAACGTTTCAATACTAAGCTATAACCCTGTACAAGGACACACACACACCCTAACTTAGTATACCCTGTCATGTAACCTAACTCTTCCTCTCTATGTCATGATTATATATCTATATAGATATATATAGAGCTTAGGCATACATGTTATAATGTATATACATACATAACTAAATCTCTACCTCTTTATATATACATATATACATGGTTAGCCATGCATGTTATGAGCAAATGAGTTGTGTATTGTAGATTGTTTAACCAATATGCCATGATTAGTGTAACTTGATAGTTATTGTTTGAAACCCCGAATCCTCCTATGCGCTTTCATGTATATTTCACATACACACACGCCTATTATCTAACCATATGAACATGTCCACATACACCCATACACACACGAACTACATAACTTGTACATAATGCTAGCTTTTCCCTCTCTAACGCTATATATATAAATATATTGTGATTGAATTTCCATGCAATTGGCTTTCATTCTTTAACTTTTGATTTTGATTTTCTTGAATAGTACCCCTTATTAGATAAATGGTAGTTAACTTTATTTTATTTTGATAAGTACCAGTTTTTATATAGGATGGTAGACTGCCTTACAGTCTTGATGATTGTTATTTATGTATCTTTTCTAGTTTAGCACCCTAAATTGCTTGTGTGTTTTGATACCATATGACCGTTTTGGTTTAGCATGACTAGTATACCTAGATGAGACATTCACTACCACCGTATGCCATGACCCTGTATGTCATCCTTTTAAATCGTATGATTGTTTAAGTTCTGAGACTTTGATTGTGGGGGGTTTGACCTAGAAGGAGTATGAACATTTTAATTTTGAGGATAAAATTTTCTAAGGTGGGTAGACTTGTAACACCCAGTTCTCTAAAATGAGGGTAATTTTGAAATTTTGTAATTTTAGTCATTTATTGATTTGACATTTAAATCATAATATAATTTTTGGTAATTTTTAAATCATTTTAAAACTATTTAAAATTATGACTTGTGATTTTGATGTTTTGCTAGTGAAACCCTAGAGACTGTTTGACCTAGAGCCTAACCATGTGATTAGGATATTTTAATGTCATTTCTGGCCTAAGAATATTTTGTATTTGACCTCTTTGAATTATTTTGATATTTATTGCGTTGGTGATTGTTGATTTTGACCTTTGATAGGTGTGATTTTGTGATGGTTTTGTGTCCGTATCGGACACGTATCAGTTTTTATTTACAAATATTTGATGTGCCTTAAAGAAATTTTTTTATTGCTAATTTTTTTTGAAAAGTATTTGAATGAGATTGTTTTCTGCATGTGTTTCCTGTGATTGCTTTGTTTTAATTTCGAGGACGAAATTTTTTTAAGATGGATAGATTTGTCACCCCCAGTTTTCAGAAATAGGAGTATTTTTGTCATTTTACATTTTTGAATATTTTTAAATTTTATTTTATTATTTATGATATTATTTTGGGGTTGAAATTTATTTTATTATTTATGATATTATTTTGGGGTTATTTGAGTCGGGTTCGAATTTCAACTCAATCCGACTTGAAACAGGGACCCGGGGGTAGTTTGACTCTAGTGGGACCCACACACTAGTTAGGCATGGCCCATATGATATTAATTTTAGTCCACAAGATAGAAATATTTTAGTTAGAGGTTAGACTAATTATTATGGATAAGGTTAGTATGATTAGAGACTTTAGAATGACTAATTTAGCCCCAACCAATTAGTCCTTTCCTAATACTCATAGAATAGGTTAGTGGGGGCATTTTGGACCTTACCATAATAGGACAAATAGCCCCATATGGCCAGCCACTTTGGGAGATGATAGGCTCAAGTTCATTTCATTATTCTCATCCACACTCTCTCTCTTGTTCTTCCCCAAATTCCTAGAGAGCAATCCTTAGCAATTTCTCCACCAAATCCTTCCATTTTGCCACCAAATCTTCTTCTTTCCTTCTCCATTCTAGCCAAGGAGGAAGCTACAAGTTTGGGAGGATTCGGAGCTCGTTCGTGTCCTTTTGGAATCTCTACGTGTCGGTGTCGCTCCGAGAAGGCTTTTCTTCGATTCGATCTACCGGGAGGTATAAATCCCTTCTCCTTTTCATTTCCTCATGCATATAGGTCTATTTTAAACCCATAGGAATGACCCCCATGGTTGTATCTCCATTTGTGTCTATTTTGTGTCCATTTGGAGGTCATTGGAGTGTCCTTTGTGTTGTGGTTGTGTCCATGTGGGAAAACCCCAAATTTGGACACACTATGTGTTGTTGTTATGTATGAATGAATTATTACATGTTTAATATCATATTTTTATATTGGAGATGTGTTCTATGGTGTCTCATATATATATATTAGTGTAGAGAGTGAGTTCTTGATATATTATGTTATATACTTGTGTTCTTTTGTCTCAAACTACCCAAATTCGTCATGATTTTTATCCACGTTTTTAATTTCAGCCCTAACTTAGAAATGTCATAACTTCTAGCTCAAAGCTCGGTTTAATCTCCTGTTTTTTTAATAGAAGCATATTGAAGTTAGCATTCCAAAAACATATATTAATAGGCCTAATTCTTTCTATAACTTTCTAGAGAATTATTTGAGTGTCAGCTGTACGAAAGACAAACGCGTTCTCGGTGTTTTCGCGATTCCGGGAGTTTTCGGAAACGAAAATATGATTCGTTTAAAGTTTCGGAAAGCTAACACATAGATCTATAACATACTTTAATCCTAGATTTTAATTCATGCTGAGATGGTACAGTATTGATTATTAGTAGGAGTTACTATTCGGCATATGCATTTTGTGCACCCTTATGTGTAATATAATGTTCTATTTGATTTTAACCCATGTTAATGTATATAAATTATGTAATTAAATAGAGAATGCAAGCATGAGTAAATGTTTAAATAAATGATGTATGAGGTGTAAGTATCCTATCTAATGTAAGCATGTATAAGTATGGCTTGTAATGAATATGTAGGTTCCATAGTATGTAACGTATGGTGCATATAGTAGTGCAAGAGAATAAATGAATGATGAATGAATGCAAGCATGAATATAATGTAATAATAGATGTAATGTATGCAATATACAAGTTAATGAGATGTAATGTTCTATGTTAACACAAATCCTATATTACCTCATGTACCCCTTACACTATGTAGACACTATCACACTTGACACTTTGTTCACTTACACTTTGACACTTTTTGATATGTATACACTATGTATGCCCATTTAACCCTCACTTGCCCCTTTGCCATGTTCACATACACACACATAGTCTTTTAAATAAGTATTTATGAATACAGTTAACTTAGCTATGTATGTATATTATATATATGTTAGCATATTGTGTTGTAATATATAAGTTTATATAACCATTTGAAATGCCATGATTATAGACCTAATGTTGAATACCAATATATGCATGTGTATATATGTGTAGACATATATAGTTTAAAGTAATAGATTACCTAGTGTATATCCAATATGAATTCTTGCCTATTTGAGTATTGAATAAATGCATGCTATATAGAGTTGGGTGTATGTTGGCTTGTATAGCCTTGTATTGATGTGTGCTTGCTAGGATAGTCTTGGTTAGGCCTAGTAAGACTTACTGGGTTAGGACATGACCTAGTTTGACCTAGTTTGACTAGTATAGTTGACCAGAGTTGACCAAGGGTTGACTTTGGCCTAGTTTGACCTAGATTCATGTAGAATGCATTATAGTGCTTTATATTACCCTTCTGGACATGTTGTGACTTGTGCTGTTCTAATTAGGAGCCAGACACCTCTCCTCGGACAGTATCTTTACCTTGGACATTCAGATATCAGGCGAGTACATTCTCTGATCATTTCATATCTTGTTTAGGATTATATTTCCTGCTTTAGATTACTTTACATGATGCTGACACGTTGGAAACACGGATTAGTACTATATGGATCTTGTTGTGCAATGTTATCCCCTTAGCGGATACATCGGGTATTCGTGTTCATGTACTTTATCGTGAACATCGTGTACTCCTTGTATTCGTGACATTTGTGTATAAATCGTGTGAAATCGTGTATATTCATGTATTCACATGATCTCGTGTGCGACTATACTTCGTGTGCAATAACATATCATATATAGATCCTTGTGTATTGATTGGGGTGGGGGAGTAGAAGTGGTTATGTAATCAATCCAATAGATTACTCGTGTACAACCTCTGTAGATTACTCGTGTACAACATCATGCCGTTTACATAACCATCTTGTACTCTGAATCACTAGTCACTGATAGTTCTCTATATAGTGTAGCTATTTACTTACAGTCTCTCTCTTTTTTATCATGTTATTTCTTCAGATCCTGTATCTTACTCTCTAGCATGTCTATATTTCCTAACCTGTTATGATATTGTTGAGATGTACTGTGCTCGCTCCTGTCCTGACTGGACCTGTTGATAAATTTTACAGATAGCCTGGGATTGCCTGCTAGCCTAGAGGAGACACAGTAGAGGTTGTTTAGATAGTTATTTCATTTTGTCTGGAGTTGTATTTACTTGTGGATTACTGTATTTGAGTTTTGAGATGTATTTCTGGGATTATGTATCTTAGACACTTAGACTTCTATATCCTGTATCTCTTTTGGATTTCATGTTTATCTATCTTTATCATTCTACCTTAGATTGTGATTGAGTTGTACCTCTGTGTTGGCCTCCTTATGGAGAGTATTCATATTATGCTAGTTATAGTTCATGACTTAGAACAGCGTTCTACCGCCGACACTGCGGCGTAGGCTGGGCGTTGTTACGTACTCGTACCATCACGGTGGGTGCGGGTCGTGACAATCTCTGCTCGTATCTTTTGAATCCCTGGATTCTTGTCCTGATCACATGCTTGTATCGTTGATCTGTCCTAGTCCTTCCTTATTGTTCCCTATGTCGTCTTCTTCAGCGACATTATTCGTGGTCCTACCGACCAGCAAGGAGGAGCACCTTCCGCGGACCAGCAGCAACCTGGAGATCAAGCCCAGCATTCCAGAGTAGTCTCCAGAGTCGTGCCTTCTGGCGGAGAGCCACCAGTCCAGCCATTTCAACCTGTAGAACATGATGACGGCACTTTGGTATGACTCGTCAGGACCTTGTTAGCTTCCCAAGACCGGTGTAGAGATGCCTTACACCAGGCAGTGACGGATGCTTTGACCCGGGGTGGTCATCAGGGTAACAGTGCGGCCAACAGCTTCAAGCGCTTGAACCCTCCCTTCTTCGATGGTAGTAAAGATGCTATCGCAGCAGATGCATGTCTTCAGGACACAGAGGTGATTCTAGAAGCAGCCAGGACCCCAGAGAACGAGAAGGTGGTCGTTGTGTGCCTGCAGTTGTTAGATCTTGCCCGCAGCTGGTGGGCAGCGGGCCGTTGGAGTAGCAGCACCCATTGCTTGGACAGTATTCAGAGAGAGATTCCAGACCAAGTATTTTGATGCCGTGGCTCGGTATGATCTGCAGACGAGGTTTACCAATCTGAAGCAAGGAGACAGGACGGTCGACGGATATACGGCCGAGTTTTTGAGACTCAGTCGGTTTGCTCCCACCTTGGTGGCAACCGAGTATGATAGAACCCAACGGTTCCAGCAGGGACTTCACCTGGAGATCTTGTTGGCAGTCGAGCAGTTTGAGCATCAGACTTTTGATGAAATCTTGAGAGCAGCTAGGAGGCATGAGTATACCTCCCAGAGGATTATGGATAGGGCCGGAGGTCGGAAGAGATCTCACGGCCAGATGAATCAGTCTTCAGCACCAGTCCTGGCAGCCAGGGCCTTGACTATTGGAGCTCCGAGGCGAGCGGCCTCAGTGACGCCGGTTCAGCATTCTATTCCGACGTAACCTCAACAGCAGCAGCAGTAGAAGCAAAAGCAGTCTTTCGCAGTGGGATGTTCTTATTGTGGGAAGCCAGGCCATGTAGTGGCAGAGTGTCGTAGGGCGCAAGGATTGTGCCTGGCTTGTGGAGCACCAGACCATAGGGTTGGATCCTGCCTGAATAGGGGTGGTTCATCATCGTCCAACCTTTCTAGCTCTTCGGTGATAGGACCAGCTCCGGTCCAGCAGCAGCAGTATCCATTACCGAGGCCCTTGTCGCCTTAGACCCAAGCGTTCCAGCAGCAGAACCCCCAGCAGTATGCACAAGCATAAGCCCAGAGCCAGAGCAGGCAGCGAAGATTTTAGCAGAGGGGACCAGCACCCCGAGGGCACGGTCAGGCTATGATGATGACCGTAGAGGAAGGATTAGCACCAGGAGAGGTAGTGGCAGGTACTATTCTCGTCAACTCCTTTCCAACTTCAGCTTTATTTGATTCTCGTGCGTCACATTCTTTTATGTCTGCACGATTCGCGACACGGATAGGATTGGAGCTTGAGTCATTATCAGTAAGGCTTAATATACTTACTGGTAACGGACTTGTGGGAGTAGATAGAGTATTTTCCTCGTGTCGGATCGTAGTTAACGGTAGAGAATTCCCCGCTAGATTGATAGAATTCCCGATGGCCGATTAGGATGTAGTCTTACGGATGGATTGGTTGAGGAACCAGTATGCTAGGATAGACTGCCACATTGGCAGGGTTGTTTTTAGCATTCCAGGTGAGCCGAAGTTTTCTTTCTCCCGAGACGAAGTTGAGTCATCTCCTCCGATATTGCGGATGGCAGTAGCAGCAGTTCAGTTACCCAGAATAGTCGAAAAGTTTCCAGATGTTTTTCCAGAAGAACTTCCAGGTATGCCTCCGGAGTGGGAGATCAAGTTCACCATAGAATTGATTCCCGGGACAGCCCCAGTGTAAAAGAGAGTCTACAGGATGGCACCGTCAGAGTTGGAGATATTGTACAAGATGATTGAAGAACTCAGAATCAAGGGATTCATTCGTGCTAGTGGATCGCCTTGGGGAGCCCCGATGCATCTTGTGAAAAAGAAGGATGGTACGTCTAGGTTATGTGTTGATTATCGTACCTTAAACTCAGTGACAATCAAGAACAGATACCCTCTCCCGAGGATAGATGACTTGTTTGATCAACTCAAGGGGGCTTCAGTATTCTCGAAGATTGATTTGCGCTCAGGTTATCATCAGATCAGAGTCAGAGAGCAGGACATCTCGAAGACAGCTTTCAGATCGAGGTATGGGCATTGGGAGTTCCTTGTTATACCTTTTGGAGCGACCAATGTGCCGGCAGTATTCATGGATCTTATGAATCGTATCTTCATGCCCTACTTGGATCAGTTTGTGATTGTGTTCTTAGACGATATCCTGGTCTACAGCAAGAGTGATGCGGAGCGTGAGCAGCATCTTCGTATAGTTTTTCAGATTCTCAGTAAGCATCAGTTATATGCCAAGTTCAGTAAATACAAGTTCTGGCTCAATCGTATTTCGTACTTGGGTCATATCATCACCAGAGAAGGAGTAGAAGTGGATCCCCATAAGATTGTGGCTATTAAGTCGTGGCCGGTGCCCAGCACAGTTGCAGAAGTTCGCAGTTTCCTTGGATTTGCCGGCTATTATCGGCGATTTGTTTCGAATTTTGCTCGTATTTCAGCACCATTGACTCAATTGACCTACAAGGATACGCAGTTTGCTTGGACAGCAGAGTGTCAGAGTTCTTTTGAGCAGTTAAAGCGAAACCTGATAACAGCTCCTATTCTCATGCTTCCAGATGGGACCGGAGGATTCTCAGTGTACTGTGATGCTTCAGACAGAGGTTTAGGATGTGTTTTGATGCAGCATGGGAAGGTAATAGCTTATGCATCACGACAACTTCGTGATCATGAGAGGAATTATCCAACCCATGACTTGGAGCTGGCAGCAGTGGTGTTTGCACTTAAGTTGTGGAGGCACTACTTGTATTGAGACAGGGTAGAGATTTTCACCGACCATAAGAGCTTGAAGCATGTTTTCACCCAGAAGGATCTTAACATGCGTCAGAGGAGATGGCTGGAGCTTCTTGTGGATTATGATGTCAACTTGCAATATTATCCTGGAAAGGCCAACATAGTAGCAGATGCATTGAGCAGGAGAGCCGGAGTTTATTTCCTAACAGCACAACCGGAGCTGTTAGCAGATCTTCAGAAGATGGGTATAGAAGTTGTTCTCCCTTCTAGTATGGCCTTGATGGCCAGTATGCAAGTTCAGTCCACTATAGTCGAGAGGATCCGGATGGCGTAGTCGGCAGATTCTAAGCTTCAGCGACTCAGAGCAGAGTGTGAGACAGGATGAAGACCAGAGTTATACATTATGAGGATGGTACACTTCGACTTGGAAATCATCTTTGTGTACCCAGTAGAGATATCCGACAGGAGATCATGTCAGAAGCGCACAGTTCATAGTATTCCATCCATCCCGGCAGTACGAAGATGTACCGTGATATCCGGCAGCATTTCTGGTGGAATGGCATAAAGCGGGAGATAGCTCGGTTTGTCTCTCGATGTTTGGTTTGCCAACAAGTTAAAGCCGAACATCAGAGCCCGGCTGGACTTCTTCAGCCCTTACCGATTCCAGAATAGAAGTGGGAGCATGTGACCATGGATTTTGTGACTGGACTACCAAGATCCCCAACTGGTAGAGATACTATCTGGGTTATAGTTGATCGGCTCACGAAAGTGGCTCACTTTCTTCCATTCAGAGTTGGCCAGTCGACAGCTCAGTTAGCAGAGATGTACCTCAGGCAGATTGTCAGGTTGCACGATGTGCCAGTCAGTATCACCTCGGACCGAGATTCAAGATTTACGTCGTACTTTTGGCAAAGCTTGCAAGAGAGTTTAGGGACTCGTCTCCACTATAGTTTAGCCTATCACCCACAGACAGATAGTCAGTCGGAGCGCACGATCCAGACTCTTGAAGATATGTTACGGTCTTACACACTTGACCTCGATGGTTCATGGGAAGATTACTTGCACCTGGTGGAATTCTCGTACAACAACAGTTTTCAGGCTAGTATCCAGATGGCACCGTTCGAGGCACTGTCTGGTACGAAGTGTAGATCCTCGCTAGCCTGGGATGATGTTGGAGAGAGACAGATGCTTGGTCCAGAAATGATTGCCCAGACAGTTGAAGTAGTCAAAAGAGTTCGGGATCATCTTCGAGTTGCCCAAGATCGCCAGCATCATTGGGCCGATTCTCATCGGCGCCCTCTCGAGTTTTCGGTCGGTGATTATGTATTCCTGAGGATTTTGCCTAACCGTGGCGTCATTCGCTTTGGCGTGCGGGGCAAGCTTAGTCCTAGGTATATAGGACCGTTTGACATTCTGGAGCGAGTAGGAGATGTATCCTATCGTCGCGCTCTTCCGTCGTCGCTAAGCGAGTGCATAACATGTTCCATGTATCCCAATTACGACGGTATATCCCGGACCCGAGCCACATCCTAGATCATTCGGAATTGGTTGTTGGTACCAACCTTTCGTATGAGGAGAGGCCCGTGTCTATATTGGACCGGAGAGAGAAGATCCTCAAGAATAAGACTATCAAGTTAGTCCGAGTTGCTTGGGGTCATCACTCTTTGGGTGAGTCAACGTGGGAGCGTGAGGATGATATCCGATCGCGATATCCCGATCTGTTTGACTCGTGAGGTATAATATCTTTCTTATGCCTCGTGCCTTCGATTCCTTGCTTGAATGAGTGATTGTCTGCCTAGTTATAGCTTGCATATGATTAATGTAGCTTGTCATTGCTCCTCTAGCCTCTTGATTAAATTTCGAGGACAGAATTCTTTTAAGGTGGGTAGAGTTGTAATGCATGTGGTTCGTATTACGTATTTGGAATACGTGTACATATTTATTCTAGTATTGTATGATTTTCTTGCTTAATTTCCTCCCTGGGCTTGGTTTATTCTTGGTTTGGGTTGGCTTGGTTCGGTTTGGGATTGCTCTTGGCTCATCATGAACCAAGAGGTGAACCCCCTACCTAACACCACCACTACAATTTATTAACCCTTCTCCTTTCTCTCTCTTCATTTACTCTTCTTCTTCTTCCATTTACTACTTCACCTACCAGAGAGAGGGAGAGAGAGGTCTAGGCAAGTGCAACTTGCTTTATGGAGGAACTCTAATTATTGCTTCATTCTCTTTCTTACAGTATTTTAACTTACTTTAGAACTTGGCATTGTCACTTTCCATGGCTAGATTCTTCTAGATCTAAGTTTACTTTATTTTTGGATTTCTTGGGTTTTGATCTACTTAATCCTGTTATTTCTGAGTTTTGATGGTTCCATGTTGTAGAGAATCTCGTTCTACCCCATTTTGACCTATAGAAGTTCGGATTTGGGCTCCGGATGATAGAGTTATGCAGCTTGGAAGCCATGGCTTATGGTATACTTCTTCTCGGAAATTTGGAGAAGAAGTACAGTCCCGAGCCGCATTGTGTACTTGACCGCATGAACATTCATACGGCAAGTCAGTTCTAACCGCATGCACTATTAATATGACTTGACCGCATGACAAGTTCATGCGGCAAGTATTTAGTCTTGCCGCATGAGGCTCTTGTACTTCTAGCCGCATGTGGCCCTTCTTCCCAAACCGCATATGCATCCCTTGCTCCCAGCCGCATAGGCCTTGCTCTCCGCTACCGCATGGGACTCCGCCCATCCCGAGCCGCATGAACCAGACTCACTCGCTGGCCGCATGAGTCCTATATCCGTTAGCCACATAAGTAATCACCTTGACCCAGTCGCATGGGGCTCGACTTAGTTGAGCCACATGGACTCATTTCTGCCAGCCGCAGGAGTACCCTTGCCCACCTTGCCGCATGCGTCTTGTCCTTCTCTCAGCCGCATGACTGACTGATCCTCGAGTCGCATAGACCCTGATTCTCTTCCAGCCGTATGAGATCATTCCTGGCCGCATATGCCTTAGCCGCATGGCTCTTGTATAACCCTGTATATTGATATTTTATTAGATATTTAACGTCCATTTTATATCCTTACGTCTTTTGTCCTGAAATTGAAAATCATGAATTCATTTGATATGTTTGGAAATGATAATTGAGCATGACGTGTTAGTGACCCGTAGTGGTGCACATTTCCAGCATAACGTGATATATCTTGATTAGTTGTTGCGACGGCTACCTAACATGACATGACCTGTATAATAACATGGACACCGTGGGCGATTGTGCTTGTACAAATAAACCAGTCCAGTCTTGCATCATGTCTAGGACAGGGACTCCTGAGTACCACGGTCAGGAGTACCTACTAAAATGGACTAAGGCTAATAACTAGATTAATATATTAGTCATAACGAGATTTCCCAGCTACAGACAATCCCGTTACCTGGGCACACCTTGGGATCTGTAGCCTGCCGTCGAGTAGGGCACATTTCCAGCACACTGTCATGTGTTGCACCCTTCAAGCTACCTAAGGGTACAATAGTTTTCTGGATGATGTACCCACCTGAATTCAACTCTAATCTTTTAACCCGGGTAACCTGGATGGTCTGCAGGGCTTGTGGCTGTGGAATAAATCTCACTGCAACTTGCTAGTAACTAGGCCTGTGATAACCCTAGTTACTTAATGTATCAAGCCGTAATTCTTGCTTGGCCGTAAAATGATTGGATGGAGTCTAAACCAGTCTAGTCTTGCCCTGGTCCTGATTACTACATGACCAGAATGCTTGTATTTATTTTACCGATAAATGGTGAGAATTCCAAGTTCTGTTCAGACGAAGGGTTACAACCCCGGTCCTCGTTTGGTTTACGGATTGTAACCTGGTTATCTGAATAGCTCCATGGTTATCTCGTCGTATATCATCCGGATGTATTTTCTTTATTTCCAGTTTTTACTTTATTTATACTATTGTGCTGATTGCTGATTTTAGTTCCTAAGTGAAGCTTCCTTTGTGGCACTTGCTCTTTCTGGGTGTGACCCAGCTGGTTTTGTGTGGTCAGATTTCGGAGCAGCTCCAGAGGATCTACCAAACTTCCAGCCAGATGGTGGCCACTAGACGGAACCCTGGCAACGAGTGGGTTTATTTTTGATCTCCCACTTTATTGTAAAAATATTCTTTTGAGGCATTTAGCCGACGAGCACCTGTTTAGCTCGATTGCACTTTACTTACTGTCTGCCTACGGGCTGTAACATGATTAACAGATCCTAGGATTGATCATGTATGACTAAACTCTTGCTAGTCCTAACATTTGTAACGACTAGCTTCTAGATCAGCTGAATATGTAATGTTTGGGACGCCTTACTATTGTATATTTAATGATCATACTTCTTGTAACCTTTTACTACCTGCTTGTGATTGAGACACTAGGCTTGTTCATGACCTTAAGAGACTGTTGGCTTGTAGATAAACTCTCATGTGTCTAGACAGCCATGACTGTATAGCGAGATGGATTCCATTTTATATACGTAGCTGGCTATGTCTGCCTCCGCTCTCCAGTATTCTGGTTCTGGGACGTGACATGTCCGACTCGTGTCCGATTATTCGGAAGCGGGTCATGACAAGGGTGGCGCAGGAGACTGGCTTAGGCGCATAGCCCTCCGAGTCCTAGCCTGGCGACCATTGTGGGCGCATACAACCGACCACGATAGGAGGGCGCATGCCCGCTTCGAGAGATGACTCGCAGGACGACTTCGCGAGGATGGCAAATACTCTCGTCGAGATAGCGATCATTATGAGCCCGCGATCCCACCACTACTTGGGTGCGCAGGATTTTCGAAATTCGAATCAGGATTTGGACGGGTTTGGGGATGCTGGCCAATTTGAGTCCCCAAGCACCGAGGGCGGGGTGCTGACGAGCAAGAAGGCGCAGCATCGGCTCGCATTTTGAGGAGGGCAACGTCGAGGGCGATCGATGGAGATCGCGGCCAACAGAGCGGCGGGGCTAGAAGGGGGGTCCAGATAGGGGCTACTCGTCTCCTTGGGTTGAAGGTGGTCGGACACCGCGCGATCGCCGGGGATGGCGGGCAGGGGGGACAGCTTAGCTTGGGAGCTAAGCCAGGGAGGGCGAGGCAGACCAAGGACAGTTGGGCTGTCGTCCAGTCGGAGTCACCTCCAGAGATGTACCTTCTGGAGGAGAGCCCCCAGTTCAGTCTGTTCAGCCTGCTGAACTGGATGATGGCACCTTGGTAGGTCTCATCAGGGCCTTGATAACTTCTCAAGATCGCAGAGGAGACGCCTTGCACCAGGCAGCGGCAGATGCTTTGACCAGAGGCGGTCATCCAGGGAACAGCGTGGCCAACAGCTTCAAGCGCCTGAACCCTCCATTCTTCGACGGCAGTGAAGATGCGATTGCCGCGGACGCTTGGCTTCAGGATACCGAGGTAGTTCTGGAAGCAGCTAGGACACCTGAGAATGAGAAGGTGGTGGTGGTACGCCTGCAGTTGCTGGACTTGGCTCGTAGTTGGTGGGCGACTCAGGCCATGGGATTAGTGGCACCCATTGCTTGGGCGGTATTTAGAGAGAGATTCCAGACGAAGTATTTCGATGCTGTGGCTCGGTACGACTTGCAGACGAGATTTACCAACTTGAAGCAAGGAGGCAGAACAGTCGACGGTTATGCGACTGCATTTTCAAGACTCAGTAGGTTTGCCCCCACCTTGGTGGCAACCGAGTTTGATAGGGTCCAACGGTTCCAACAGGGACTGCATTTGGAGATCTTGTTGGCGGTTGAGCAGTTCGAGCACCAGACGTTCGATGTGGTATTGAGGGCAGCTAGGAGACATGAGTACACCTCCCAGAGGATCGTGGATAGGACCGGAGGTAGGAAGCGGTCCCACAGTCAGATGCTCCAATCATCAGCCCCAGCCCCAGCAGCTAGAAGTTTGACCATTGGAACTCCGAGGTGGGCGGCCTCAGTGACGTCGGTTCAGCATTCGACCCCGACGTACCCGCAGAAGCAGACTTCCGCGATGGGGTGTTCTCATTGTGGGAAGCCAGGCCATATAGTGGCAGATTGTCGTAGGGCGTAAGGATTGTGCCTAGCTTGTGGAGCGGCAGATCACAAGATAGGAGCCTGCCCGAATAGGGGAAGTTCGTCCTCTTCCAACCTAACCAGTCCATCGGTTAGGGGACCAGTACCTGTGCAGCAGCAGCAGTACCCGAGGCCATTGTTGCCTCAGGCCCAGGCATTTTATCAACAGAACCAGCAGCAGTACACCCAAGCCCAAGTGCAGAGCAGGCAGAGAGGTTTCCAAAAGAGGGGACCCAGAGCTAGAGGTCAGGCCATGATGATGGCTATGGAAGAAGAAGTTGCACCAGGTGAGGTAGTGGCAGGTACTATTCTCGTCAACTCCTTTCCAGCATCGATATTATTTAATTTTGGTGCATCGCATTCATTCATGTCTGCACGATTCGCGACACGGATAGGACTGCAGCCAGAGTCATTACCAGTAAGGCTCAATATACATACTGGTAATGGTCTTGTGGGAGTAGATCGAGTGTTTTCCTCGTGTCGAATCATTATTAGCGGTAGAGAGTTCCCGGCTAAATTCATAGAATTCCCTATGGCAGACGATGATGTAGTCCTAGGTATGGATTGGTTGAGGAACCAGTATGCTAGGATAGACTGCCATGTTGGCAGTATTGTTTTTAGCATTCCAGGCGAGCAAGAGTTTTTCTTTTCCAGAGGCGCAGTAGAGCCATCTTCTCCAGTATTGCGGATGGCAGTAGCACCAGTACAGTTGCCTAGGATAGTTGAAGAATTTCCAGATGTCTTCCCAGAAGAACTTCCGGGGATGCCGCCAGAGCGGAAGATCGAGTTCACTATAGACTTGATCCCCGGAACAGCACCAGTATCAGAGTGAGTCTACAGGATGGCGCCTTCAGAGTTGGAGATTTTGTAAAAGATGATTGAAGAACTCAGGACCAAGGGATTCATTCGTGCAAGTGGATCGCCTTGGGGAGCCCCGATGCTTCTTGTGAAAAAGAAGGATGGTACATCCAGGTTATGTGTAGATTATCATACCTTGAACTCAGTGACAATCAAGAACAGATACCCTCTCCCGAGGATAGATGACTTGTTTGATCAACACAGAGGGACTTCAGAATTTTCAAAGATAGACTTGCGGTCAGGATACCACTAGATCAGAGTCAGAGAACAGGACATCCCGAAGATAGCATTTAGATCAAGGTATGGGCATTGGGAGTTCCTTGTTATGCCCTTTGGAGCGACCAATGCGCCAGCAGTATTCATGGACCTCATGAATCGTATTTTCATGCCTTACTTGGATCAGTTCATGATCGTGTTCCTAGATGATATCCTGGTCTACAGCAAGTGCGAAGCAGAGCATGAACAGCATCTCAGTGTCGTCCTTCAGACGCTTAGGGAGCATCGGTTGTACGCCAAGTTCAGTAAATGCGAGCTCTGGATCGATCGCATTTCGTACATGGGTCACATCATTACTCGAGGAGGAGTGGAAGTTGATCCCCAGAAGATTGTGGCTATCGAGTCGTGGCCAGTACCCAGCTTAGTGGCAGAAGTTCGCAGCTTCCTTGGATTAGCTGGCTACTACCGATGATTTGTTTCAGATTTTCTAAGGATTTCAGCGCCGATGACCCAGTTGACCCGCAAGGATGTGCAGTTTGCTTGGACAGCAGAGTGTCAGGAATCATTTGAGAAGTTGAAGCGAGGATTGATAACGGCTCCCATTCTCACACTTCCGGATGGGACCAGAGGATTCACAGTTTATTGTGACGCTTCAGGCAGAGGATTGGGGTGTGTCTTGATGCAGCATGGGAAGGTAATATCTTATGCATCACGTCAACTTCGTGACCATGAGAAGAGTTACCCGACCCACGACTTGGAGCCGGCCGCAGTAGTGTTTGCACTTAAGTTGTGGAGGCACTACTTGTACGGAGATAGAGTGGAGATATTTACTGATCACAAGAGTTTGAAGTATGTTTTCACCCAGAAGGACCTTAATATGTGGCAGAGAAGATGGCTTGAGCTACTGGTGGACTACAATATGGAATTGCAGTATCACCCAGGGAAGGCGAATGTTTTAGCAGATGCGTTGAGCAGGAGAGCCGGAGTTTACCTCCTAACGGCGCCGCCAGAGTTATTGGCAGATCTTCAGAAGATGGAAATTGAAGTAGTTCTTCCTACCAGTGTGGCATTGATGGCCAGTATACAGGATCAGTCCAGCATAGTTGAGAGAATCCGGATAGCACAGTCTACAGATTCCAAAATTCAGCGGCTCATAGCAGAGTGCGAGGCAGGAAGAAGGCCAGAGTTGTGCATTCATAAAGATGGTACACTTCGGCACGACACTCGTCTTTATGTACCCAGTGGAGATATCAGACAGAAAGTCATGGCAGAAGCTCACAGCTCGCAGTATTTTATGCATCCCGGTGGTACGAAGATGTACCGTGATATTCGTCAGCATTTCTGGTGGAATGGCATGAAGAGGGAGATAGCCCGGTTTGTCTCCCGGTGTTTGGTTTGCCAGCAGGTTAAAGCTGAACATCAGAGGCCCGCTGGACTTCTTCAGCCCTTGCCGATTCCAGAATGGAAGTGGAAGCATGGGACCATGGATTTTGTGACTGGATTGCCTAGATCCCCCGCTGGTCGAGATGCTATTTGGGTTATAGTTGATCGGCTCACGAAGGTAGCTCATTTTCTTCCATTCAGAGTTGGGAAGTCAACGGCTCAGTTAGCAGAGATGTACCTCAGGCAGATTGTCAGGCTTCACGGAGTGCCCGTCAGTATCACCTCGGACCGAGATTCAAGGTTCACGTTACACTTTTGGCGCAGCCTGCAAGAGAGTTTGGGAACTCGTCTCCAGTTTAACTCAGCTTATCATCCGCAAATAGATGGCCAGTCAGAGCGCACAATCCAGACTCTTGAAGCCATACTGAGATCTTGTACACTTGACTTCGGTGGTTCATAGGAGGATCACCTGCATCTGATGGAGTTCTCGTACAACAACAGTTTCCAGGCCAGCATCCAGATGGCACCATTCGAAGCTCTATACAGTAGGAAGTGCAGATCCCCGCTAGCTTGGGATGATGTTGGAGAGAGACAGATGCTCGGTCCAGAAATGATTGCCCAGACAGTTGAAGTGGTCAGAAGGATCAGAGGTCGACTTCGAGTTGCCCAAGATCGCTAGCGCCATTGGGCCGATGCTCATCGGCGACCCTTGGAGTTTGCTATCGGCGACCATGTATTCCTTAGGATCTCGCCTAACCGCGGCGTCATTCATTTTGGCGTACGGGGAAAGCTTAATCCGAGGTATATAGGGCCGTTCGATATCCTGGAACGAGTAGGAGATGTATCCTATCGTCTTGCTCTTCCGTCGTCACTATGTGAGGTGCATGATATATTCTATGTGTCCCAATTACGACGGTACATCTCAGACCCGAGCCATATCCTAGACCATTCAGAATTGGTCGTTGGTACCAACCTTTCGTATGAGGAGAGGCCCGTGTCTATATTGGACCGGAGAGAGAAGATACTCAAGAACAAGACTATTAGTTTAGTCCGGGTTGCTTGGGGTCATCACTCTCTAGGTGAGTCAACGTGGGAGCGTGAGGACGACATCCGATCGCGATATCCCTACCTGTTTGACTCATAAGGTATAATGTCTTCCTTATGCCTTATGCCTTCCGTCCTTGCTTGCATGCGTGATTGTTTGATTGACTGCTTAGTATAGCTTGCATATGAATAGTATAACTTGTCCTTGTCTCTCTAGCCCCTTGATTAAATTTCGAGGATAGAATTCTTTTAAGGTGGGTAGAGTTGTAACACCCATATCTCGGAATACGTATTTTTGATCAGGCCTACATGTATCTTGGACCTGTATTTTATTTTCTCAGATTCTGGCCTGTAATTGTATTTTGGCTCGACTTGCAGATTTTGGTTTTCTTGTAAAACGGGTTTTGGCATGACTTGGTTTTATTTTGTGGAGGAGAATTGGTTTAGTTTGGTTTGGTTTAGTTTGGTTTAATATGCATGGAACACCTTAGCCTATGCTCCACCCTCAACACAACACAACCACCCTCATTAAAACCCTACCAACCTTTTCTCTCTCCTCATAACTCTTTTATTTATTTTCTCCATCTCCTTCTTCTTTCTTCCTCTACACAACACCAAACACCATAGGCAAGTGCACTTTGCCACCAAATAAGCACCACTTTTTATTTGTCCATTAGCTAGATTAGGACATGGTGAACAACATTAGAACTTGACATTTTGTGATTTGGAGTCTCCATTGTTCTAGATCTAAGTTTCTCCTATTTTCGGATTTACATGGTTTTGATCTATTTAAGTTGAGTTTTTGTGGATTTTGATGTCCCTATGTTGGAGAGAATTCAATTTCACCCAAGATAGAACCTTGCAAAGTCGGATTTGGAGTTGTGATGACAAAGTTGTGATGTTCCAAGAATTTCGGCCATGGTGTTCTTTCTCTCGGCTTGAGGGAGAAGGAGACCCCCCCTTCCAGCCGCGCTGTTTAGCGTCGTGCTGCCCCGTGCCGCGCTCTTGAGCGCTGGTCGCTGATCGTGCACCCGTCTGTACGCCCGGCCTGCTGCGCCCCTGCGCGCGCCCGGCCGGCTGCGCCCGTGCGCACACCCGCCTGCGCGTACCCTCCTGCGCGCACCCGCTTGCGCGCATGCTCCTGCGCGCTTGCCCCTTGCGCGCCCCTGGCGGCAGCGCCCCCTGCGCACCCAAAAGGCAGCGCTTCCTGCGCCCATGACCCCAGCGCGCTTGCCCCCTGCGCCATCGGCCATGCGACATTTGTCAAGACCCGCACCCTAGAGTTAGGGCACGAGAACGTAACAATGCCCAACCTACGCCGCAGTGTCGGCGGTAGAACGCTGTCCTAGGTCTCATGCATCTAACAGTATAAGGCTAAGCAGTTTATACTCCCCGAATGGGGGTGACATAGCAGAATGTAAACTCAATCACATCTAAGGTAGAGCATAATGGAAGATAGATAAAACATGAAATCCAAAAGAGATACAGGAGATAGAAGTCTAAGTGTCTATGATACATAAACCCAGAAGTACATCTCAAAACTCAAATACAGTAATCCACAAGTAAATACAACTCCCGACAAAATGAAATAACTATCTAAACAACCTCTACTTGTCTCCTCTAGGCTAGCAGGCAATCCCCGGCCATCTGTAAAATTTATCAACAGGTCCAGTCAGGACAGGAGCGAGCACAATACATCTCATGCAGTTCATATCATGTCAGGAAATATAAAGCAGGCAATAGAATAAGATACATGAAACGCTGTAAGAAGATGTACATGAAAACAGGAGAGACATTTGATAACTGGAAATATATATACATGATAAGTAGGAACTGTAAGTGACTAGTGATTTAGAGTACGAGATGGCATGTAATTGGCTTAGGTTAAACTTGATGTACATGAGTGAACATGAGGGACACTAGCCAAGAAGGCTGTGTTGTACATGATAATACATGAAAAGTAACAGAGTGAACATGATGGGTAAATCACATGACCATTTATACTCACCCCTAGCCACAATCAATACACAAGGATCCAGTCCAGTTACGTTACGTACATGATGTTTTGGTTACACAGGAAACACATGAGGAAACATGAGCATACATGAAAGAACATAAGAGTACATGAACGTACATGTAAGAACATGAGAGAACATGAGTGTACATGAATAATGCAGAAGCAAGGAATACATGATGTACATGAAACACATGTCATAAAGTATCCGATGCGCCCGCTAAGGGGGTAACATCCCAAAAAGAGATCCGTATAGTACCAATCCGTAATGATAACGTGAAAGCATCAAGTAAAAGTAATATAGAGCGAGAATATAATTCGTGACAAGTATGAAACGATCAGAGAATGTACTTGTCTGATATCTGAATGTCCAAGGTAAAGATACTGTCTGAGGAGAGGTGTCTGGCTCCTAATTAGAACAGCACAAGTCACAACATGTCCAGAAGGGTAATATAAAGCACTACAATGCATTCTACATGAATCTAGGTCAAACTAGACCAAAGTCAACCCTTGGTCAACTCTGGTCAACTGCACTAGTCAAACTAGGTCAAACTAGGTCACGTCCTAACCCAGTTAGTCTTACTAGGCCTAACCAAGACTATCCTAGCAAGCATACATCAATACAAGACTATACAAGCCAACATACACCCAACTCTATATAGCATGGAATTATTCAATACTCAAATAGGCAAGAATTCACATTGGATATACACTAGGTAATCTATTACTTTAAGCTGTATATGTCTACACATATATACACATGCATATATTGGTATTCAACATTAGGTCTATAATCATGGCATTTCAAATGGTTGTATAAACTTATATATTACAACACAAAATGCTAACATATATATAATATACATACATAGCTAAGTTAACTATATTCATAAATACTTATTTAAGAGGCTATGTGTGTGTATGTGAACATGGCAAAGGGGCAAGTGAGGGTTAAATGGGCATACATAGTGTATACATATCAAAGAGTGTCAAAGTGTAAGTGAACAATGTGTCAAGTGTGATAGTGTCAACATAGTGTAAGGGGGTACATGAGGTAATATAGGATTTGTGTTAACATAGAACATTACATCTCATTAACTTGTATATTACATACATTATATCTATTATTATATTACATTCATGCTTGCATTCATTCATCATTCATTATTCTCTTGCACCACTATATGCACCATACATTACATACTATGGAACCTACATAATCATTACAAGCCATACTTATACATGCTTACATTAGATAGGATACTTACACCTCATACATCATTTATTTAACCATTTACTCATGCTTATATTCTCTATTTAATTACATAATGTATATACATTAACATGGGTTAAAATAAATTAGAACATTATATTACACACAAGGGTGCACAAAATGCATATGCCGAATAGTAACTCCTACTAATAATCAATATTGTTCCATCTCAGAATGAATTAAAATTTAATATTAAAGTATGTTATAGATCTATGTGTTAGCTTTCCGAAACTTTAAACGGATCGCGTTTTTGTTTCCAAAAACTCCCGAAATCGCGAAAACACCGAGAACGCGTTTGTCTTTCGTACAGCTGACACTCAAATAATTCTCCAGAAAGTTACAGAAAGAATTAGGCCTACTAATATATGTTTTTGGAAAGCTAACTTCAATACGCTTCTTTTAAAAAAAATGGAAGATTAAACCGAGCTTTGAGCTAGAAGTTATGACATTTCTAAGTTAGTGCTGAAATTAAAAACGTGGATAAAAATCATGACGGATTTAGGTAGTTTGAGACAAAAGAACACAAGTATATAACATAATATATCAAGAAATCACTCTACACTAATATATATATATGAGACGCTATAGAACACATCTCCAATACAAAAATATGAGATTAAACATGTAATAATTCATTCATACATAACAACAACACATATTGTGTCCAAATTTGGGATTTTCTCACATGGACACAACCACAACACAAAGGACACTCCTATGACCTCCAAATGGACACGAAATGGACACATATAGAGATACAACTATGGGGTCATTCCTATGGGTTTAAAATAGACCTATATGCATGAGGAAATGAAAAGGAGAAGGGATTTATACCTCCCGGTAGATCGAATCGAAGAAAAGCCTTTCCGGAGCGACACCGACACGTAGAGATTCCAAAAGGACACGAACGAGCTCCGAATCCTCCAAAACTTGGGTAGCTTCCTCCTTGGCTAGAATGGAGAAGGAAAGAAGAAGATTTGGTGGTGAAATGGAATAATTTAGTGGAGAAATTGCTAGGGATTGCTCTCTAGGAATTTGGGGAAGAACAAGAGAGAGAGTGTGGATGAGAATAATGAAATGAACTTGAGCCTATCCTCTCCCAAAGTAGCTGGCCATATGGAGCTATTTGTCCTATTATGGTAAGGTCCAAAATGCCCCCACTAACCTATTCTATGAGTATTAGGAAAGGGCTAATTGGTTGGGGCTAAATTAGTCATTCTAAAGTCTCTAATCACACTAACCTTATCCATAATAATTAGTCTAACCTCTAACTAAAATATTTCTATCATGTGGACTAAAATTAATATCATGTGGGCCATGTCTAACTAGCGTGTGGGTCCCACTAGAGTCAAACTACCCCCGGGTCCCCGTTTCAAGTCGGATTGAGTTAAAATTCGAACCCGACTCAAATAATCCCAAAACAATATCATAAATAATAAAATAATATCAAAATAATTCAAAGAGGTCAAATGCAAAAATATTCTTAGGCCAAAAATGATATTAAAATATCATAATCACATGGTTAGGCTCTAGGTCAAACAGTCTCTAGGGTTTCACTAGCAAAACGTCAAAACCACAAGTCATTGATTTAAATAATTTTAAAATGATTTAAAATCACCAAAAATCATATCATGAATTAAATATCATTATTAAAATAATAATAAACATGAAATTTCAAAATTATCCTCATTTGGGAAACTGGGTGCTACAACTCTACCCACCTTAGAAAAATTTCGTTCTCGAAATTAAAATGTCCATACTTCCTCTAGGTCAAACCCCCACAATCAAAGTCCCAGATTAAAACAAATCATGTGATCAAAAGGATGACATGCAGGGTCATGGCATAAGGTGGTAGTGAAAGTCTCATCTAGGTATACTAGTCATGCTAACCGAAACGATCATAGGGTATCAAAACATACAAGCAATCTAGGGTGCTAAACTAGAGAAGTTACAGAAACAACAAACCATCAAAACTGTAAGACGGTCTACCATCCTATATGAAATTGGTACTTATCAAAACAAAATAAAGGCAACTACCAATTATCTGAAAAAGGGTACAGAAAATCAAATTCAAAAATTAAGGAATTGAAAATCACTTGCATTGAAATCCAAATCACAATATATATATATACAGAGAGAGCGTTAGAGAGGAAAAACTAGCATTATGTAATGTTATGTGGTTTGTGTGTGTATGGGTGTATGTAAAATATACATAAAATTGTATATGAGCTATCCTGTTACACTACTCATGGCATATGGGTTAACAACCTACAATACACAACCTATTTAATCATAACATGCATGGCTAACCATAAACATCTATAAGAGGTAGAGATTTAGTTATGTATATACATATATTATAACATGTATGCCTAAGCTCTATATATATCTATACAAGTATGTGATCAAAATATAGAGAGAAAAGGTTAGGTTACATGACAGCGTATACTAAGTTAGGGTGTGTGTGTGTGTCCTTGTACAGGGTTATAGCTTAGTATTGAAAGGTTAAACCCAGTTTTAGTTCAGCATTTACATACAAAATCTGAAAATAAGCTAACATTTAAACCAGTGTAATATTAACATAATGCAGTCTCAGATTTTACAAATTTAACATAACTTAACCAATTTCTCTAAAAATTGAAACTCTACAGATATCATACATTTGCAGTTATGTAGACAAAACTAATAACATGAAATTTATATTTAAATTACGAATTTAAACTGGAAAAGCAGAAAATCAGAAATAATGGGATTTTAAAAATTTTAACATTAACAACATATTAATATGTATTTAGATAGGTGGAAAATCAAGTGTAGCATGCATACGTATCAGACAAGTGTCCACTATATAAATATACTCATATATTCTCATGTCCCAAAAAAAATTAATTCTACGTTAAGACCAACATTTAGATTCCTACCAAGATCGCAAAATAGGTGATTGACGAAATCAAGGCAGTTTTATTATTATTATTCAATACTAGAATAATAGCAAGAAAGAAATAACGATAAAAGCTGTTTGCTTATTTGCCTAAAAGAAGGAACTATTTTGAAACCAGTGCTAAATATCAAATCCAAGATAAAGTCTAGCAAAATCATCGATTCATTGTATTAAGAAGAAACTCATGGCAAGAAGTTACACAAGCTACTCCTAAGTTAAATAATTAGAAGCAAAACAAAGCAAAACAAATAAAAATTCTTTTTGAAGGACTGCATCAAAGTAGAGAAAACATGCTTGAAAATATTTAAGGTACAATCTGATAATCATATGCGTCTATCCAAAATCATGGTACTCTAAATCCCCGTCATACTAGTAAGCAAGGCTACGATAATCACAGAGTCCTTGACTTATGAATATACCTCTAGAATCATGGTATTTAACATTTTTGCGGTGCCGCTAGCTTGGCTGCGAAAACCTTAAATTTCTACACCCGAGAAATATATCCAGAGTCAGACTATATGTCCTCACCATGCTGGCTAATGTGACTATAGAAGACTAGATTCCATAACATAGATGACCTAGCCCATATAATTTCATCTTGTCAAAAAATTAAATTAAATCAACAATGAATACCCATAAATCAAATCAAAGTTATCAACAAACTTCAAAATTCAAAATGAACAAAAATTCATCAAAATACAACTCGGATGCAACAGCTATCATCAAGATTCAAAATTCGACAATCATTCATCAAAATCAATGAATACAACTCAAATTCAACCATAATCCATCAAAAACAAATTTAACAACAGTAAGTAAAAATAAATCAAATCAAGGGAAAAAAGAGTTCTCAAATCGAAGTTAAAATAAGATTCTCAAGGGTCGTTCTGGGAATCTCTCAAGGGTTCCTAACTGTGATTGAGTACCTTCAAGATATATCCTATTCCTACTGCAGGCTGTAGTGGTACTCAAGTTCGAATACCACTACATAAACTCGACCTGCATGGGCCACCACTAAAAACGTGTCACGACCCGCAGCCTAGAGTTAGGGCACAAGAACGTAACAACGCCCAGCCTACGCCGCAGTGTCGACGGTAGAACGCTGTCCTAGGTCTCATGCATATAACAGTATAAGGCTAAGCAGTTTATACTCCCCGAATGGGGGTGACATAGCAGAATGTAAACTCAATCACATCTAAGGTAGAGCATAATGGAAGATAGATAAAACATGAAATCCAAAAGAGATACAGGAGATAGAAGTCTAAGTGTCTAAGATACACAAACCCAGAAGTACATCTCAAAACTCAAATACAGTAATCCACAAGTAAATACAACTCTCGATAAAATAAAATAACTATCTAAACAACCTCTACTTGTCTTCTCTAGGCTAGCAGGCAATCTCCGGCCATCTGTAAAATTTATCAATAGGTCCAGTCAGGACAGGAGCGAGCACAATACATCTCATGCAGTTCATATCATGTCAGGAAATATGAAGCAGGCAATAGAATAAGATACATAAAATGCTGTTAGAAGATGTACATGAAAACATGAGAGACATTTGATAACTGGAAATATATATACATGATAAGTAAGAACTGTATGTGACTAGTGATTTAGAGTACGAGATGGCATATAATTGGTTTAGGTTTAACATGATGTACCTGAGCGAACATGAGGGACACTAGCCAAGAAGGCTGTATTGTACATGATAACACATGAAAACTAACAGAGTGAACATGATGGGTAAATCACATGACCATTTATACTCACCCCTACCCACAATCAATACACAAGGATCCAGTCCAGTTACGTTACGTACATGATGTTTTGGTTACACAGGAAACACATAAGGAAACATGAGCGTACATGAAAGAACATGAGAGTACATGAACGTACATGTAAGAACATGAGAGAACATGAGTGTACATAAATAATGCAGAAGCAAGGAATACATAATGTACATGAAACACATGTCATAAAGTATCCGATGCGCCCGCTAAGGGGGTAACATCCCAAGAAGAGATCCTTATAGTACCAATCCGTGATGATAACGTGACAGCATCAAGTAAAAGTAATCTAGAGCGAGAATATAATTCGTGACAAGTATGAAACGATCAGAGATTGTACTCGCCTGATAGCTGAATGTCCAAGGTAAAGATACTGTCTGAGGAGAGGTGTCTGGCTCCTAATTAGAACAGCACAAGTCACAACATGTCCAGAAGGGTAATATAAAGCACTACAATGCATTCTACATGAATCTAGGTCAAACTAGGCCAAAGTCAACCCTTGGTCAACTCTGGTCAACTGCACTAGTCAAACTAGGTCAAACTAGGTCATGTCCTAACCCAGTAAGTCTTACTAGGCCTAACCAAGACTATCCTAGCAAGCACACATCAATACAAGGCTATACAAGCCAACATACACCCAACTCTATATAGCATACAATTATTCAATACTCAAATAGGCAAGAATTCACATTGGATATACACTAGGTAATCTATTACTTTAAGCTATATATGTCTACACATATATACACATGCATATATTGGTATTCAACATTAGGTCTATAATCATGGCATTTCAAATGGTTATATAAACTTATATATTACAACACAATATGCTAACATATATATAATATACATACATAGCTAAGTTAACTATATTCATAAATACTTATTTAAGAGGCTATGTGTGTGTATGTGAACATGGCAAAGGGGAAAGTGAGGGTTAAATGGGCATACATAGTGTATACATATCAAATAGTGTCAAAGTGTAAGTGAACAATGTGTCAAGTGTGATAGTGTAAACATAGTGTAAGGAGGTACATGAGGTAATATAAGATTTGTGTTAACATAGAACATTACATCTCATTAACTTGTATATTGCATATATTACATCTATTATTATATTACATTCATGCTTGCATTCATTCATCATTCATTATTCTCTTGCACCACTATATGCACCATACATTACATACTATGGAACCTACATAATTATTACAAGCCATACTTATACATGCTTACATTAGATAGGATACTTACACCTCATATATCATTTATTTAACCATTTACTCATGCTTATATTCTCTATTTAATTACATAATGTATATATATTAACATGGATTAAAATTAAATAGAACATTATATTACACACAAGGGTGCACAAAATGCATATGCCGAATAGTAACTCCTACTAATAATCAATACTGTACCATCTCAACATGAATTAAAATTTAGGATTAAATTATGTTATAGATCTATGTGTTAGCTTTCCGAAACTTTAAATGGATCGCGTTTTCGTTTTCGGAAACTCCCGGAATCGCGAAAACACCGAGAACGCGTTTGTCTTCGTACAGCTGACACTCAAATAATTCTCCAGATAGTTACAGAAAGAATTAGGCCTACTAATACATGTTTTTGGAAAGCTAACTTCAATACGCTTCTTTTAAAAAAAACGGAAGATTAAACCGAGCTTTGAGCTAGAAGTTATGACATTTCTAAGTTAGGGATGAAATTTAAAACGTGGATAAAAATCATGACGGATTTAGGTAGTTTGAGACAAAAGAACACAAGTATATAACATAATATTATCAAGAACTCACTCTCTACACTAATATATATATGAGACACTATAGAACACATCTCTAATACAAAAATGTGAGATTAAACATGTAATAATTCATTCATACATAACAACAACACATAGTGTGTCCAAATTTGGGATTTTTCCACATGGACACAACCACAACACAAAGGACACTCCTATAACCTCCAAATGGACACAAATAGAGATACAACTATGGGGTCATTCGTATGGGTTCAAAATAGACCTATATGCATGAGGAAATGAAAAGGAGAAGGGATTTATACCTCCCGGAAGATCGAATCGAAGAAAAGCCTTTCCGGAGCGACACCGACACGTAGAGATTCCAAAAGGACACGAACGAGCTCCGAATCCTCCAAAACTTGGGTAGCTTCCTCCTTGGCTAGAATGAAGAAGGAAAGAAAAAGATTTGGTGGTGAAATAGAATGATTTGGTGGAGAAATTGCTAGGGATTGCTCTCTAGGAATTTGGGGAAGAACAAGAGAGAGAGTGTGGATGAGAATAATGAAATGAACTTGAGCCTATCCTCTCCCAAAGTGGCTGGCCATATGGGACTATTTGTCCTATTATGGTAAGGTCCAAAATGCCTCCACTAACCTATTCTATGAGTATTAGGAAAGGGCTAATTGGTTGGGGCTAAATTAGTCTTTCTAAAGTCTCTAATCACACTAACCTTATCCATAATAATTAGTCTAACCTCTAACTAAAATATTTCTATCATGTGGACTAAAATTAATATCATGTGGGCCATGTCTAACTAGTGTGTGGGTCCACTAGAGTCAAACTACCCCCGGGTCCCCGTTTCAAGTCGGATTGAGTTGAAATTCGAACCCGACTCAAATAACCCCAAAACAATATCATAAATAATAAAATAATATCAAAATAATTCAAAGAGGTCAAATACAAAAATATCCTTAGGCCAAAAATGACATTAAAATATCATAATCACATGGTTAGGCTCTAGGTCAAACAGTCTCTAGGGTTTCACTAGCAAAACGTCAAAACCACAAGTCATTGATTTAAATAATTTTAAAATAATTTAAAATCACCAAAAATCATATCATGAATTAGATATCATTATTAAAATAATTGTAAACACGAAATTTCAAAATTCCCTCATTTGGAAAACTGGGTGCTACACCATTGGCCATGCGCCTTCCATCCATGCGCAACCCGACCCCAGGGACCCTTGCGCAATCTGTCCAATCATGGAGATTTGGTTTTATTTTTCCTTAAGCTTGTCTCTTCTATAGCCCTGTATATTGATATTTTATTAGATACTTTACGCCCATTTTATATCCTTACGTCTTTTGTCATGAACTTGATTTTACATAATATGTTTGGAATGACTATTGTACATGGCATGGTATGACAAGGAACTAGCATAACATGACAGTAACCCGTAGTGGTGCACTTCTGACATGACCAACCTGACATGATAGTGGCCCGTCGTGGCGCACTCCTGCCAAATACCCTGACATGATTTATCTTGATGCTGTTGCGACGGCTAACTTGACTCGTATAATCAACTTGACACCGTGGGTGTTCCTGCTTGCTTGCTTGTGCAATCCACTTGTCTTGTCTTGCATCATGTCTAGGACGTGACTCCCTGGTTTCCCACGGTCAGGGATTCACACTGAACATGGATTAGGCTAATGACTAGATCTAACTATAGTTCATGGAGAATTTCCAGTCACAAGCAATCTTGTTATCTGGGCGCTCTTAATTGGACTTGTAGCTTGCCGACGAGTAGAGCACATTTCCAGCGCACTGTCATGTGTTGCACCTCTAAGTCACCTAAGGGTATATCGTCTCCAGGACGATGTACCCAACTATACTCTCAACCCGCGAAAGGATAACTGGATAGTCTGCAGGGCTAGAGACTGGGAAATTTTTATTGCATCTTGTTAGTAATTAGGCTTGTGACAACCCTAGTTAGTTAAAGTAGTAAGCCGTAGTAATTGCTTGGCCGCTTGTGAATGGATGATGTCTAGCCCTGTCTAAGTCTTGTCTAGTCCTTGTACCCTGGTACTTCTGAACGTGATTGTTTTACTTGCTTTAACAATAAATGGGTAGAGACAAGGTGCTATTCAGGCGAAGGGTTACAACCCTGGTCCTTGTTTGGTTTACAGGTTTTAACCTGGTTTCCAGAATGGTTCCACGTCCCTAGTCGTTTATTGTCCTAACGTGCTCTTTATTACTTGTACTTTTATTTCATTTCTTATGTTCTGATATGGTGGCTTTTGTTCTTATTTTGTGGCCTCCTTTGTGGCACTTGCTCTTTCTGGGGTTTGACCCAACTGGTTTTGTGTGGCCAGATTTCGGAGCAGCTCCCGAGGATCTACCGAACCACCAGCCCGATGGTGGCGACTAGAAGGAACCCGGGCTACGAGTGGGTTTTCTATTTTGTTTCGCTCACTCTATTGTAAATTTATTCTGTTGAGGCGTTTAGCCGACGAGGCACCTGTTAGCTCGATGCACTTTTACTTACTGTCTGCCTACGGGCTGTAAACATGATTAACAAATCCTAGGGTTGATCATGTATGACTTAACTCTTGCTAGTCCTAGCATTTTGTACGACTAGTTTCATGATCAGCTGATATATAATATTTCGGACGCCTTTTATTGTATATTTGGTGGTCAAACATCTTGTGATTATATTATTTGCTTGAGATTGAGACAGTAGGCTTGACCTTTAGAGACTATTGGCTTGTAGTAAACCCTCATATCTAGACAGCCGTGACCGTATAGCGAGATGGACTTCATTTCAATATACGTAGCTGGCTATGTTCGCCCCCGTTCTCCAGTATTCTGGTTCTGGGGCGTGACAGGAGGGGAGGGGGGCGACGACCGGGGGCGAGAGGACGAAGGGCGGCCTAGCGCACTCGGCCCCGTCGCCAGGGTCGTGCGAGGGAGGGGGTGTCATACAGGCATCTGGAGGCACAGGGAGAAGAGGACTTATATATATATATATATATATATATATTATATATATATATATATATATATATATATATATATATAATATATTTCTAATTTGGCATATAATATATATATATATATATATATATATATATATATATATATATATATGTTATATATATATACATATATATTTCTAATTTGGCCCCTCATCAAATCAGTTGGTGACTATATAAATATTCCAGAAAAAATAATTAAAAAACTAATAAATGAAAAAAAATGGAAAAAACCCAAAAAAGATAAAACGAAAAAAAACAAAAAAAACCAACCAACATATAAAAAAAGGACAAAAAGGCCAAAATAAAGAGACAAAATGACAAAAATGAAAAAAAAAACACAACCAAAAACAAGAAAAAACGATAAAAAGCGACAAAATGACCAAAAAAACAAAAGTGACAAAAAAGAAATAAAAATGACAGAAACAACAGAAACGATAAAAAGGATAAAAATGATAAAAACAAAAAAGTGACAAAAAAGAAAGAAAAATGACAAAAAAACGACAAAAGACGACAAAGAACACAAAAAAGGACAAAAATGTGACAAAAAATAAAAAAATCTACAAAAGATAAAAAAAGCTACTACAAAACCGACAAAAGGACAAAAATGAAAAAAAAACAACAAAAAGGCAAAAAATAACAAAAACGACAAAAAAGAGACAACAAGAAAAAACAAATGACAAAAAATGACAAAAGACAAAAAACGACAAAAATCGATAAAAAGAGCAAAAATAGATGAAAAACAACAAAAGACAACAAAAAACGACAAAAAAAACAACAAAAATGACACACCGGTAAAAACGACAAAAGGTGACAAAAAGAGATGAAAAATGACAAAAACAAAAAAAAGATAAAAAAATGACAAAAGCAACAAAAACGACAAAAGAAGAAAAATAACAACAAAAAAGAGACGAAACTGTCAAAAAAGGCAAAAAATACTAAAAACGCAAAAGAGAAGAAAAGGCGACAAAACCATGTAAAAAATGAAAAAAAATGACAAAAATAGATGAAAAAAGACAAAAACAACAAAAAACGGAAAAAAATGACAAAAGCAATAAAACGACAAAAAACTACGAAAAACGATAAAAGGCAAAAAAAATGACAAAAACCGGTAAAAACGACAAAAAGAGACAAAATGAAAAAAATAATGAAACGACAAAACAACCAAAAAATGATAAAAAGACAAAATACGACAAAAAAGTGACAAAAACGACAAAAAATCAAAAAAAACAAAAAAGACAAAAAGAAGGAAAATAACCTACTAAAAATCTACAAAAACAACAAAATAAGCGACAATAAAGAGAAAAAACAACAAAAAAGGGAAAAATATTAAAAAGGATAAAAATGACAGAAATTACTAAAATGACAAAAAGCGACAAAAAATTGATAAAAAGGACCAAAAGCGACTAAAAAACGAAAAAAAACGAAAAAATAACAAAAACGACAAAAATGACAAAAACAACAAAAATTGACCCCAAAAAAAATAAAAAAACGACAAAAAAAGAAGGAAAAAGTTTAAAGAATTTCTTTCTGCCCAGGCAAAAGAAAATATCCACCTATTCTTAAGGGATAGGATTCCCATGTTTTATGGGTAAATTATTTACCTGGGTATTTCTAATTCCTGGGAATAAATTTTTTATAGCCCAAACAAACATGGTAATAGATTCCCGCCCTAAAAAATTTTGGCATAAAAAATTACCGCATACCAAACGCCCTTTAGGGAAAACAAATGAAAATAACTAAGTAATAAGAGCAAGGATGATAATGTTTAGAGATGACAGAAAAGATAATTTGAAAAAATTATCAAGGTTAGGGATTAAATTTTAGGGAGTCCTAAGTTATAGAATGAATAGTCTACGCACCTTGGATCCTACCGTCATATACCAAAACGCAATAGCATATCTTTGGAATTTCTCAACTTATCTAAATTTATTAATTCCTTACTTAAATTGCATGTCCTATATAACAATCCTTAACGACCCAACAGTCAAGTTGAATAAGGGACTCATATTCCTAGTTATGCTCCTAAATCAATTCAATCATAATTGTGAATGAGCATTTCCTAATCGCAGGCTCACAGTTAGTACGACTAACTTAGGTACTACCACGAGTTCACAATCTTTTGTGAAAACTAACCTGCATGGTCCACCACAAAAACTTGTCATAATCCGCACCCACTTTCAGGATACGTGTGCGTGCACAAGCCAACCTACGCCGCGGTATCAGCGGTAGAATGTTTTCTAGCCACAATGCTCAAAATCAAATACAACAAAACGAATCTAATTGTCCATTCACAAAATTAAATCAATTTACAATATTTACAAGTTATATTTAAAGAAAAGTACATTGTACTTACGAAGATTAAAAATGACCACAACACATCTATCTAACCAATCTCTAGGTTTTGGCCTGCAAGTACATCCGTATCTCCCAATGTTGAGAGAAGCCACATCCACCCTAAAAATATTGGTTTCCTATCAGGAATGGAACAAGTACACAGACTGACAGGTTATTCGAAACATAATATAATTTACAAGACATAAAAGTAGCATATGTGAAATAGTCTAGTAGATAAAACTGATATCATGGAAAATCAAGAAAGAAAGTAAATAACTCTACAACAGGATATATCATAGAAGAATATGTTAATAGAGTAACATGGCATGTGGTGAAGAAACAAAGATAATCAAGTAAATGACAACAATCTGTGTGTTTTGAAATATCGTGTTCGAGATATGAACGACTAGGGGGTAAATCCGGCACCCCATACGTGTCGTGTGCGGTTTCTATCAACAATGAATGACATGGGAGAAGGAAAGGGTATTTCACACGTCTATTAAGACATTTCCTCTCACGACTAGTACTCATGGACTCGAAAAAGTCACGAACACGGTAAGCATGTGACTGAGAATTAACAAATATAGTATGTAGAGATCCATGATAATAATCCGTGTAACAAGCGTGTCTGCAAGCAGGAGAACATATGTATAACATAAAATGGAAAACTATTAGGAATCGAAAGCAATCAATATATGTACTTGTCCGAGGTACTTTGTTGGTGAAACCGATAATACCTAACCACTCAGTGAGCCAAAAAAGTCAAAACTCGCGCAACTGTCTCCGAATTCTGAAACGGACATCACCAACGTGGTTCTTGTGAAAGAATTATCAAAAAATGCCAACCCAAAAGTCCAATTTTGGACACAGGGGCAAAATTGTTATTTCTGTTCAAAATGATGTACATTATTGGACCGCTTTGTGCTGAAAAGTGTGCCAGTACCTAAGATCTCTAGAGCCATCAAACTATATGTCTACGGGTCTAGTTTGACAATACAAACCCAATCTTATGTCTAATATTGGATTTCGGTGGACCGTGCACAAATTCGTCCGTTGGATAGGGTCGTAGACCCGCTAAAATAGTGTTCCGATCGACCTTCTCCGAATCGAACCAAACTTGGATCAAAGGACCAAAAAAAATTAAGGTCATGTTGGCTCAAGTATTATCTCGAGACGATAAGCGTGCACGAAGTTATTGGCTAGTTTGCAAAAGGGCCGACACTAGGTATCTCGACGGATACGTCGTACTTTTGTCACGCACACACAACAAAATTGAGTTCCGTCGAATCCCACCCGTCGGAAATATTCATATGCGTCTTTCGATGCCCATATTTTGTGACCATGTCGCCAGGTTTATCGTGGCGTACGTCATATCAGAATTTTTTTCCTAAATTCAATAGTTTTGAAAATAGTTTTTTCTTAATTTTTAACCTCTTTTATCTTACTGTCCAAATAACTAGAAATAAAACTAATAATGGGGTTTCCATCATGGTTAGGTAGTCTTCGAACCTATTCAGGTACTTTTCTAAAATTATCGATGGATTGGCGATTAGTCGCCTTCCAAAATAGGGTCGGGGACTTAATATTATGTTCGTTTGAAATAGTTTTTCACCAATGTTGGCGTCGATTTATCGAGTAACCTCGGGCTATAACCTAAAAACTATTTTAAGGGATTTAGAGTCCTATAGGTTTTGGTTATAAAGAACAAATTGGTTCAAAATTTAATGGCGAGATGAGGGAGTTAATTACCCTTGAAGTTGGCTTGGCGTGACTGCTGCTGCTATACCTGCGGCTGCTTCTGTGTGCGCGGTGTTGTTCTTCGATGATCATCGGCCTTCTGTGGCGGTGCAGGCATGTCAGGCGGCGCGCCGGAGCATCGGGGTTATATGGAGGGGTTGGTAGAGGTTTAGATTCGGGTTTCGTTGAATCCCCTTTCCCTTCTCCCTCTCTCTCGCGAGATATTTCGTTGAACTAACTGGTTCAAATTTTTTTTTTCTTTTTCTTTTTCTTTTTCCTTTTATTTTTAACTCTATATAAATCTATATAAATAATCTAATACCCTTCAATACTTATCCAAAATTCTTTAAAATAATTTTAAAGAATATTTAAAATACTTAAAATATTCTTTGTAGCACTTCTTGTTGGCCCATTACCAAATGTTCACACCCAATTTTGATAAATCAACAAATAACTTAAGTCAATACACAAATATACAAACTACAGCTAGCATTCAGTTCAAGTAAATACAATATCAGAAAGGGTACTACAACATCAGCAAGCATGAAAATCATCATCCCGAAGTACTTATGCACTGGAATCAGTCTGAGTCATTTTACAGTTTATTATGTATTTTATCCTTTATTGAGTCTCGGATACAAATTTTGAAATCGACTGAGTATTACTGGCTTAGGTTACTCACAGTCCACTTGTCTATAAATCCTACCCATACATTCAATGTTCGCTTACCAAAAGTTTTATTTATCCTATGCAACATAATTTGACAAAACATTACAACAAGAACTTAGACAGAACTCAGGCCAGTTCGGACCGAGTTCGGTAGTTTCATATTCAAATGTTTGTTATCTCCAAATCTGTATGAAATGTTCGTTTGCGAAATCTTTGCATCCGAACTCCACCCGAACTCCGCCCGAGTTCGGTTCTCAAAAATACCTATAAATAGAAGAGAAAATTTTCTTTTCAAATCACTCATCATTTTTTCTCTTTATCTATTCCTAAAATATTTTTCAGTGTTCTAAAAGCTTTTATACTCCACCTATACATCTCTTAGCCAAAGCCAATAATATCGATTCAATTTAGAGTTCTTTGGTTCTTAGAGTTGTAAAAAGGTCTTTCAAGTTCATAAATTATCTATGTTTTAGGACCTGGTCGTGCGCTCGTCACCAAGCATGGTGTTGTGAAGTTGGTCGTGCACTTGTCACCAACCACGGTGTTGTAAAAGACTACAAGCTCTCAATTAGCTTGTGAATAGTAGATTAACAGCATGCAAGAGTACCTGCGACTGGATTAGTCCTCCAAGAGGGAAACCAAATATATCACAGTGTTCACTGAGTTTGATTATCTGATCACTTGCTATATTTATTTATTGTCTCTTTATTCACTGCCATACTTATCTGCCTTTAATTTTTAAGTAGTGATTTATTCTGCTGTACTCCCACTCACTCTATTCTCCCCCTCTAGATTTGCTCAACGGTCCTACAATTGGTATCAGAGAAGGTTATATTCTAATATAACAACCTCAGAGAGTATATATGGCAGCCACAAAATCAATATTCAATGGTGAAGGAAAATCCACAAATAGACTACCACTATTTGATAAAACAAACTATACATATTGGAAAACACTTATGACATTCTTCTTAAAGTCTCTTGACTTTGATCTTTGTTCTATAGTTAATGACGGTTATAAGAAACCGACACCTAAAGTGGGTGATGAAATACTTACGACAAGCCACATAATAAATATACAGAGGCAGAAAAAACAAAGTCTAGTCTAGATGCACATGCCATCAACACACTATTCTATGCAATTGACAAGACAAGGGTCAATCGAGTTTCAACATGTAAGATGTCTCATGAGATTTGGAAACTTTTTGATGTAACTCATGAAGGTACTTCCCAAGTGAAGGAATCTAAAATCAGCAGACTAACACAGGAATATGAATCTTTCAAAATAAAATCCGATGAGTCAATTACACAGATGTTCACTCGTTTCCTTAACATTACTAATACTTTGTAATCTCTTGGTAAGAATTACAGTAATTATGAGAAGACAAGAAAAGTGCTACGTGCTCTAACCAAGAACTGGAACCCAAAGGCAATGGCAATCATTGAAGGAAACGATCTCACCATAATGACTCTAGAAACACTTATGGGCAAGCTGATGACCCATGAACTGGACCTACAAGAGTTTGAAGAAGTAATCCTAAAAGAAAAATCTATCGCCTTCAAAGCTCAAGCCAGAAGGTTAACATGCAAAGGTTCTGATGAAGAATCATCTAGTAGTGATGAACAAGCCCTACTAGTAAAGAATTTCAAAAAATTCTTAATGTTTGAGAAATCAAACAGAAAGAAGAAAGATGTTCATGAAAGCAATGAAGAAGAAACAATCTGCTTTGGATGCAAGAAGTCAGGGCATATGAAGAAGGACTGCCCAACTCCAGAGAAAAGTAGTCCATATGATAGATCAAGAGCAAGCCAAAGAATAACAACTATCTAAAGTATGCAAATACAACTATCTGGCATAAAAGTGATGCTAGTGAATCAGGGGAAGAAGAAAGACTCTGTCGTACTGTAAATCTATGTCTTTTGGCTTCCGATAAGGTATCCTCAAATCCTCTATGTGATGACTTTACTTTCTATGAGCTATAAAATGCCTTTAGCGAATTACTTGAAGAACAGAGAAATGTGCTTGACAAGTATATCAATCTCGAAAATAGGTTAAGGCATGCACAACCGAAGTAGCTAGATTGTCAAATATCGTTGAAGATATTAGAGAGACATCTACTACCAGTAACACGGATGAGATAGCCACTATCATGAGGCTATCTTCAAAATTAAAAAGAAAGAAAGAGACTTTGTCAAAATACAAGAGTTATATGACATAGATAAGAAGAGGCACTTAGTCACAGAGCAAAGACTCATTGATATGACCGCTAAATATGAAGAGTCTTATGCGATATCTAAAAAGTTAAAAATCAAATTAGGCACCTATAACACAGCCTAAAGTTAGTCCTAATGCTAAGCATACACCTAAGAGGACTAAACCAAAGAAAGCACGTAAGAAACACGAATATCACCATGCATTCACATATAGGTTTTCAAAGAAACCACATATGCATGTCAACACAAATTCAATTAATATATTTTCAAAACTTACTTACGCGTACCGTAACTCCTCTTTCTGAAAATTTTTGAAATATTTTTTGTATTATTTATTTGATTTAAATGGTGATTTTTATATTTGTTTTCATAAACAATTATTTAGTTAATTATTACGGTAGATGACTGTAGCCATGGTGGAGTTTTGAAGTACAATACGACTAGGAATTATGGCACGGATAGTGAAGTGGCGTACTTTGACTAGTATTTAGCCATGGTAGGGAAGACCGAGCCTTAAGTGTGTCCTAACTAGAAAAACCAGGACAAGTTACGACTTAACCTCTATACATGTTTTAATTATTTATTAATTAATTTATTGACTTACAGAAGACCGATTGTACTCAGCTAGTTTGAACTAGACTCGAACTGAGCCCAAGCAATGTAGACCTCGTAGACACTATTTATTTTTATGCAAGTAGACCTCATAGACCTCGCGATGTTGTGTCTCAGACTGATCACATATCAAAGGTACTTCTAACAGTTGGGAAGGTATTTTAGTTTATTTATTTGCTATTATTTTCCGTCTTTTCTCGCATCTTTTTTTGTTTATTTTCAAAACATATAATTAATGTCTAACCTCTGTTTTATAGTCATTTTTATTTATTGAAACTGTATTGAGTGAATTGTACTAGTTCCATTCTTGACTGAAAACCAACAATTTTCAAGTTAGCTGTGGCTTCACTTAGCATTGGGGATTAAGGGTGTACTTGCAGACGGAAATCTAGAGATTAGCTAGATAGATGAGTTGTAATCATTTCAAAAATTTGTAAGAGTTTATATTTTTCTACAAATATAAAACTTATGAATATTATAAAATAAATTAATTTTGTGAATGACCATTATTTGTGATTTTGAGCATTGTGGCTATACAACGTTCTACCGTCGACATTGCAGCGTAGGCTGGCTTGGACAAGCATTTGTATCCCGAAAAGTAGGTGCAGGTCATGACAAGTTTTTGTGGTGGCCCATGCAGGTCTGCTTTCGCAAATCATGCGAACTCGTAATAGTACTTAAGTTAGTCATACTATTGCGAGCGTGCGACTAGAAATTGCTCATTAACGAGTTAGGGTTAATTTAATTTAAGAGAATAACTAGGACTAGGAGTCCCTAATACAAATTTGCCGATGGGTAGTCTAGGCCATGCAATTTAGATGATGAGTTATTAATTTTGATAGTTTGTCAGATCCCATATGTACACTATTACCTCGTGATATGATGATATGATCCAATATGGATAGATTATTCACATAGTGAGACAGAGTTTCATATAATTAATGATCTAACCTTGATAAATTGTTCAATTCCTTCTCTTTGCCTCTTTAGATATCATCCTCATATTTTAGTCTGAATTGCCTATTTAGTTCCTATTTTGCCCTAAGAATTATTATTTTTATATAATTTCTGATTATGTTATCCATATACGGACCTCGAGTTAGTTTCTATTCAAAGTTTTTCCTGTATGGTTTGAATGCACATGAAATAGATACTAGAATATTGTATTTCTTTTGTCTTCAGTTATTTCCTCAATGTTCAATCTTTTATTTTAAGGGTTGTGACTGATAGGACAAATACTTACGCTTTATTTCATAGTCAACTTGTTTGAATCTCTAGAAGCTCATGAATTTTTACAGATATAGTTAATGTAATGTTAGTTAACTCATAATGGTAGGACAGCAGAGTACTGTCGCCATTTATTTAAATTATGGAGACTATGGATTTACTACAGCCAACAGCGCACTAGCGAGGCAGGACCCCTAGAGTTGAAATTAGTTTAAGAAAATATAGGTTATAGAATATTGATAAACCTATGGCTAGTGGTCCTCTTTTGACCATAGTTACCCTTGAGTCAATATTGGATAGAGTTAAAAAATGGTCGATTTTGTATAATATTTGAGTTACGAAACCAAGGATTTACCACAGCCAGAGCATACGGGTGCGACATAATTCTCGATAAAATGACTTCAGACGTGATTACAAGTTTAGGATAATATAGAGGATAGGAAAATGCCCTGTATGTCCCCTAAGATCCAAAACTAATACTAGTGAAAGTTTTGTAAGTAGGGTAGCATGTCTTCCAACCTAGCATTCGGTGGTCCTTGTGATCTATTGACGAGATAATTGACTGACGCTATAGGTTTGCCTAGAATATAGAATTTAGAGGTCCAAAACCAATTAGTCGACCAAGGCCTTATGGATAAGGAGATAGTAGGATGACCGTATAAGCAAGAACACCAAGTGAGGTTTTGATTCTCATAAAACCCGAACTTCTTGTGCCTCCTTTCAAAAATCTTGTATACTTGTAATTTGACTATCTTGACCAATGTTGCTATTACAGCCTAGTTTTGCAAGCTTATTCTTTTATCGAGTTTGATTCAAGACATATATTTATTTGGGACGCCTACTAACATATTGTCTAATCAGAATCGATGTATTATGGTCTGATCAACCTTAGTGCACTCGGTTCGCCCTCCCTCTGATTAATCTACATGGATTGAGATGTAGATGTCTCTAGGAACTCATCCGCGACTATATTGAGAATTCTTCTTGAATGATACATTCACCTTTGAATCACGTAATTGTATTCAGTGACATCTTTCTTGAACTCTTTATTGTTTTTGTCTTTCACTGATTTGGAAAGACAGAAGCTCGTAATTGGTAGATAGATACAGAGTATCCCCCATGGCTATGATAGTTATATACACAATTGTAGTTACAATCGACCAGTCATATGACTAGAACCTTGTCTTGAGTTACTCGTTCTCCTCTCGACCTCCAAACTGCTATTGGGACCTTCTAGCCATCTGAATTTGAGAATGATTAAGGTTTTACCCTTAGTCAAAATGCCAACCTAGGAGACTATCTATTCTCCAGAAACCAAATGTTGTGAGTCTCTAATTATTTGCGTTAACTAGCAACCCTTAAGCCTTAACCCAACCTTTTCTTGACCAAAGCCCACAGTTTAGACATGAGATTAGTAGACAAAGGTAAGGACAATCATTTACCATGACTATGGTAGACACCCATCCCGAGATTGGTTTCCAACAAATATTACCCTAGTTATATAAATTTTATTATCAAGACCTAACTAGTATGGGAATACCATAGTCACTAGCTTAGCCAGTACCATAGCTTAAATACCCTGTCATATTATGATCTACTAGTTGTCAACAGTAATACATGATCACTACAGCCCATACCACTAGAACCCTTATGATAATAGTCTGGCAGGCTTGACACAAGTAGAAATTTATGACTCAGTTGATAGAAATCTTTTCATATGATGTGTCTTAGAGTTGGTTACCCCGTCGATAACTTTTTTAGATCATTCTATTTTATCGACCATGTGTCATTGTACACACTCATTTTCCACTTATTGAAGAACGATCTTTGACTTGACTTATATCTACCGTATCCCGTTACGCCATGCCTTATTCTTTATTAACAAGAGTCGAGGTACAATACTTGGACTGAAAATTTCTAACCTCATTAATCCTAAAATCGTGTCGTAGCTCCTATAGTGAGCAATTGTAAGCCTTCTAAAATTTTAGGATATACGAGGATTACCGATTGATTAGAATAAATTCCAGTAGGATGATAATTAGTACCCCATGGACTCCCATATTCCATTTAGATCATTTTGTGTCCCCGGCCGTATCATTAATAACCGGAGCACGAGACCAGCTGTTACCTTCCAACAAATTTCTCATACAAGACATAGACGACTCCATCTTCACCTAGGTATATCATGTTCCACCCAAACACGTCCTCTTGTACTCTATTTTTGTGGTACGACTTTCAGGTCAAAAGGACTAGCTATAACCATTATCGTAATACCAGTATACTTCTCGACTACAATTAGTGAGTCAACCTCGACTCAAACCTTTCGATACAATATATGGTTGTGATGTACTCGAAGCCCACTATGCACATGACACTAGTGTGTCACTAAATTGTGTCTTCTCGTGCTACTTAAACACAAAAGTCATTAAAGGCGCATTTTGGGCTTTAAGGACCTAGCTAACCAACCTGACTGGCAACTAGCTCAACCACTTGGGTGGAAACCTATTCTAGGTTACCCTACCCTTGTAGAAATAGTGTTATCATTAGGATCTTGTCTAATTAATATAGATTGAAATCCAGGATTCATCCTCCAACGATTGAGGTCCAATCAGGAAATCCATTAAGATCCAGTAAAACCTATTCATGCATACCACCATATTTGGACTATAAAAGCAAACTATTTGAAATAGATCCCTATACATATTATGTAGTCTCCCCCTCTTAGAATGTGAAGTCGTTCGTAACTAATATTCCATCTACCTGGAAGTCGCGATACGATCTTGTATTACATTTTAGCCCTTGCTCGTGCATTTAAATAACCACAGAAAAGATCACAATCTTGGTTTCTGATATTCCGTTCTATTATGGAATCTTATTTAGATTAAACTTCGGGAATAGAATTTCTGTATTGCACGGATTACAAGCCCCTCTGAGATACGAAAGGTTCTTCGATTTAGCAAGTGAATGGACTAGAGTAGCATAATCTAGCAAATAAGTCAATGGTTCATAAACTCTCTTTCTATCTGTATCATTGGATACTCTCTACCACTCTTGAAACTTAAAATTTGCTCTCGATTATTCTTCATTATCTTTCTGTCCTTCTCAATTCACAGCGACGAATGGTCACGCTTATTAGAATTTATCAATAATTCTTAGCTAATTGTGTAAATTTGTTGCTTGTTAAATTTTTGGATTGCTTGATAGATATGAGAGGATTATAGATGCCATATGCAATAGATATCTATTGGTAGCAATTTTAGAATGTAATTGAATGATTATAAAGTTTTAGCAACATGAGAATTGAGGGAGTAGTGTGACCAAAGGTGGGTAGAAATCCTCAAGGATCCGTAGTACGAAATGACCATAAGAATAGATGATAGTTAATGAAACCCATCTTCTGTCATAACTGATGGACTCTTCCCTTAAATTTCGAAGACAAAATTATTTTTAAGGTAGGTAGATTTGTAATTCCTCTCTCAAAAAATTTTGAAATATTTTTTATATTATTTATTTGGATTTAAATGGCGATTTTTATATTTTTTTTATAAATAATTATTTAGTTAATTATTACGATAGATGACTTTAGCCATGTGTAAAATCCCCTTCCTAAATTTCCTTTTTAGTATACAAATTTTATTATTATTTAATATTTTGTTATTAATTAAGTAGTTTAAACCAAGTATGGGTAGTTTACATATTATGGATGACAAGCATTAATTATATTTACAAAAATAAGATAGGATATTTAGTTAAATATTGTTAAAAAAAGATTTTTGGATATTTAGAAATTTTTCTGAAATTATTTGGGGCCATATACTTATACATATACATATTTTTTTTTTATACATATACATATATATATATATATATATATATATATATATATATATATATATATATATATATATATATATATATTGTTAGGGTTATATACTAAAAGCATCACTTTTGTAGTAACCTTATTTTCTTAAATTTTGAATGAGAATCATATGGGCAAATGTTTGCATATTATATTTGTTGCAAGTGTTAATGCAAATATCTGATATTATATATTGTAGATAATATGGTGTGTGGTGTCACACAGAAGATCCTATTATCAGTTTTCTATGGAGTATATAAATAGTTAACAACCTAGATGGACGTGGACAATCTATTGGAAAGGTTGTAGTGTAATCTGGTATTAGTCTATCTTTACTATAGGTTTACACTAGTACACTTTGTGTGTATTGAACAGGACCACTTGAGATTGTTCTCTTTGTACTGACTACATAAGAGAACAAACACCTCTGTTATTAAGGATGCTTGTACTCTTAATCCGGATATAATAACGGATATATATATGCAATGTGTATTACTTTGACTCAAAAAAGAGTGAGATTCATTATGGATCAACAACCTCTATGAATTGGGTAATAATATTGTATGTATGATGGGCTGTTGATTATAAATGGAATCTATGTCCCGACACATCGGGTTGATGATGTCCTCTTAAGGAGCTCATAAGGATTGTCATATAAACCCTGCAGGTGGATTATATCCAACATGACAAATAAAGTTGAGCGATACTACTTAAGGATAAAAGATGTCGAATCAATATAGTTGTCAGTAACTTAATTTGATCGACGGACATACGATATCTTAACATGGGGAGCCAAACGAGCATATAATAGAAGGAGCCCACAAACATAATTTGGGATTAGGGAGGTAGTGCAACAATAGCTCATTAGTGGACCGAACTATTGTTAATGGGCCTGGATTGTGTGTTCGGGCTGAACACGGAATATCCAGATCTGTTAGGAGGCCTAACCCTAATTTCTTCTCATGGTCCATGCCGTAGCCTATATATATCCTCTATTCTCTGGCCGCCAGATTACTGATCAGAAATCTAAAATTTTCTCTAAATTCGTGATTCACGTAAGGAGAGAAAGAGAGTGCTGCCAAAGAGAAGAAAAGGTTGGGAGATCGTCGCCCACACGACGTCCAACTCGAGGAAGGAATACGTGCAGAAGATCTTGGGGTCGTCCGCTCGACATTGCCAGGAATTACTTGTCTCCTTTCCACCGCCGGTATAATTCGTGAACCCTAGTTTCTGCCTATGAAGGGTTAGAACACGTATTAGATCTGTTTAACTTTCTATCGATCAATACGCACACCAAAGGAAGGGTCCTGGGAATCTCCAGTTCCATCAATTGGTATCAGAGCCACTTTGGATGTACGTATTGATTGATACGTCCATGTTGTCCAATAAAACTTGCGCTATGTAATAGTCGGTAGATGTAGATCTGTTCTAACTCGGTTTTGCAGGCATCTTAGATCCAACTATTATGGTCCAATGTATATTTTTTTGATTGTGTTTTTTAAACCATGGACATGTCGTTGATGTTGTTGTTGCTGTGGATGTAATTAAAATCACGAGGGTTGATCGTGCTTATTAATTTAATTTTTCAATCTAGATTATGTGTGAACTCCTTCGGAAGGCATAGGATTGATGTAATTTTAATTATTTTTGATCAATCGTGATGGCGGTGGTGGCTGTTTCTAATGTCGGACGAGATGCTGGTTTTGAGCAATCCAAAGGCAAACAGATGATTTTCGATGAAGGTCGAACCCCATATAGATCTGCGTAGCGCCATATTTTGGATTCAGATAGTTGAGGACAGAGCAGCAAAGATGACCAGAATAGTTGGATATTTTCTCTTATTTTTCTCATTTTGCTTTTTCTAATTATGCATGTTTATTATTGTGTGGTTTTTTTTGAAAAACAAAGCCTACATTAATAATGGACAATATGGACATAATATCAACTAGTAGAAAAACCCTCATTGTTAAATAACTAAGTGGGAGAGGATTTTTATTTAGTATAAATCCTATGGTCTCCATTACTGGTTTGTAGGTGATGTAATTATACTTGTGTGTTCGCTTTAGTGCTTTCCTCCATATCGGATGAATATAATTATGGATCACCAGTACAAACTTCCTTAGGGATAATTGTAGAAAGTTACCTAGTACATGTTCACTTCTCCATCTGAAGGAACTCATTACAAGGTAATGGACTTAGTATTAAGTAATGGTATACACTTAGATACAAATAATGGTATCCTCCCCATCGGAGTCCACTGCTATTATTTGTATGACCAGAGCAAGACCAGCATATTAATTTTATTTGTCATAAAGTTATATTGACATGATAGTAAAATTAATAAGAAAAATCTACTTGAACAAAGTTGAATTTGTATACGTCCACACTATCGTGGCATGCTAAATTCATGGTGTTCAAGGTGTTGGTGAATTTCTTATTATTGTTTTGAGGGAATCAATATTTAGTTAATTCAAAAAGTTTTTTTTGCCATACATAATTTTATTTATGTGATTCTCAGGATTTCAAAAATGGGTTCTTTCAGTCCACTTATGGTGATTCTTAAAGAAAACAAACTTACTGGACCTAATTATATTGACTGGAAACGTAATTTGGACATTGTTCTGACTGCTGAAGAGTACAAATATGTACTTGTTGAGGAATGCCCACCTAAGCCTGATGTTAACTCTGATGAAGAGGTCAAAGAGGCTTATAAGAAGTGGAAAAAGGCAGATGAGATGGCGCGGTATTACATTCTGGCATCTATGTCAAATGTACTGCAACATCAGCATCAGGCCATGGCCACAGCTTATGACATGATGTATAACCACAAGGAACTCTTCGGACATCAGAGTAGAGCAGCTAGGCAGTTTGCTATGAAATGTTTGATGAATACAAAAATGGCTGAGGTCACACGAGTAAGGGATCAAGTTCTCAAGATGATGGGTCATCTGAATGAGATGGAGATCCTTGGAGCTGAAGTCGATGGGGAAACCCAGGTCGATATCATTCTCGGGACTCTGCCTAAAAGTTCTGACAATTTCTGCCTTAATTACAACATGAACAAAAGGTTGTATAGTTTGGCAGAACTTGCAAAAGAGCTACAGGATGCTGAATCTCTCTTTAGGCAGAGTGGTCATGTTTTTGTTTCTGAAAAGGCTTCTACTTCTAAGCCAAAAGGCGGTAAGAAGAAGAATAACATTCAGAAACAGGCAAACTCAGCAAAGAAGGGCATGGGACCTCAAGGCGCGGCGAAAAAAGTCGAAAGGCAAATGTTTCAAGTGCAAAGGGTCAGGACATTGGAAGACTGATTGTCCACTTCTCAAACAAGGTAACAAAGAAGGTATATCTCATTTACTAGTAGTTGAAACATGTTTAGCGGTGTTATCTACCGGCACCTGGTGTGTAGATACAGGAGCCACTAATCATGTCTGTAATACATTGCATGGGTTCCAGGAAACAAGACAGCTCAGTGATGGAGAGATATGCTTGTTCATGGGTGATGCTACAAAAGTATCGATCGTTGCATTAGGAGATGTTACTTTATCTTTTGGTAGAAATAAGTCTTTGACATTGAGAGATTGTCTTTATGCACCTTCACTTAGAAGGAATTTAGTTTCTGTTTCTATGTTAGTTAAGGATGGATATTCAGTTTATTTTAATGACAATATTGTTATTAGAAAGAATAAATATTTTATCTGTTCTGGTGCATTGGTTGATAATTTGTATGTCATTAATCCTATTTTGCCCACAATGTAACTTATGGAAATAAATAATATGTCATCTAACTTAAATAAGAGAAAAGAACCTTCTTGTATGAACCAAACATATCTTTGGCACTTACGATTGGGGCATATTAACCTAAGAAGGATTCAAAGACTGGTTGAAGATGGACCTTTGAGTTCATTGGAAGTGGAGGCACTACTAGTCTGTGAATCCTGCTTGGAAGGTAAAATGACCAAAAGGCCTTTTACGGCAAAGGGGTATAGGGCCAAAGATGTGTTGGAATTGGTTCATTCTGATTTGTGTGGACCCATGGCTATCCAAGCTAGAGGTGGCTTTGAATATTTTGTCACATTTATTGATGATTATTCAAGGTATGGATACATTTATTTGATGTACCGTAAGTCTGAGTGCTTTGAGAAATTCAAAGAGTACAAAGCTGAAACGGAGAAACGTCATAGAAAATGTATCAAGTCATTACGATCAGATCGTGGTGGCGAGTACCTCTTTGGAGAGTTTAGGGATTATTTATCATAGGCTGGGATTGCATCTCAATTGACTGCACCTGGAACGCCCCAACAGAATGGTGTAGCCGAAAGAAGGAATAGAACTCTTATAGAGACGGTTAGATCAATGATGAGTTATTCGGATTTGCCAGATTCGTTTTGGGGATTTGCCTTGGAGACTACAGCTTATATTTTGAACTTGGTTCCTTCTAAGTTAGTACCTCTTACTCCCACAGAGCTGTGGATTGGGCGTAAGCCTAGTCTGAAACATGTTCGCATTTGGGGTAGTCCAGCACATGTGCTGAATGGAAAAGCAGATAAGTTGGAATCTCGTACAGAAGTACGCTTGTTTGTAGGCTATCCAAGAGGAACGAAAGGAGGTTTATTTTATAGTCCTAAGGATCAGAAGGTCATTGTTAGCACCAATGCCCGATTCTTAGAGGAAGACTATGTGATGAACCATAAACCCACAAGTAGAGTTGTTCTAGAAGAACTGAGATGTGAGACACCAAGTACTTCAGTACCAACAGTACAAGAGGATGAGCCACAAATAACTGCACAACGTGTCACAAATGTTACACCACAACCAATAGTGCCTCGTCGTAGTGGGAGGGTTGTGATACAACCTGATAGATATATCTTCTTGGGAGAGTCGTCAGACTTCGTCCCTGAGGAACAAGATTATGATCGCTGTACCTACAATGAAGCACTCCAAGATAAAGATGTAGAGTCTTGGCAAAAAGCAATGATATCTGAAATAGAATCTATGGATTCTAATCAGGTCTGGGAGCTTGTAGAACCACCCGTTGGTGTAAAAGCCATTGGATGCAAGTGGGTCTATAAGAGAAAAAGAGGATCAGATGGTAAGGTTGAAACCTTTAAAGCTTGGCTTGTAGCAAAAGGTTTTACTCAAAGAGAGGGTATCGATTATGAGGAAACCTTTTCTCCTGTAGCCATGCTTAAGTCTATTCGAATTCTTTTATCTATTGCAGCTCATCTCGATTATGAGATTTGGCAAATGGATGTCAAGACAGCTTTCCTTAATGGAAGTCTTGAGGAAGAGATCTATATGAAGCAACCAGACGGGTTCATTGAAAAGGGCCAGGAGCATCTTGTTTGTAAGCTCAAAAAGTCCATGTACGGACTTAAGCAAGCTTCCAGATCTTGGAACATCTGTTTTGATCAGGTGATAAAATCCTATAGA